>CAMXCT020000088.1:0-200000 GCA_947184155.2 Cladocopium goreaui
GTGATAACTATGGGATTAATGGTTAATTAATATCAATGATTATTGATGGTTAGTAAATATCAATGGTTAGTGATGGTTATTAATGGTTTATTAATGGTTATTAATGGCTATTAATGGTGATCAATGAATATAACTATGGGATTTTGAACTCCATTCGTAGAGAAAAGGGGGGCCCTACAACTGACATTTTTGACCCACAAGAATGAGTGGAACTGCACCCCCAAGTAGGATCAGTATCCTTCAAATGGATTGGTTCACCAGACATCAATTGACCAAGGCATCAGCCTTTCAACCCATAAAATTGTGGATGGTGGATACATATGCCCGACAAGTAGCTGGATATTTGGCTATCTGGATAGTATACTTCAAATGTTTCCCCCAATTTTTCGACATCAAAATGACCAAGAACTAAGCCATGAAAACATCTTTGAAAACCTCGCCTTCACCCCCAGTTCCAACCACGACACGCAGATCGATGCCTCATCAGAAACTGCCTCCAAAGGAAGACCGAGAACCTGGAAAGACGTCGACGCAAAAACATCAAATCATTGGGATTTTGCGGCGTTCATTGCCTTCATGAATTCTTTCATACCAAAGTGGTCTAATGACTGGATGTTTTGGGGGTACCATGGGGTACCCCACTTCGGAAACCTCCATTTTGCTTGGAAAATGCAATGGTTGCTTCGATGAGGGGGTTGGTGCAGTCGACAATTGGGTTGGCGAAGTGATTTTAAACATGGCCATAGAAAAATTAATGATATAGGGACTCTGCAAGGGCAGTTTTCGATCAATAGATATCAATAGGTTTTTTTTTGCCACAGGCATCTTCTAGATTGGCCTCCTATAAGATAAGATCGATGCGGAAAACCCAGCATGAATGCACATCATCCAATTTGGAGATGATGATGAACCGAGTGTTCGGCTTAAAACCGCACGTGGGCATCGGCGCATCGGACACCCCACCTCCAAAATCACCCCGCCAAATGCTGCGATCCACAGCGCGATATGAACCTCGATCTGTCGCTTACCCCGGCCGTGGACGGAGATGTTATGCGAAAATGACCCACACAGCTTGGAATATGATGCATATGTACTGTATTAATCTGTATTATATACATATATACAATAATACATACTCTATATGAATATATACATACAATGGTCTCTGTATACTGTAGAATATTGTTTAATCATGTTTAATCAATATTTTTAGGGATACAATCTAGTTGAGCATAATCTGCCATTGTTGGCTCCATAAGCTTTGTCTGAGTAGCTGCTGAATCACGGAAACAAGCATTGGCTCAGAGCCCAGCATGTTCTGGTTGGTAAGCCCCATTCGCATCCATTAACTGTAGATGATATCTGATATCTCATAATACATTTACAGTACCCTCTGGTGAACTAACATAGCAATGGAAAATCATTTGTCATGGGAAAATCCACTATAAATAGCCATTTTCCATTGCTATGTTAGTTCACCAGAGGGTACACCTTGTGAAAACCTACTGATCTGCACCAACTTAGCGAACAAACCTAGGCACTTTCAAGAACTGTTAGAGAAAATAAGCCTATGAACCTACCCTTTACCGCGGTTTATCCAAGTAAATAAGACTGAAACGATTGGAATCAACATAAATCTGGCTGAAAATCATTGGAATCACCCTGAACTTTTCGGCCTCGATGTCAATGAGCGAAAAACCCAGATGCCATGGGTCTGATATCAAAGCCTACAATGAATGAACAACATATCCCTGATTCAACCAATATCCAAATATCCAATATCCAAAGTATCTGGTTTAAGCAAACATCTGAATATCCGAATTCATTTAAATTTCGAAGAAATTTCGAATATCTGAATGATCTGAAGGTGATGCTTAGTTCCCACGCACAAGTGGCCGAATCTTCCCTCTGCTGGAGCTCCCCGCAATCATCTTGTGCTCGACCGGGGGTAGGGTTTGTCCCCCGGGAACCGCTATTGAGCCAAATTGGAGAAGGTTCGGAGGATTAGTTCAGCAGTTTCGAACACCCCACTTGGTTGATGGTTGTAGGGGAGTTTTTTCGGTGGTTATAGGGTTATAGAGGGGTTGTAAGCGGGGTAAGACTCGGTAAGACTCAGTTGAAAACCCATTGGTTGGTTGATGCTGGGGTGGTAACACTAACCAATATTGTCAAAAGCGCAGGCTCCAAAGGATAACATGGCCAGGCTAACTGACGGATTTATGGCCAATATCTCTATAGTAAGTTGGATGGAGCATAAACCAACTCACAACTGGGGTCCCTTCTTGCAGCGGAAGACAAGAGTACGGGGACAATATGTTTGTTCGTCTATGAGCCGATATGTGTGATTGTCCATCGACACTCACCATTGAACATCGCCGCGGCCACCACCGGCGGCATCATCATCATCATCATCAGCAGCAGCAGCAGCTTCATCATCACCATCACCACCATCATCACCATCAAGCAAGACACCATCATGCATGGCCGTCACACCAGCTGAAGATGTTTCTCAAGTGACGTCCAGTCAACAATCCAAACAATCTTTCACCTCATGGCTGTCCGGGCCACCAACCCACATATCATCGCTGTCTGAGTAGAAAGACGAGTCATGAAAAGCCTCTATGATTCTCTTATGATTTTCTTATGTCTGCGAGAAATCATATACTTTTGGCCCAAGAGGGCAGGAACTCTTGTCAGGTTCCCCTTACACCCTCTTAGACAACTCTCCTCCCAGCAACTTTCTCTCGGCAGTCACCGGAAAGGCTCGCGACGCACGCGACGGGGAAGACCGTCAGATCGACGGAATGCGGAAAGGCCGCATGGCTCGACATGTCTGCAGGGTGCCTATCAGTAGCCGCGTTCTTGTCTGATTTTCCAGGGGACAATCCCGGATGGACCGTCTTGTTTTTCTTGTTTTTAAGGGGTTGAAGTCTTTGATACTCATCCTCTAGAACGGGGATGATGGCACAAAGATTGCACAATCTTCGTCCTCAAAATTGACCAGCCAAAGAGAAACACCATGATTGCTTCTCTAGTTCCGCAGCCCCTTGACCTATACATTTTCTTGAACCCAATCTTTCTGTCGCTCAAACCCCCGTCATTGCTGATTACATCTCTAATTCTTGTGCACTTTTTCAATCGTCAGACCTGTCTCATGAGGGCCTTCAAGACGGATTCAATCCTCAATCCACTTTGAGTTGTGGCGAATAGCAGCAAAATGAGGATATGACACATGACATCACATGACCCTGGTTGGTGGTTGAGCCCTACCCCTCTGAAAAATGATGGAGTGAAAGTCAGTTGGGATGATTATTCCATTCCCAATATGATGGGAAAGTCATGTCATCCAGCCATGTTCCAGTCACCACCAACCGTTGTGACCGTGACCAGAAATGACCCAACCAGATTTCTGGATTTTTTCCATCCTTAATCCATGGTGATCTCCACCTGCCATGGATTCACCAACATTGACGGAATGGCAGATTTTTGTTGGCTGTCAAGATTTGCCTATGAATCAACAATCATTATGTATAAATGGGGTTGTTTCAAGATGAATATATTCAATAATTCTATAAATGGGGTTGAAACTCAAGTTTCAAGCGTCGATTTGGGGATGGGTCAATACCTACAATACATTACAATACCACTAGGTGATGAGCAGCCATTTTCTAGTCTGACCTACAGCCAGTTTGAGACTGAATCCGCTCTGCTCTTATCCGAAACGGCACACCTTGAGTTGTGCAACGGACGCATCGGACAGTACCCTTCGCTAGGCATTGTCTGCTCAGACTTCTGAGTAATTTAGGGCGTTGTAGAGGACTTTCCTGCAACACGAAACTTGTCAAGACTGTGTCTGGCTTTCAAAAGCAGGCACCAAACTTCACCTGGATGTTCTTCTGCGTCAAATTTTAAGTTTTCTGGAAACGATTTCAATCGCTCATTTCGAGGTCACATTGATTTCAATCATTTAAATTCTTCTGTAAAATCAGAGCTTCGGGCCTCATCTGCTCCAAAGCAGCACGGCTGTCTTCCTCGTTCTCGGGATATGTGACGTTCTGGTACATGATGGGTACCTGCCGGGGTCCCCAAGAAATCACCACGAAATCACCACTGCACGAAAACGATGCTAAACATCCCATGATTTCTAGGCTTTCAACATGTTTATAGATGGTAAACATCCCACGATTTATAGGCTTTCAACATGTTTCAACCCTCCCAAATCGGTGGTTGATCGGATTTCGCTGGCCCATCCACTGCAGTACCTGTGACCCAAAAATCGCCTCGGTCCATTGATTCGGATGGGCCCGGGCAGGCAGGACAGGCAGGACAGGCACCTGCCGCGTCATGCGGAGGTTTATGGATATAGTTAATGTATAGTCAATTATAATCCATTAACTATAGATATATAGATAGTTATCATATCATATCATGTTATGATAATGATATTATAATCCATCAACTATAGGTATATATTGCACTAATTATCATATCATGTTATCATGTTAAATCATTTTAATATATCAACCATAGTTATTTCATCTGGTTGGTGGTTGACCAACCAACCCCTCTGAAAAATGATGGACTTCGTCAATTGGGATGATGACATGACCCCAAGATATGGAAAACTAAAACATGTTCCAAATCACCAACCAGATAGTAAATGGCATGAAAAGCCCATTGGAAAATGCATCCCATTATGGATATGCCGCTATGCCATAGCTCTTGATTCCCCCAACCGGTTGCAATTTGTCTTGGAAAAAGAAAAATATCTGTTGATACTGTAATCCATTGGAATTCAATCCCCATTTAAGGACAAATCTGTTGGTCAAAATGGTTAGACTTGGCACTGATGAAGCGACTTGCTTCAACCAGAAAAATGGCTGAGTTGATCCAAAAATGTCAAGCAAAATGCTTGGTCAACAAAAAATAGATGATTTATGATTTATATAACGTGTATATCCGCCGCCCCCTGCCTAGCCTTGGCGTAGGCGGGGCGGCGCCTGGGATCACCGCAGGTGTGCAGCATCAGCCACGGCCATCTTCCTGGCTGTGTCTGTCGCCTCATGCCCTTTCTCCTGTCCACGTCTGTCACGAAACCATCCCGCGCAGCGCGAAGCACCCCTCTGCAGCCCATTGCCAGCGCCTTGCCAGGTCGAAATAATTGTGCAGTTAGAAGGTTTCAAAACCTGCGCGAAGCACGTTCCACCAGGGCCCCAAACCCTTCCGTGCAGCTTTAGCCTTTGCCAGCGCTTTGCCAGGTCGTATCTTGCATTTCGACGCTTTCCACCCTAGGACACGAAACCCTCCTGTGCACCTTTCGCCCTTTGCCCCTGCCTTGCCAGGTCGAAATTCTGCATTTAGAGGATTTCAAAACCTGCGCGAAGCACGTTCCACCAGGGCCCCACCCCAAAACCATCAACTTTAGCCCCTTGCCATCGCTTTGCCATCGCCCTTTGCCCTTGCCTTGCCAGGTCGCAATACTGCATTTAGAGAGGGTTTCAAAACCTGCGCGAAGCACGTTCCACCAGGGCCCCAAAACCCTCCGTGCAGCTTTAGCCCTTTGCCAGCGCTTTGCCAAGTCGAATATTGCATTTAGACGGGTTTCCACACCTGCGCCAGGCACGTTTCACTAGGACACGAAACCCTCCTGTGCTGCACCTTTCGCACTTTGCCCCTGCCTTGCCAGGTCGAAATTCTGCATTTAGAGGGTTTCAAAAGCCCTTTTTGCCGTTGTTTTGCAAGGTCGAAATACTGCATTTAGAGAGGGTTTCAAAACCTGCACGTAGCACGTTCCACCAGGGCCCCAAAACCATCAACTTTAGCCCTTTGCCAGCGCCTTTACCCCCTTCCCAGCGCTTTGCCATCGCCCTTAGCCCTTGCCTTGCCAGGTCGAAATACTGCATTTAGAGGGTTTCAAAACCTGCGCGAAGCACGTTCCACCAGGGCCCCAAAACCCTCCGTGCAGCTTTAGCCCTTTGCCAGCGCTTTGCCAGATCGAATATAACCTGCGCCAGGCACGTTTCACTAGGACACGAAACCCTCCTGTGCTGCACCTTTCGCACTTTGCCCCTGCCTTGCCAGGTCGAAATTCTGCATTTAGAGGGTTTCAAAACCTGCGCGAAGCACGTTCCACCAGGGCCCCAAAACCCTCCGTGCAGCTTTGGCCCCTTGCCAGCGCTTTGCCATCGCCCTTAGCCCTTGCCTTGCCAGGTCGAAATTCTGCATTTAGAGGGTTTCAAAACCTGCGCGAAGCACGTTCCACCAGGGCCCCAAAACCCTCCGTGCAGCTTTAGCCCTTTGCCAGCGCTTTGCCAGATCAAATATTGCATTTAGACGGTTTCCACACCTGTGCCAAGGCATGTTTCACTAGGACATGAAACCCTCCTGTGCACCTTTCGCCCTTTGCCCCTGCCTTGCCAGGTAAAAATTCTGCATTTAGAAGGTTTCAAAACCTGCGCGAAGCACGTTCCACCAGGGCCCCAAACCCTTCCGTGCAGCTTTAGACCCTTGCCAGCGCTTTGCCATCGCCCTTTGCCCTTGCCTTGCCAGGTCGAAATACTGCATTTAGAGGGTTTCAAAACCTGCGCGAAGCACGTTCCACCAGGGCCCTATGACCCTCCGTGCAGCTTTAGCCCTTCGCCAGCGCTTTGCCAGGTCGAATATTGCATTTAGACGGTTGCCACACCTCCACCAAGGCACGTTTCACTAGGACACGAAACCCTCCTGTGCACCTTTCGCCCTTTGCCCCTGCCTTGCCAAGTCGAAATTCTGCATTTAGAAGGTTTCAAAACCTGCGCGAAGCACGTTCCACCAGGGCCCCAAACCCTTCCGTGCAGCTTTAGCCCCTTGCCAGCGCTTTGCCATCGCCCTTTGCCCTTGCCTTGCCAGGTCGCAATACTGCATTTAGAGAGGGTTTCAAAAGCTGCGCGAAGCACGTTCCACCAGGGCCCCAAAACCCTCCGTGCAGCTTTAGCCCTTTGCGAGCGCTTTGCCAAGTCGAATATTGCATTTAGACGGGTTTCCACACCTGCACCAGGCACGTTTCACTAGGACACGAAACCCTCCTGTGCACCTTTCGCACTTTGCCCCTGCCTTGCCAGGTCGAAATAGAGGGTTTCAAAACCTGCGCGAAGCACGTTCCACCAGGGCCCCAAACCCTTCCGTGCAGCTTTAGCTCCTTGCCAGTGTTGCCATCGCCCTTTTTGCTGTTCTTTTGCAAGGTCGAAATACTGCATTTAGAGAGGGTTTCAAAACCTGCGCGAAGCACGTTCCACCAGGGCCCCAAAACCATCAACTTTAGCCCTTTGCCAGCGCCTTTACCCCCTTGCCAGCGCTTTGCCATCGCCCTTAGCCCTTGCCTTGCCAGGTCGAAATTCTGCATTTAGAGGGTTTCAAAACCTGCGCGAAGCACGTTCCACCAGGGCCCCAAAACCCTCCGTGCAGCTTTAGCCCTTTGCCAGCGCTTTGCCAGATCGAATATAACCTGCACCAGGCACGTTTCACTAGGACACGAAACCCTCCTGTGCACCTTTCGCCCTTTGCCCCTGCCTTGCCAGGTCGAAATTCTGCATTTAGAGGATTTCAAAACCTGCGCGAAGCACGTTCCACCAGGGCCCCACCCCAAAACCATCAACTTTAGCCCCTTGCCATCGCTTTGCCATCGCCCTTTGCCCTTGCCTTGCCAGGTCGCAATACTGCATTTAGAGAGGGTTTCAAAACCTGCGCGGAGCACGTTCCACCAGGGCCCCAAAACCCTCCGTGCAGCTTTAACCCTTTGCCAGCGCTTTGCCAGAGATCGAATATTGCACTTAGACGGTTTCCACACCTGCGCCAGGCACGTCTCACTAGGACACGAAACCCTCCTGTGCACCTTTTTCGCCCTTTGCCCCTGCCTTGCCAAGTCGAAATACTGCATTTAGAGGGTTTCAAAACCTGCGCGAAGCACGTTCCACCAGGGCCCCAAAACCCTCCGTGCAGCTTTAGCCCCTTGCCAGCGCTTTGCCATCGCCCTTAGCCCTTGCCTTGTCGAAATTCTGCATTTAGAGGGTTTCAAAACCTGCGCGAAGCACGTTCCACCAGGGCCCCAAACCCTTCTGTGCAGCTTTAGCCCCCTTGCCAGCGCTTTGCCATCGCCCTTTGCCCTTGCCTTGCCAGGTCGAAATACTGCATTTAGAGGGTTTCAGAACCTGCGCGAAGCACGTTCCACCAGGGCCCTAAAACCCTCCTGTGCACCTTTCGCCCTTTGCCGCTGCCTTGCCAGGTCGAAATTCTGCATTTAGAGGGTTTCAAAACCTGCACGAAGCACGTTCCACCAGAGCCCCAAACCCTTCCGTGCAGCTTTAGCGCCTTGCCAGCGCTTTGCCAGGTCGAATATAGCATGTAGACGGTTTCCACACCTGCGCCAGGCACGTTTCACTAGGACACGAAACCCTCCTGTGCACCTTTTTCGCCCTTTGCCCCTGCCTTGCCAAGTCGAAATACTGCATTTAGAGGGTTTCAAAACCTGCGCGAAGCACGTTCCACCAGGGCCCCAAAACCCTTCCGTGCAGCTTTAGCCCCTTGCCAGCGCTTTGCCAGGTCGAATATTGCATTTAGACAGTTTCCACACCTGCGCCAGGCACGTTTCACTAGGACACGAAACCCTCCTGTGCACCTTTCGCCCTTTGCCGCTGCCTTGCCAGGTCGAAATTCTGCATTTAGAGGGTTTCAAAACCTGCGCGAAGCACGTTCCACCAGGGCCCCAAACCCTTCCGTGCAGCTTTATCCCCTTGCCAGCACTTTGCCATCGCCCTTAGCCCTTGCCTTGCCAAGTCGAAATACTGCATTTAGAGGGTTTCAAAACCTGCGCGAAGCACGTTCCACCAGGGCCCCAAAACCCTCCGTGCAGCTTTAGCCCTTTGCCAGCGCTTTGCCAGGTCGAATATTGCATTTTTGTGGTGTCTTTTTCTGGCCGTCCATTCTATTGAGCGTTGACAGAAGGAATGGGATAGTTTGAAAACTAAGACATGGGACTGGGATAGTTTGAAAACGTGTTTACCTCAGGGCCTCAGGGTCGCAGTTAGGATGACTATCAAAAATATGATTCCAGGATAGCAGGTGGCATGGCTACAGGAAGACTGGTGGCTTGAGAAAAATTCATCAAATGATTAGAAGAGAGGTGCTTCCAGAATAGGAAGTCGAATGGTTAAAAGAACAGAGGTGTTTCCAGAACAGGAAACAGAACGTTTAAGAGAACAGAGATGCTTCCAGAATAGGAAACAGAACGGTTGCAAGAACAGGGGTGCTTCCAGCATAGTAAATAGAATGGTTACAAGAATGGTGCAGCAAATGGTTAAAAAATCTTTTGTCATACAAGCCCTGTAGCTGCAATATTCTCATAACACTATAGTCTATAGTTAGATATCCAAATACTGTTTTAAGTTATGACTCTTACATTTTCCCAGTGATCTGCGATTCCGAAGCCTCAAAAAGGGGGGCGGCGGCACCTGGGCGTTAGCCCATTTACATATATATATATATATGTATGTATGATAATTTCAAACTATAACTTGGTTGACGAATGGAGTTGATTAACCAACTTATAGTTGAGGAATCTCACCTGACAGAGAATTGTGGCGCTTGTGCCACCTTTTTTTCAGGTTTCCTAAGTCATAGGGCTACCCCTAGTTCTCATCCCTTTTATTTTCGGATTTTCCATTGGAAACCATCTAGCTATTGGGGGACCCCCATGAGTTCGGAAACCTCCAAATTATCCCCATAACATGGTTGATACTCAGGTTACCATAGAATTAATGTACCCTCTGGTAATTTAACATAGCTATTGAAAATGGCCATTTATAGTGGATTTACCCATTGAAAATGATGATTTTCCATAGTTATGTTAGTTTACCAGAGGGTAATTTTACCCTATAAAAATGGACTTTATCCCCATGATGCATGCCATGATGCATGCTTGATCTACCCCCACAAAAAATCCCAGCCCATTCGAACGTTTCTCCCGCGTTGGGTGGTCCCGACACAGCATTGCAAGGTCATGTCGTGGGCATAGAACTGAGTCACGTCGCGCTCCTTTTTGGGAAGCGCTGGCGGGATTTTTTCCATGTTGGAAACATGATGACATGATGATAAACATTGATAAACTATAGGAGAAAATGATGAAAGCTATTGAAAATCATGAAAAAATATCTGGCAAATCAAAAGTTGCTTTATCATGATGGAAAGTGAGGATTCAGAAACCGATTGGGGGGAAATCCTTGCAGTTTTACATGATGATACATGATAGCCATTTAACGCCCTCACAAGGTAGAGAAAAAAAGACAACTCTTGGGGCGACCCAGCCTCTTGTTTCAATGTCGAAGCACTTCAAGTCTCATCATCTCGTTTGAGGCATAAAAAATCGCCATATCCCCTTCCAATGTTGAACTGCTTGGCGCAGTATCCCGGATTCATGGGGAAAAGGAAGCCAGAAAGTTGAAAATCATATCTCAAATTGTTGTAGATTGAACATGTGTCTATATGTCCAAAATGATTGCGCTAGAGTTGCTATACCCATTTCATATCATTTCAGTCATTTCATATGATTTCCATATCCCCATGGCATCCACATGAACATTCCATGAACTTAAATATTTCATCAAATCCCCCTTAAATCCCCATCAAATTCCACCAAATCACCATTTTTGCTAATGGTTTCCATAAGATGACCATGCTGAAATCATGATATATATATATATATTATATATATATTATATTATATATATATATATATTATATTATATATATATTATATTATATATATATGTATATATTCAAATCTAGAAATTCTCCACCTGCCATGGTTCCAGGTATTCCAGGTATCCTCCTTCCAGTTGTAGATGCGAATCGTGGCATCACCTCCAGCGATGAAGACCGTGTCATCATCGATCATGCAGACGTCACTGGCGATGCCTGGGACAGGCGTCCCCTTTACGACGCCTGTCAAACGGCTGGGGAAAATACCACGATTTCTGGGGGGTGATCAGCAAAAAAGGGGATTTATATAGAGTAACCCAAAAAAAGAGAGACAGGTAATTTACTACTTACTATATATAGTTGTCATAGAACCCAATGATGACCTGATGCGAAAAAAGGCTAAACTCAACTGAGTAAATGCTGGTTTGGGCTGGGTTGGACCCGCCGAACCTATCATGAAAGGGATTATAACTATTGGGATTATAAGTTGTTTAATGACAAAAGATGAAGTCTTACTACCCGTCTAAGGTCCCAGTAAAAGTTTGGATACGTTTTTGTTGAGTATGACAACTTCAAATTCATTGAAGCCATACCCTCCGATGTCATCAAACATGGCAAGTCGGACAACTCATTTCCTTCGAGGATTTCCCAGCTTAAGTCAACCAGCGACATGGAAAAAAAACAACACGTTATCATTGGGAAAGCCAACGATGAACGCATTCTTGGGCAACCAAAGAAATACCTTCTGGTGAACGTTTACATAACATTACATAACTATGGAAAGATCCACCATGCATTTTTAATGGGTAGTCATCAACGATTTCGATTGGGCCATGGCTTCTATGTCGCAAACTGTGTTCATGTTTACCAGAGGGTATCCATTGCTTGTTGGATCCCTGGTCCAAAGAATCCCAACCATCAACCTCATGAGGGCCCGATGGAAACAGCCTCGGCCCAGTACCCACAAGGAAAAGTAAATTGTTGAGGACCCCTTAAATTCCTTAAGAAAAATCAACACCAACAAACCTGCGAAAACCAAGACAATATACAGTTTTACACACCATCAGAAATGGTGTCTATTCCTGTGAGGATTTCTTCTGTCGCCCCATCTCATCAGCAGCTTGAAATCCCCAGGTGTGATGGTGAAAAATCGCCATGAGATTTGATCCGCCATGGTTCAATCCTGCTTGGGGGCTGGAATCAGAATGGGCGGCTTAGAGTTCACAATTACTTTACTTCGTGTGATCCCCACCATGACATTTATACATTTTCTTACTGGCAAATCTTCTGGCATTCTATCTGACATATCTTCTGACATTCTATTTGACATTCTATCTGGCATATCTTCTGGCATATGATCTGGCATATCTTCTGGCATATCTTCTGGCATATCTTCTGGCATTCTATCTGACATATCTTCTGGCATTCTATCTGGCATTCTATCTGACATATCTTCTGGCATATATTCTGACATATCTTCTGGCATTCTATCTGGCATATCTTCTGGAATATCTTCTGGCATATCTATCTGGCATATCTTCTGGCATATTTTCTGGCATTCTATCTGGCAAATCTTCTGGCATTCTATCTGGCATATCTTCTGGCATATTATCTGGCATTCTATCTGGCATATCTTCTGGCATATATTCTGACATATTTTCTGGCATTCTATCTGGCATTCTATCTGGCATTCTATTTGGCATTCTATCTGGCATATCTTCTGGCATATCTTCTGACATTCTTTCTGACATTCTTTCTAACTTTCTTCTGCACATTTTTTGTCCCATATCTTCCTACATGAGGTCCGGCAGGGAACACTTGGCGTGGATACTCGCGGTTGAGGTCCGGCAGGGAACACTGGGCGTGGATGGTCGTGGTTGAGGTCCGGCAGGGAACACTGGGCGAGGATGGTCGTGGTTGAGGTCCGGCAGGGAACACTGGGCGTGGATGGTCGTGGTTGAGGTCCGGCAGGGAACACTGGGCGAGGATGGTCGTGGTTGAGGTCCGGCAGGGAACACTGGGCGTGGATGGTCGTGGTTGAGGTCCGGCAGAGAACACTGTGGATCGCGGGTCGCAGTTGAGCAAGGACGACGAGGACGACGAGGACGACGAGGAGGACGAGGAGGAGGAGGAGAGGAGGACGAGGCAGGAGGAGGCGGAGGAGGAGGAGGAGGAGAAGGAGGAGGAGAAGGAGGAGAAGGAGGAGGAGGAGGGAACTGACATAAAATCTAACAACCCTCACCTGGCAGGTGGGGAAAAAAGGGGCCCCTTATCCCAACTCTTGGAGGTTAAAATCTCATAGTTATAGCCATGTTATAGCCATGATGTTGCACCCCGGGCCTACACCCCTGGTGTTTAGCGTGCTTCTGGTGACGCCAGCCCCCAAATCACCCGATCTCTGCCTCGAGTTTTCAACTCGCAGAGCAGCAACCTTGGGACGCTTGGTTGGACATGACACCACGAAAAGAAGAAAACCTATATATATATAAGACATAATATATATATATACATATATATAGAGAGAGAGAGATACTCCCCTGATAAATCTGATAAATCTTCTGTCGCAAGTGGGATGGAAATGGTGAACTGTTTCCTCTGTGCTAAACATGGCTTTCGGCTCCATGGAACGAGTTCTCCACCATTCCCATCCTTCAACTAGTGGAGCCTCCAGGCCCCAGTGGCCATTGAGCAACGGTGAACATGACAGACAATCGATATTGACCTACATTGATCCTCATTGATCCTCATTGATCCATTAAAATCAGCAAGTTTTTGTAGGTAACTTATATGCCGTAAACTCTGATCAACTGATCAACCATAATTTGTTGGTTTTGCATGGTTTTGCATGGTCTTTTTCCACTTTTCACACCATTCAACCATGATTGTGTTTCTGGGTGCTTCGGAACCAAAAAGCTGGTGCCCACCGTGCCCACTTGCCCCAGTGATTCCAAGTGGCGGTGGTTCCTCATCCCACTTCCAGATCTTCACGGTCTGCGGCCGAAAATGCTGGAGCTCAAAGGTGGTGCCCCATAGTTAAGTTACTTTCGCCCTCTGGTAATTTAACATAACTATTGAAAATTGCCATTTAAAATTGATTTACCTTTTTAAAATGGTGATTGTCCATAGTTATGTTAGTTTACCAAAGGGTATAAGTCCACTATCAATGGATTGGTTTCAGGCAAAATCGACGGGAAACCACGTTTCGTATGGAGTTTCACGTGAAATATTGGGGTGTTTCCAGCAAAAAAAAACCTGTTTTAACCAATCCGTTGAAATCTTAGAAGTGTAGGTGCCAATGGGGATGGGCAACAAACATAGGGCATAAGGCCCCTCCGGACGTAAGTCCTCCTTAACTAACGGGGGAATAAGCCAAAAAAGGGGCTGCACTGGGGATACCTTGCCTGGGATTTGGGTTTGGTACCTTGCCCACCCTGAAATAGTTGATCATTTTCGGCTGCCTACTGAGATGTGAACCATGATTTCTGGTCCCAGATATCTATACGATACATATGTATACATATCTAGCTATTATATAACCTCCCCCCACCACATTGAACTGAACCGTATGGCTGGTGCGCTGTCCACATTGCCGCCTTGTCTCCCGAACATGTGGCGATTGTGTTTTTCCCCGCATAGCCAATGCTCACAATGCCGTTCCTTACAGCGCAAGGAATGAGACATCGACCCCGGTTCCATTGGTTCTGTCATCTACAGTATAGGAGAGTTCCTGAGTTGACAATTGTACCCTCTGGTAAACTAACATAACTATGGAAAATCACCATCTTTAACTATAAATGGGCTATTTTCAATAGTTTTGTTAAATTATCAGAGGGTAAATTAGCATTCCCGGTGAAAGATGGTGGAACCTCAAAAAATAAACATGAACATGTTTGCACGGTACATCCTCACATGAATTCATCAACTGAGCAGTGCAAAACATCCCTGTTCTGTCTTATTCAACTGGGTTGGTAAATGAATCATAAGTGTAATCAATAAGGAGGCAATATATAGTCTGGTACCGTATACCCTCTGGTAATTTAACATAACTATTGAAAATTGCCATTTATAGTGGATTTTCCCATTAAAAATGGTGATTTTCCATAGTTATGTTAGTTTACCAGAGGGTAACCAATCAACATGGGTATTTCAGCGGCTCAACTGGTCAAAAAAAATCCAACTTGGACCCAGTCATGTCCAACTGGGTCTCCACACCCATGAGCCTTAAACTTTTTCAGCACCTGTCACGGTCGATCCAACATAGTGATGTCTTGAAATCAAACCATCCACGTTTGAAGGTAAATTCAGAAAAATGTATGTGTGGGTGTGGGTGTACATATATATATATATATGAATATAGATATATATATATATATATGTTCGGAAAAACACGGCCCGCTGCAATCCATATTGCCCTAGGTTCCTGCTTGAGCCATGTGGTTTTCTAACCCTTGTCACCTCAAGCTGCGATCCTGCCGCCACGTTCCAAATGACCACCGTCCTGGAGGGTGGCAGACACCTTTCCAACATGTCGTTCCAAGTCAAGACGTCGAAAAAATGTTGTCCAAGTTATTTCACTAATGTCAACCCCGGATTAATAAACCATGGTTTATTAATTAGGGGGTATCCCTCCAATTAAACAACCTAGGGGTTTATTAATCCAGGGTTGACATTAACCATGAACACAAGTTATTTCACTAACCATACAAAAATGTTTCATGGTTATTTCACGAGGTAATTGGGTGGAGCCACTACTGTAACTAGCCATGAACATGGCCATGAACACAGGGCGAATATGCCTCATCCCCGAAGTGAACATCCGACTGGGCCCGTAAAGCTTATGCTTGAGGGATATCACCTTGAAACTACAAGTCAGTATGGTCTTAAATGTAGGCTTAAAACCACAAAGGTTATATAAGGATATGATATAAATCTTCAAAAACAACTTGTCTGCTTCACAAGCGTCCCAAACTCAGGTCTCAAGTTTGATCTTACCCATCTTACCCAACTATCCCGAGTCAGCAAGGGGTCTCCATCCCAAAGCAGCTCCTATCATAGGAGCAGCTGGCAAACTGCAGACCATCCTGGCCGCACTGAAGGTGGGGTCCTTACCGCCTGTCCAAGCCTTAGCCTGTGCGAGTCGTGACATCATGCATAAATAAACACATATATGTAAACATATATATATATATTCATTTATTCATTTGTTTATCTATTTATTTATGTATCTAGTTGTTTATGGCATGCGGCTGATACGGCGCCCTTGGAAGGGTTGCCAATTTTGAGATGTGCCATTTACGGTCCCTTGGAAGGGTTGCAAATTTCAAAAATGAGGCTTGCGGAAATGGGGGTATAGGATTTTGAGTTTTTAACATGTTGCGCATGCTGTCGTATGAACATCAGGGGCGGTGGGGGTGGGGGGTGGGGGGGTGTATAAGGTTCTTGACGAGCACTTCCTTTACGTTACGGAAGATGCACACGTTGCGCATGCTGTCGTATGATCATCAGGGTGGGGTGGGGGGAGGCGGGGGGGGGGTATTAACGTCCTGACGAGCATTTCCTTTACGTTACGGAAGATGCAAACGTTGCACATGCTGTCAGTTGCGTCAAAGATTATCCCCACAAAAGGTTCAAGTTGGCACAAGTCAACCACAAACAAAATATCTTTACTAAGACTAAGACTTATCATTTTCGAGGTCGTTTGTGGGATAGATCCTATAGAACCATTGTTGCTGGTACTCAGCAAATGGATGGAACATGGAAACACCTGAAAAAATGGCGACCTCCGTCGATGCTCCACAAAAAAAACGTGTACAAAAAAAGGTCACTTGGGCCTACAGCTGGACATGGCGTCCCAACGCTGCCTTGTTGCAGACTGTGGCTTCTGCGTTGCCACAAGCGCTCTGGCACCGCTAGCGTCGAGAAGAGGAAAAAACTGGAAGAGTGAATGTCGCCCTGATATGATTCGGATGATTGAAAATCATAAATTTCTAATGTTTTTTTTTGACCCTTGAAGAGCAAAATCGCGTCACCGCGCAGGCGAAACGCACATTTTCACTCTTGAGTCACACGCCTGCCAATCGAAATGAATGTCCATGTTGCAAACATTTTTTGACGACTCCTGCAAATACCAGCATTTTGTCTCTTAGCCTCAAACATCAGAATTTCAAATTCGTCACCCTTACAAGGGCGCCGAGTCAACCGGTTGCCTTGTTTATCTATGTATGTATTTATTTGTTAATGTATTTATTTACATATGTATATACATCACCATGAGTGCATCTTTAAAGACACATAAAAAAAACACACACACATACGTGATGTACATCCTCGATGGATGGATTGCCTATCTACACAGGCTACCTAGGTAGTTTTGTAGGTCGATAGGTCGATAATTTTTATAGATTGATAGATGGATATGTCCCTGCAGTGGTGAGACATCCGTGCCCATATATTATAGACTTACTGGTGCTTAGCAGAGAATGAGGGAATGATCCATAATCACTAGTAATAATCATCCCATTCCCCCAGTCCCATCCATTCCCTCCTAAGCACCAGTAAGTAATAGATTACGCTGTCTCCAAGGATCTCTCTCCGGACATATTTGTGCCTCCAGATTTACATGGTGCGTGCACTGCGTGCACTTGTACACGCGTACGTAGGTAGCTAGCTTGCATGCATGTATCATACATATGTATATGTATAATTATGTATATGTATGTGTATATGTATATGAATATAATATAATAATATATATATACAAACTCATAATTATGTGTACATATCAAGATGGCTTGAGAACAGATATTCGCATAGTTAATTCTAGATGCTTATACATAGATATTATACCAACATATCGACATTATAGAGAATATCATCCCATTTATATTTATGCACTGTGAATTACATTCAGAAATCGAGGCCATACAAAACCAACAATCCCTGGACGTCCGATGCTCCACAACAATCATTTTTCCTGCGCAACCGTATATTCCTAGGAGGCTGTATCTGGTGAGCCAACCCCATCGATCCTATGTTGTTTTGGTCCCATGTTTGTGGGTGTTATCCCTATGTGTGTGGTCTCTTCCCCATCTTTTGTTGTTTATCTAAAACAATATAGACCTGTGTTGCCCACACCTCCCACTATTACAAATTGAATCATGTTTGTTGGTTAAATGTCCATCGCCACCAAAGGCTGCCCAAATATGTACCTCCGCACCTTACCCAAGTGGCACATCTTGGTGACGGTGGCGAACCTGCCGGCAGATCCGAGGGCGGTGCGTTTCGCCGGGTCAAAAGGGTAGCTTTTCGCAGGGCACTTTTGTTTGATGGAGAAGTTTTCACCAACAAGAATTTGCCCAAGAAGATTATATAATGGGATGATTATTGGGATGATTGATACCCCAACTCATAGAAGATTGAAAAATATCCCCGCCAGCGAACTGCGTCATAGTCACCAGCCGGTGGTCACGGTCACGGTCACCAGGCCTTTCGGAAAGCGTCCAGCCAACACCCGGCTCGCCGACGTCCTCGCGATAGCCCTGATGTCCGATCTTAACGCTCAAACACTTTCCGGTGTCCTGGGCATCACTGGGCATCTGGCTATGAGGATATAATGGGAGTATAACCACCATGAGGATACAATGAGGATAGCAACCACATAATTTATATTTTCTGAGATGTATCATTGGACTATCACCATCCTTTTGGTCCAGAATCACAATCTCCAGTTGGAGACACGCTGGACATCTAACATGCTGAGATGATCGATGGATGTGGCGAAGGGAAACACGGTACCAGTTGCTGGACTGGTACCCACAAAAGGGTCTCTTTAAGGAACTGAAACCGGTCCGAACTGATTGTCAATGGGCGTTAGCCATATCCAGACTATCAACTGCATGGTTTCGTTTTGAGACAGGAGTGGGCCACTGAGTGGGCAAACGAAGACAAAAAACCTCTGGGGCACTGCTTGGGCAAAAATATGCCACAAATGGTGGGTGCCACATGCATCTAAATGGTGAGTTCTTCTCCCATCGGCATTCGAGGTCCAAGTTCATGGACGACGAATGCGACTCACATAGATTGCCCGGCCCCGAAAAAAATCCACCCAGAATCACCTCAACATACTGTATATACAAATGTACACACATACACAGACACAGACACAGACACATACACATGCATGTACATATGTATATATATATATACTATATAATTATATATGCATATACATACATTGCATTTCACTGCATTGCATTCCATTCCATTGCACTGCATTGCATTATATTGCTTGCATTACGTTGCATCGCGTTACGTTGTGTTGCATTGCATTACATTGCATTGCATGCCATTGCATTGCATTCCATTCCATTGCGTTCCATTGCATTCCATTGGGTTACATTGCATTACGTTACATGATATTATATTACATTCTGCAATCCCAGTCCCTAATATCAAAAACAACAATAATGGAGCAGAAAATCAAAAAATTAAATACGCAGTTTGTTTGGCCTATTATTTAAGGCCTAATAACGTTTGATGGGGTTCATGATCAGATATGAAAATTATATAATTGGAGCTGGAATCACTATTTATACGAATGTTTACTTTTAGCTAGATCCAAAAAACGTTTGATCCCAACCCCTATATTTCTACTATTTTATACTAATGTTTTAGTGCTAAATCCCTCCATCTTTTTTTCTTGATCCCTCCATTTTGCCCCAAGGACAACCTCCTCGGTTTTCTGTTCAAGGCGCAATATCCCAGAGTCGCACCGTGCTGTCGTCCGAGCCGGAGGCTAAGATGTTCTGGCGCAGGTGCAGAACGGAGAAGATGGAGCCGCAACCCTCGAGCTGGAAGAAGTTCCTGGATTTTAGCCAAGATCCAAGTGAAAAATCATGGAATCTAAGGGAAAAATCCTGAACATCTGTGAAAATATCATGGGATATCATGTCAAACATCTGGGAAATTTAACACTTCATACAAGAATTCGACAGGGAGTTGATACATGAGGATGGTGAGGATAGTGGGATTATGGTGGATAAGATGGAAAAATGTCAGGCCAGCTATAATGATGGACATACGGAATGATATATGAGATATCAGGACAGTTCACCAGCAATTTATGGGAAGGAAAGTGCGTGATCAACCCAAAAGTCAGCCAGATACGTAGGGGTGACATGGGGAGATAAAGAGGTAAAATTACCAATTGTCCGCCCTTGTGCCTACTGTAATATGATCTATTATGTACGAACAATGGACAGGAGCACGCCTGATCAAGTTTGCCAAAATCCATTCAATCCCTATACGTTTACTGACTTGGTTGGTTCTATATGCAAATAATTCTTACGTCCATATGGCAGTGTGTCAAAACCTTGTACCCCTGTAGTTCACATCAAAATAGCTGGTAAATGGATGTTCATCCCACTAAAAATGGTATGAATAGGTATTGATCCATACCCATATGACTTAAATGTCCATGAAAAAACTTCAGGAAAAATCACAACCAGGGCTCTGGATTGGCACCAAAAGAGGCCTCTCCCACCCCAAAAAATCTCGGTCACCAAGGCTCTTGTCGGGACCAACTTCTTTATGGCCCATCATCCTGGGGTGTTTTCACGTGTCATGGCGGCAATGGAGAAAGCCACGGTCCAACCCATGGCTTCATCCCCAGCCAATCCACATATAAATTGCAGAAATCCCAACTTGGTTGCCTTGAATCCCCACAAGTTTGGTCCAAATTTGGTCTAATGTTTTAAAACAAAAAAAATCATCCCAGTAACCAATCATGACTTGGGGTCATGACCAAAATCATCCCAGTCAGAGGGGTATACCGAATGTCATACTCAATCGGGGATAGTGAAAACTATTGGGTTTACCACATCAACCCGTTTTTCCGTGGTTTTTCCTAGGTAAATCACCATGTTTCTTGGTGAAATCACAATTTTCCCTCGTTGAATCAGTAAATTGACCCGTTTTCACCTTACCTTCAGCAGAATCCCTGGAGTTCAACAGCGCCTGAAGAGTGTGCAGCCCGTGACCAAGCTGAAAATCCTAGCAGATCTCAACACAGGGGTTTGAATATACTAACCCCTTCCCAAAAAAAATAGAAAAGTAAATGTCAGGGGTTAATGTTACACTACATATATATATATATACATATGTATATAGATAGACCAACTGAATTAAATATATGTTAGCAATTTCTATCTTGTTGATGTTGCCCTCAATGATGGTTACTGGGTTAAAGGTGAGAGACCCGCCTTGGCGAATGAAATGGCATCATTTTGTTTAGCCATGATCATGAAAAAAGGAAGAACTGTGATTTATGATATGCGACATCAAATTTCTATATGATTCATGGTGTTTATAAACCAACAAACATCACCAGGGGGAACTCACCTGAATATGACAAGATAAGGATGAACAACTTGGAATTCAAGAAAAAGTGGGGATGTCTCAGACATGTTTTCGGGCTGACATCACCCGTAAGATCCAAGGGCGTCAATCAACAATCAACCAACCATCATTTATCCATTATATATATGGCTCAGTAAAAATCATTCACTAACCTGAAAGTAGCTGGTATCATGCGTCCCTGAATCCTAACCATCATTTTTGTTTTGACGTCGTAAGTCCATTGGAAATCATCACAGTTCGCTAACAGTTCGCCATGGTCCATGTGGTTCGGTGATTTTCCACTTCGCAAACGGTGCAAAATGACCAAGTTGGGTAACCAGCGACACCAACTTAGCATAAATCAGCTATAATACCACATGTGCTCGGGTCGAAACATACTATCTGGTTTCTGGTCATCCATCCCATAGTCGGAATCCAACCACGATGGGTATATCAATCCTTATCAATGGATTGATGACCATCCCCGAATATCGGTATATCATCAAACTTTCGATCATAGCACATACACATCCATGTAAATCCATGTGTGTATGTATATATATATATATGTACATACATATGTATATACATGTGTATATACATACACATATATATGTATAATACATAAATATACATATGCATGCATATATATATAGTATATACCGTTATTATAGAAGATATTCAGGAATTATTTCAAATAGAAGATGCTTTTTGGGGGTGCGGCCAAACGCGTTTCAAATAGAAGATATTGCAGAGTGCAAAAGTAGTTCAAATGACCAAAAATCCAAGAATAAACCCCTCAACATTGGGATGATCTTTGGAATATCTTCTATTTGAAAATCTTTTGTCCCACTGCCATTTTTTGTGTTTTTTGCAGGGAAATTATCTAAAATCAATAGAACATTGACGCCCGACCTGGGTGACCCCCCGAAGAGGAGAGTGCCAAAGTACCTCCCGAAGTGGGACCCGGCCGGAAGTACTTTGGCATTCTCGCCTTCGGGAGGGGGGTCGGTGAAAAACTGTTCAAAAACCATGGGTTCTTTAGCTTTTTTGATTGAGGGATGGTGATTCAAACCACTTTTCAAATAGAAGATAATCTAATATGCTATTTATTTTTCAAATAGAAGATATTCGAGGAGTACTGAAAAACACTTTTCAAATAGAAGATAATATTTCATGAGGGAACCCAGAGAGTTCCACCAAATTGTTTTCAAATAGAAGATATTCATTTGTAACCCCATGAGTTCGACAGATCCCAAATGCATGAAAAACAGTTTTCAAATAGAAGATATTGCAAAGATCATCCCAATGTTGAAGGGGTTACTGTTGGATTGCTGGTCTTTTGAACTACTTTTGCACTTTGCAACCATCAACATTGGGATGATGTTTGCAATATCGTCTATTTGTAAATCTTTTGTCCCACTGTAATTTTTTGTGATTTTTTGCAGGGATTTTTTTTAATAAAATCAATAGAACATTGACGCCCAGACCCGGGTGACCCCCCGAAGAGGGGAGTGCAAAAGTACCTCCGGCCGGGTCCCGCTTCTATTCCGTTTTCAAATAGAAGATATTGGCATCATTTTCCAGAGGTTCCCATCATAAGCCCAAAAAAAGGGAAATCCCGTTTTCAAATAGAAGATAGTGGCATTATTTTCCAGAAAAGCCCAAAAAGACACGGAAATCCCGTTTTCAAATGAGGTTCCCATCACAAGCCCAGAAAAAACACGGAAATTCCGTTTTCAAATAGAAAATATTGGCATTGTTTTCCAGGGGTTGCCATCACAAGCCAAAAAAAACAACGGAAATCCCGTTTTCAAATAGAAGATATTGGCATTATTTTCCAGAGGTTCCCATCACAAGCCCAAAAAAAGGGAAATCCCGTTTTCAAATAGAAGATATTGGCATTATTTTCCAGAAAAGCCCAAAAAGACACGGAAATCCCGTCCGTTTTCAAATGAGGTTCCCATCACAAGCCCAGAAAAAACACGGAGATTCCGTTTTCAAATAGAAGATATTGGCATTATTTTCCAGAGGTTCCCATCACAAGCCCAAAAAGGGAAATCCCGTTTTCAAATAGAAGATATTGGCATTATTTTCCAGAAAAGCCTAAAAAGACACGGAAATCCCGTTTTCAAATGAGGTTCCCATCACAAGCCCAGAAAAAAACACGGAAATTCCGTTTCCAAATAGAAGATATTGAAATTATTTCCCAGAGGTTGCCATCACAAGCCCAAAAAAAGGAAATCCCGTTTTCAAATAGAAGATATTGGCATTATTTTCCAGAAAAGCCCAAAAAGACACGGAAATCCCGTTTTCAAATGAGGTTCCCATCACAAGCCCAGAAAAAACACGGAAATTCCGTTTTCAAATAGAAGATATTGGCATTATTTTCCAGAGGTTGCCATCACAAGCCAAAAAAAAAACGGAAATCCCGTTTTCAAATAGAAGATATTGGCATTATTTTCCAGAGGTTCCCATCACAAGCCCAAAAAAAGGGAAATCCCGTTTTCAAATAGAAGATATTGGCATTATTTTCCAGAAAAGCCCAAAAAGACACGGAAATCCCGTTTTCAAATGAGGTTCCCATCACAAGCCAAAAAAAAAGGGAAATCCCGTTTCAAATAGAAGATATTGGCATTATTTTCCAGAAAAATCCAAAAAGACACGGAAATCCGGTTTTCAAATGAGGTTCCCATCGCAAGCCCAGAAAAAACACGGAAAATCCGATTTCAAATAGAAGATATTGATATTATTTTCCAGAGGTTGCCATCACAAGCCAAAATAAACAACGGAAATCCCGTTTTCAAATAGAAGCTATTGGCATTATTTTCCAGAGGTTCCCATCACAAGCCCAAAAAAAGGGAAATCCCGTTTTCAAATAGAAGATATTGGCATTATTTTGTAGAAAAGCCCAAAAAGACACGGAAATCCCGTTTTCAAATAGAAGATATTGGCATTATTTTCCAGAGGTTCCCATCACAAGCCAAAAAAAACAACGGAAATCCCGTTTTCAAATAGAAGATATTGGCATTATTTTCCAGAGGTTCCCATCACAAGCCCAAAAAAGGGAAATCCCGTTTTCAAATGAGGTTCCCATCACAAGCCCAAAAAAAGGGAAATCCCGTTTTCAAATAGAAGATATTGGCATTATTTTCCAGAGGTTCCCATCACAAGCCAAAAAAAAGAGGAATCCCATTTTCAAATAGAAGATATTTGCATTATTTTCCAGAAAAGCCCAAAAAGACACGGAAATCCCGTTTTCAAATAGACGATATTGGCATTATTTTCCAGAGGTTGCCATCACAAGCCAAATAAAACAACGGAAATTCCGTTTTTAAATAGAAGATATTGGCATTATTTTCCAGAGGTTCCCATCACAAGCCCAAAAAAAGGGAAATCCCGTTTTCAAATAGAAGATATTGGCATTATTTTCCAGAAAAGACCAAAAAGACACGGAAATCCCGTTTTCAAATGAGGTTCCCATCACAAGCCCAGAAAAAACTCGGAAATTCCGTTTTCAAATAGAAGATATTGGCATTATTTTCCAGAGGTTGCCATCACAAGCCCAAAAAAAGGAAAATCCCGTTTTCAAATAGAAGACTTGGCATTATTTTCCAGAAAAGCCCAAAAAGACACGGAAATCCCGTTTTCAAATGAGGTTCCCATCACAAGCCCAGAAAAAGCACGGAAATTCCGTTTTCAAATAGAAGATATTGACATTATTTTCCAGAGGTTGCCATCACAAGCCAAAAACAACAACGGAAATCCCGTTTTCAAATAGAAGGTATTGGCATTATTTTCCAAAGGTTCCCATCACAAGCCTAAAAAAAGGGAAATCCCGTTTTCAAATAGAAGATATTGGCATTATTTTCCAGAGGTTCCCATCACAAGCCCAAAAAAAGGGAAATCCCGTTTTCAAATAGAAGATATTGGCATTATTTTCCAGAGGTTCCCATCACAAGCCCAAAAAAAGGGAAATCCCGTTTTCAAATAGAAGATATTGGCATTATTTTTCAGAAAAGCCCAAGAAGACACGGAAATCCCGTTTTCAAATGAGGTTCCCATCACAAGCCCAGAAAAAACACGGAAATTCCGTTTTCAAATTCAAGATATTGATATTATTTTCCAGAGGTTGCCATCACAAGCCAAATAAAACAACGGAAATCCCGTTTTCAAATAGAAGCTATTGGCATTATTTTCCAGAGGTTCCCATCACAAGCCCAAAAAAAACTCGGAAATTCCGTTTTCAAATAGAAGATATTGGCATTATTTTCCAGAGGTTCCCATCACAAGCCCAAAAAAAGGGAAATCCCGTTTTCAAATAGAAGATATTGGCATTATTTTCCAGAGGTTCCCATCACAAGCCCAAAAAAAGGGAAATCCCGTTTTCAAATAAAAGATATTGGCATTATTCTCCAGAAAAGCCCAAAAAGACACGGAAATCCCGTTTTCAAATGAGGTTCCCCATCACAAGCCCAGAAAAAACACGGAAAATCCGATTTCAAATAGAAGATATTGATATTATTTTCCAGAGGTTGCCATCACAAGCCAAAATAAACAACGGAAATCCCGTTTTCAAATAGAAGCTATCGGCATTATTTTCCAGAAAAGCCCAAAAAGACACGGACATCCCGTTTTCGAATGAGGTTCCCGTCACAAGCCCAGAAAAACACGGAAATTCCGTTTTCAAATAGAAGATATTGATATTATTTTCCAGAGGTTGCCATCACAAGCCAAAAAAAAACAACGGAAATCCCGTTTTCAAATATAAATAGAAGATATTGGCATTATTTTCCAGGGGTTCCCATCACAAGCCCAAAAAAAGGGAAAACCCGTTTTCAAATAGAAGATATTGGCATTATTTTCCAGAGGCTCCCATCACAAGCCCAAAAAAAGGGAAATCGCGTTTTCAAATAGAAGATATTGGCATTATTTTCAAGAGGTTCCCATCACAAGCCAAAAAAAAGGGAAATCCCGTTTTCAAATAGAAGATACTGGCATTATTTTCCAGGAAAGCCCAAAAAGACACGGAAATCCCGTTTTCAAATGAGGTTCCCATCACAAGCCCAGAAAAAACACGGAAATTCCGTTTTCAAATAGAAGATATTGGCATTATTTTCCAGGGGTTCCCATCACAAGCCAAAAAAAACAACTGAAATCCCGTTTTCAAAGAGATGATATTGGCATTATTTTCCAGAGGTTCCCATCACAAGCCAAAAAAAAGGAAATCCCGTTTTCAAATAGAAGATATTGGCATTATTATCCCAAATTCTCAAAACAAGATTGGCCGACACCATTTTCAAATAGAAGATATTGTCAAACAACCAATGGGGAAGCGGAAAAGACCATTTCAAATAGAAGATATTCATTATACCAACCCCAAATTTTCAGAACAAGATTGTGCGACAAACCATTTTTTAAATAGAAGATATTCGGTTGGATGATCCACCAAGTTTGTGCTTTTGGTGTTGGTCTAAATGGTTTTTAAATAGAAGATATTAGTTTGGACCCTCCCGGGGCCATGGTTGCGGAGAGTGCCAAAGTAGCTCCAACATCCCGGATGTTCTACCATTTTGGGTCATTGAATTAGTTTATCTTCTATTTGAAATGGTTTTTTCCGCGCGTCCAAACCCGTTTCAAATAGAAGATCGGTTTTCCGATAATTCCTGAATATCTTCTATAATAACGGTATGTACTATATATGTAAACATACATAAATATACATATGTGTATATATATATGTATATATAGAAAGTGTGAACCCTTCTGCAGCACTCTTTTCACTTTCCTTCAACTAGTACGCTGCACGTGAGAAGATACCAGCCCTCCAGTAGCGGCATGGTAGTGAACCCCTCATTGTTATCAAATAACAATGGGTCAAAACACAGATGGGGGGTTACACCACACACATCTGGAAAATGGTTAGACTCAACAGTCTAAACACATGTATGGTTAGACTACCATGAGTCCAAACACATACCCCTACATGGTAAAGTACCAATGTTAGAGGGTCAAGTCCCGTCGAAGACCCTCTCCCTTCACTCCGCAGAGGAGATCCGGGAGGGAGGGTGGGGAAAACCAAAAAGTGGGTCCTTGAGCCAAAATTGGCATCAAGGCCCAAAAGGTATCAACACTTTCACACCTCATAAAGCCCCTACCCAACCAACCTACAATTATGAAGGGGTAAGAAAGTGTGAACCCTTCTGCAGCACTCTTTTCACTTTCCTTCAACTAGTACGCTGCACGTGAGAAGATACCAGCCCTCCAGTAGCGGCATGGTAGTGAACCCCTCATTGTTATCAAATAACAATGGGTCAAAACACAGATGGGGGGTTACACCACACACATCTGGAAAATGGTTAGACTCAACAGTCTAAACACATGTATGGTTAGACTACCATGAGTCCAAACACATACCCCTACATGGTAAAGTACCAATGTTAGAGGGTCAAGTCCCGTCGAAGACCCTCTCCCTTCACTCCGCAGAGGAGATCCGGGAGGGAGGGTGGGGAAAACCAAAAAGTGGGTCCTTGAGCCAAAATTGGCATCAAGGCCCAAAAGGTATCAACACTTTCACACCTCATAAAGCCCCTACACAACCAACCTACAATTATGAAGGGGTAAGAAAGTGTGAACCCTTCTGCAGCACTCTTTTCACTTTCCTTCAACTAGTACGCTGCACGTGAGAAGATACCAGCCCTCCAGTAGCGGCATGGTAGTGAACCCCTCATTGCTATCAAATAACAATGGGTCAAAACACAGATGGGGGGTTACACCACACACATCTGGAAAATGGTTAGACCCAACAGTCTAAACACATGTATGGTTAGACTACCATGAGTCCAAACACATACCCACTGTTCATATCACCCACTGTTCACTAAACCACGCCAACCTGAAGGGACTGAAGAAATTCTCCGCGGCTGAGGCCAGGAGGAAAAGTGTAAGAGGTGAGGGACCAGCCCTGGGCTTGTGTCCACTCATCTGCTAATCCTAATCTGCTCAGCCCATCACTAAGATTAGACTCGGAGTCAATCCATTCAAACCACGCCCGGGCGTCCAAACTGTTCAGCAGATAGTGCGAGAACTGCGCTATCTCGTGGACATCACACTGAGATGAGACACAGCGGATCAAAGTGCTGGTCGCGCTCTCATTGTCGACGAACCACAGGAGATCCTGGCCTCGTAGTAGGTCAGGCAAGAGAGCCGGAATGACCAGGGCCACAATGGCCTCGCCTGGATAAATCTGCTGGCGACAAGGCACCCAGCTATCTATGACCTCTGGTGGCACCTCACAGGTCCCCCCCTGAGGTTGGTAGGAGTACCCGGACACATCACTACCCACCCCAGGCGTAGGACTCCTTGCTCAAAAGAGGCATCTGAGTAGATAACCAAAGGCACCTTATCCACACCGCACACCTGGACGTCGCGAGGCTGACAGTCCAGGACAATGCGTAGCAGTACCTGCAAGGTAACAACATCTTCATCATCCATTGGCGTCGGGCCATCACTGCTGCACTTGGCCAGAACAGGTTGGGCGATACGGCCCATGTGACCCGCCGCCAAAGAAAACATCCAAGTGATGTCGCCCCGGAGCTTGCCAGCTTCCTCTTTGGTAAGACAACGGTTGGCAATGGCCACTCGGAGACGACCGGCAACTTTGGCCACCGTCGCGAATTTTGGCTGGATACGGACACAACCCGTTGTCATCACGGAGCCCAAGTGAATCGCGGCTCCCAGGTAGTGGCGATCTGGTGAAGGAGCAAATCCCTTGGCTTTCTGGGGCGGAGCGCCAATACTAGTAAACAAGAGCCGCAAGGCTTGTTGTGAAATGTCGGCTGCTGCCACCACTTCAACGGCCAACTCATCATCAAAATAGGCTGCTGCAAGACCATAGAGGCATCTTCTGGTAGCGGCAATGCCAAGCTGAGGCAGTCGGTTGAATGAGACTACAGCACTTTCGAGTCCAAAGGCCAGTCCCCACAAGATAGTGTAACGCCATCCCTGCTGGGGTACCCAGACTGCCACAGCAGAGTATGGCAAATGTTCTGGGCACACGGGCAGACCACGATATGCATCCGGCAGATCATCCGTACCCAGGCGGAAATGCGCCCAGGGGTGGAAGACACTCCAATCCCCTGGGCTAGTCACCTGAAGCCGGTGCGCCAGTTGCTTGATAACGGCCGGGATGAAGTCCAAGTGCACCGTGTAAATCGTTTCCATCATCGCCGTTGAACTATTGTGGAGAGTCTTACGTGCATTGTCAATGACTCTTTCCTTTCCATCCGGCTGCACAATCAAGAAACGTTGCAGCGGTCGCCACTGTCCTACGCCAAAACGCTCATCCATGCAGCGCTTGGTAAGGAAAGGCGAGCAAAATTGCTTTTGTTGCTCAAGAACTGTGGCAGCATAGATGCACTCGGCAAACCGCGGAGGGCGAGAGCTCTCAATCCTCTCCACAGCTGCCACAGCTGCATCCCCCAACCACTCCTCTTTTGGCAAGGCTTCACGAGCAGTAATGGATCGGAAGACTCCACTAGGCTCCAGTGCCCCGACAATAGGATAGCCCTGCAACATCTGCAAAGGTTGCTGCAAGTCGGGCCATCGCAGGATCACAGTCAAAAACGCCAAAACGGCGGGCCTTTTTCCAGCGGCCACTTTCACTGCACTGTGCACCCTGAATTTGCGCAACTCATCATCCAATGGTAGCAGCGCTGTGCAGACCTGTCGAAATACCTGGCGGCATTGCTCAGAGTACCCGATCAGCGCCTGCTGCCATGTTGCAATGGCGTGTAGAACGAAATCCACATCTTGCTCAGGCCACTCGCGAAGGCGAAAGGGCGATGGCAGGCCCACAGCCTGTTTGATATGCTCCTCCTTGCCTACGCCTGGCGGCAGCAAATGGTCCAGGCCCTTCCGAGAATTGCCCGGGTAGCGCTGCCCGGTCAATCCTGCAAACAGAGCTGTCCGATGGCTAGTTGTCAGCGGGGTGGGCCCTAATTGATCACATGATGCGCCTCGGCCGACTGCCCACGCAGTAAAGGCTTGCAGGTGCCACACTGGCAAGGGAGCCAACCGGGTGGCGGTCAACTGCCACACATTTGCAGAGATTGGCAAGGATCCGAATACTGTCCGCTGCATGGATTGCACCACCTGGTCGCTAGAAAGCAAACCAGGGAACACCTGCAAGCGGCCTGGTTCCCATACCGTGCCCGCCAAACGCTCCTGCAACTTGCGCTCCGCGAGGTCAAACAACGGTCGCGGTACCTTCATACTCAAGACACCTGGCAGCAAGCAGAAAAGTGCCACAATCATCGGTAGGTGGAAGCCGTTGCCAAGCATACTGTTTTGGCGTTGGCGACGCACCGCCGCTGGTCCCTGGACAGCCTGAAGGCACTGCGCAGGAAACCCCATCATCTGGGCGCGCTCCTCAGACCCCGGCTGACGCCACTCATCCCGGCGCCAAAGCAAACTCTCTGCTGTATAGGCTGACGGGGGGAACCGCCTCTCATCTTGATAGAATCTAGCAGCCGCCTCTGGCGGAACCAGCTTGACCGGATCACAGGGGTGCCTAAACTCCCTGGTGAACGGATGCATAGCACCTTGTCCCGCAGCCTTAACTACTTCGGCAGCATCAAAAAGGGGGCCAAAACTCTGATCAAAATGAACCTTGGCCGGGATTGGCTTGGGTCCCTTCCAGCGCAGCTCGGGGGGATCGGTCCCAGACTCGACCCATACCCAGCCGTCGGGGGGGGTGCAACGAGGTGACACCCCGCAGCGACCCTGGCCTAACCACAGCAGCCGACGCCGTTGCACCCATCCGCAAGCGCCCGCATCAATGAGGATAGGTGGGAAGCCCATCCATGCTGTATACTGGTCCATGACTTCGCGGGGCATAGAGGCCACGTTTTCCAGAAACGTGACGATCTCCAGGGTCGCACATTCTGGGAGGTCTTGCAGCTCCTGGCGGATGCGTACCAACTCTTGAGGTTGTTGACTTCGGGTATCAGCCAAACCTTTTCGGCCAGTGTTCAAAATAGAGTTGCCCTGGCAGGGGGACCCTCCGCCTAAAATAATGCCTCTGACTTGCCGATGTTGCAGAAACGGACGGAACATGGCCCCTGTCACAGTTTCCACCGCGTCAACAGCTACCACCTGCGGCATGATCTGCTCCGCCACCTGGGCAGGGAAAGTGTCATTTTCCGCAGCCACTGCGTGAAAACGCACCCCCATCGCAAGGAGGGCCACACACAGCCCACTGAAGCCAGCCCAAAGGTCGATCACCAGCCATGAGCCCACAAGCGGCTTGGCCCACGTGAACTGGGGCAGATCCCCCAAACCTCGCCATGCCACTGGCTTTGCCGCCCGGAGTCGGTCAGCACTCGCTCCGTCAACTGGTCGCTGGAGGGGGTCCACCAGGGGGTCCCTGAGTGAGACCACCCGTCCAACAGGCGTGGCAGGCAGCGCAGCAGCTATCTCCAGCCATGGGTCCCCGGGGGTAGCACACCTCCCGGGGGAAAGGAGTCATTCCTCATGCTGGACCCTGGTGTGGGCCCGACTCAAGCAAGGCTTTCCGTTGGGCAGTTTCACATCGCAGGCATGCATCTGATCACACTGCGAGTTGCGAGCCTCAATGACCGTGAGCTGGCCTTTCCGAAACTCTCGGTACAGCCTGGACCGGAGGGCCTCACAGGGCTCCAAAGACGGATCCAGCTGCAAATTGTACCGGCGAGCCCAATCCTGGTTGAGAGACTTCATGGTCGCCTCTGGCAGAGGCTCGTCCAAATCGACACTCTTCGTTGCTGGCGCTGCAGCCTGGCGCAAGGCCTCTCGGCCAATGTCAAAAGCGCTGCGAAACCTCGCCAGCGCGATCATGTTGTTGTCCCTGAGGGTGGGAACCTGGGACACCAAGGTTTCCACACCCTTTTCCCATGTATCATGGGCAACCGAGTAGATATAGTCGTCCAGGGTGACCAACTTGTGCTTGGTGATAAAGTCCTGCGCCCATTCTTGCTGGATGTTAGCCACCTTGAAGCATCCTTGGAGGCCGCGGTCATCCGCCAGCACATCGACTCGGCTCATGGCGCGCGCTGGTGGGCTGGCACACTACTAGCTTGGGTCCAAAACTCCAAAGCATAGAGTTCGCACAGGCACAACAGACGGCTGCGCGTTCTCGAGACCGACAGGGGGTTGCCTGTCCACCTATTACAGCCTGAGGGCCTATAAGGCGTGACAAACACAAACCACACTGACATGAAAAAGAGAGTGAAACTGCCTGCAGCTCGCGCCCTTTTTGGCACACACAAATTAGTTAGAGTACGGCCCGCAGCTACTCAGGACTCAGGAGGACCAGCCGCAGTGCTCCGCCAGACTCAGGTAGAGCCCCCGTGGCATACGGCTGAGACATCGCTTGCAGATGCACTCAACACCAGGTGCGTCTTGGTGCCCTGGCGAAACCACTTGATTTCAGCTGCTGCCGTAGGGTCCGGCAAAATGCCCACTAGGTCATCCGCATCGGCGGAGATGTCAGAGGCCGAACTGCTGTCATCGCCTGAGGCACCTGATGCCGCCTCTGGCTCACCTGCCGGCTCCTCCAGGGTAGCTGCCTGGTCGTCCGGCTGCTCCTCACCTGGCTGCTCAGGCGCCGGGGCCGCCGCATCCGTGATAGCAGCGGACAGGTCTGGATCTGCTGCTGACCAAGGAGTCTGCCGGTGCAACGCCTGCAAGTCAGGCCAACGCCAGGAGTCAACAGGCAGCAGGCCCTCGGCATTGAGGGACACATGCTGCCGTTGCAACTTCCACAGCTCCAGGAAGCGCTCCATGAGGCGCACCTTGACCACCGCCGAGCGCAGCACCTTATGGCCCCCGTAGTGGCGGCCCATCGTCATGGCAGCCTTGGGTCTCGGTGCAGTGAGGCCACCCCCCTGTGGGACCTCAATCCAGTTACCCACCGCTTGCGCATCCACATCGGAAATCTCCAGCACATTACCCAGCGTGGGCAGGAAGCGCCTCAGCCGGTTAAAGGTCGCCCCTTTCGCTGAGTGGGTATCCAAACCACACTGCATGAGGGCACCCCGGAAGATTTCCAGGAAGCGTCCCCTGGACATCGGCTTTCCAAGGACCAGCGGGGTAGTCTCTGTGACTTCCCAGAGGTTGTCCGCAGCCAGCTGCAATGCTGGTACCAGGAAACCCGCCGTGGCCAGCACTTCATGCCGGTAAAAATCCTCGAGGATGCGGCCAACACCATGGCCTTCCCAGCACCATTCTGGTAGAGCCCATCCATACGCTGGCCTGGCTCCCTTCTTCCGAGCTTTGCCTTGCTGGCAGTGGAATTCAATCCACTTGGTGTGGCCAGCCACGAAACTCGAGCGCTGCAGGTGTTCCCAGCGAACGCAAGAGATCGCCGCCATCACCACCCAGGCCAACAGGAGCTTGTGGTTGCCCTTGGCACGGCCGAAGAGGCAAACCAAGTCGATCAGCTCCCATGGCTGAAGCTCCGGGGCCTGCCGCGCTGTGTGGGTCACAGCGTGGAAGCGGTAAGGGGCCACCATGGGGTGCGACAGGTCCAGTGCCGCACCAGCCTGGTCTGCAAACCACTTCAAAGCTGCATGCATCGACGATGCCGCTGTGGGCCCCCCCTGACTGACACAGTGCAGGTAAGTGGCCAACTGGAACGGCTTCGGGGCGTTAGGCGCCCACTGCCTCTCCTCACAAAACTTCACCCACCTCTTGAAGCTGCTGATCAAAGCGCCAAGCCTCTGGGTCGACAATCTCTGGGCCCCGTGGAGCACAGTCTCACGGACCTTTGTGCGACCCAGCGGGTCAGCCAGGAGGGCAGTGTCGATGCCCAGCTCCTGCAAGTCCAAAACGTAGTCGACCAGCAGGTGGAAAAGGAGGTCCAACTTAGTCTGCTTGGCTACATCCGCTTTGGTGCTGGCCGGTGCAGGACCAGGCCCAGACACCACAGTGGATCCGGCCGAGCCTGTCCCAAGGCCCACCAGGGGCTTCATTCCGCGGCTGCTAGCGGCCGCTTCACGGCTTCCACAGCGCTCAGCAGCACCCGAGGGGTACACAGACTGCCGCTCGGCGACTACGAGCTCAACTGCGTGCTTCTTTGTCTTACGGGCTAGCCCATGAACCCGAGCATAAATGCACGCCACATCCATCCTAAGGTCGGCATCCACACGTGTCCCCATCACGGCATGCAAGGCATCCATGAACAGGTCCACATTGGGGTACAAACCTACGACGTCTGCCGCCGTCTCCACTCCTTCAGCGCCCAGGCGTGCAAGGAGGGGGAGGGGGAGATCCAGCAGGATGTCCACCACCTCAGGCGCCATACCGGCCGTCACCTCTTTGGCCGTGCGCGGCGGCACGGCGGGTGATGGCGGCCGCGTCCGGCTCGCCATCGGCCGAGAGGACCTCCCGGAGGGGAATCCGGAGCGGGGGGTCAATGGTCTGGAAGACTCCCTCTGCATCATGGAACCCGGAGATCTCGACGATCTCCTCTGCCTGCGGCGTCGCCGCTTCGTACGCCGCTCGGGCACTGCGCCAGGACTTTCCGGCACGCTCACAGGCGTGGCAGATCGCCTCCGCGGCATCGCACACAGTGCAGATAGCCGTCGCAGGCCGCTGGCAAGCTTCGCACCAGCAGTGCGTCCACACGCCGCACCTGTCGCAAGGCAGGGCTCCCAGGCCTCTGTCCTCGCGATGGGCAGCCGCAGTCGCCACCGCGAAGGCCGCGCGCAGCTCGAAGGTCTCCAGCCGCTGCTCGCGCATGACCTCCCTATGATTGAACCCCGGATGGGTGGTGAGCCACAGCTTCGCCGCACCCTTCCAGGCAGTCCAATCAATAGGCCGAAGTGCCATGGACCCACGAAGGCGGAAAACCAAAAAGTGGGTCCTTGAGCCAAAATTGGCATCAAGGCCCAAAAGGTATCAACACTTTCACACCTCATAAAGCCCCTACCCAACCAACCTACAATTATGAAGGGGTAATATATGTATATGTATATATATATATATGTATATAATATGTATATATATATATATGTATATAATATGTATATATATATATATGTATATAATATGTATATATATATGTATATATATATATATACAGTCATCCTTGAATAAAGAGAATACGGGTATGTCAAAAAATCTCACAATATATATATATAAAAAGCTTCGTATTGAAAGTGTAAATCATGGAGCCTTCGGAGCCCTTTTTTCCCATCGCCGTCCTCACGGTCTTGTCCAGACCTCCCACCGCGGCCCGCTGGCCCGGTAGCGCACAGACTGCTTTCATGGGATACATGTTGATCCAGTACCTGAAACGGCCTAACCACCGGAAGAAAATGGAATTGTAAGACGTGTCTGTATACACATATATACATTATTATATACATAGTTATATATGGGAAATACCATATACATAGTTATATATGGAAAATACCACTGAAGTATGATCATCACCCGTAGTAAATATGATTTCAAAATACAAGTGAAGTATGGTTCAATCATGCGAAATATGGCAGAAGAAATGAAAATCAACCATATTTGAAACCACCAACTACGGCACAAAAAAGGGGCTGTTTGGAACGCTAGTCAGTACCTCGTTTGAGTTTCAAAACTGACCCTTTGCGGAATGGCGGAATATCGGAATGTCATAGTCCCAGCTTTCTGTGGTATCACAGGAACGTCAATGGATTGGTTGAACGTCAATGGTGTTTACCCATGTTTACCCCCAAATGGTTGGGGGGTTCTTGAGTTCATGTCCCATGGGCACGTGAACAGCAACTTGCCGGTTGTCCCACGTGCCTCGGAAAAGGCAAACCCCCCATTCATATTAAACACCCCCAATTCTATGGTCCATATGTGTAAATCCACTACTACAAACTATGGTTTATAGATATGTGTGTGGGGGGTGTTTAACATGAATGGGGGAAGGAATTCTGAAGGAAGCGTGCTGTCATGTATCATGATGATCCACCATCTATCCTCTGTTTATCTATCTGTCCAATCTAATCTCATCTAAAGCAACCATCCTGATCAATTGCTCACTATCTATCGATCTATCTACCAATCTATCTATCAATCTATCCATCTATCAGCACCAGCTGATAAGCCAGCTTCATGTCAGTCGGCAACCACCTTGCAGGTCCTGTTTGTAGCTCCAACCATGGTGTCTTAGACTATCTTTGGTGATTTTCAAGGCCAAATGAGCAGACACGGTTCGCCGTTCCATGAAATATTGCTTGGTTAAGAACAGGATTCCCTTAAGGGACTCAAAATTCACAATATGTTGACTAGGCTAACTAGTAACCCTATAATTGACCCATAAACAAATCAACCAGGCTTTTGGTCACTCGTCAAGTCATGCTCCTTGGTAGCGTTGTCCTTGCCCTGCGTGCCCTTTTCCCTTTTCAACCTCCACTCAGATCTCGCAGATCTCGCTAATTTGAGTCACAAGATCCAACAACTGCTGTACACGAATTCTGGTTGGTGGTGCAATAACCATCTTGAAAAATATGAGTTCGTCAATGGGAAGGATTATCCAATATATGATATACGAAAATGTATGAAATGGATAATAAAAAAATGGTCCAAACCACCAACCAGAATTCGGCAGGTACAACCGAGGCACTTGCGGACGCGCAACGGAGAAGAGGAAACGAGGGATAGACGAGGAATGCGTTCGGTACTTTCGGCCATGTTTCATGGGCTGAAAAATCCTAAAACTCCATGGAAAGCATACTAAACGTATCTTAGCTGCTCTACTATGGCAGAATTGTCACCGCCAAAATCTGGATTGCCCCATGCAACCACTGATCCATCTTCCAGCAATGCAGCGAATGCTCGCTCTGTTGCCTGAATCTGCTGCACTTTTCTAAGCTGACCCTGAACTGCAGAGGTATCACCTCCACAAAATCGATTTCCCCATGCAGCAACTGAACCATCTGACAAGATCGCAGCAAATGCAGAATTTGTGGCCTGAATCTGCCTGACACTGCAGAGCTGATCGCGGACTTCAAAGTCATCGCCGCCATATCGTGGATCGCCCCACGTAACAACTGAGCCAGCTGCCAGGATGGCAGCGAATGCCCCGACTGAGGCTTGAACTTTCTGCACATTTCTCAGTTGATCGCAGCAAACTACCGAGCTGTCACCACCACATCGTGCATCGCCCCAGGCTACAAGTGACCCATCTGCCAAGATCGCTGCAAAAGCCGACTTCGTGGCTTGAATCTGCCGCACATCCCTGAGCTGATCCTTCACCCCCGAGCTGTCACCGCCGTAGTGTGGGTTGCCCCATGCAACGACCGATCCATTAGCCAGGACCGCCGCAAAGGCCCGTTCTGTGCCCTGGATCTGCTGCACTGCAATCAGCTGATCTTGGACAGCGGAGGAGTCACCACCATACTCTGGAAGGCCCCAGCTCACCACAGATCCATCTGCGAGGATCGCAGCAAAGGCACCATATGTGGCCTGCACTTGCCGTACATTCCTTAGCTGGCTTTGGACCGAGGAGCTGTCACCACCACATGTTTCAAAGCCCCATGTTACGAGTGATCCATCTGCCAGGATGGCAGCAAATGCATGAGATGCGGACTGAATGTGCCTCACATTTCTGAGTTGGTCTCGGACTTCAGAGCTATCACCCCCAAATGCTTCGCCTCCCCAGGTAGTGACGGAGCCATCTGCCAGGATTGCAGCAAATGCGCGATCTGTGGCCTGAATCTGCTGCACGCTCTTGAGCTGACTTTGAACCAAAGAGCTGTCACCCCCCTCATCTGGATCGCCCCATGTCACAACAGATCCATCTGCCAGGAGAGCCGCGAATGCGCTCGAGGTGGCTTGAACCTGCTGCACACTCCGAATCTTGTGCCATGCCATAGCTGAGCTGTCACCACCCCAGTCAGGAAGGCCCCAGGTGACGATTCTGTCGCCCCCGCAGCACCACAGAGCAAAGGCTCTCTCCGTTGCTGCTATCTGTACTTCTTGTACAATCCCCGTCAGACGGTCTCCCTCTTGAACCCCTGCAGCTTCCAGTGATTCAGTGGGATTGCTCAAAATGTGCCCCTCTGCAGTAACGAGCTTAAGACAGCTTTGTCCGAAAGACTTCTGGGACAGACTACGCAAGTCCCCAACGTTGGAAGACAGCGGAACTTGCAAGCTTTTCTCGTTACCACTTGGAAGAGTGACGTTGACTTGCAGCATGGAGCACAAGACTTGGTATGGATCACTACTCAAATATGATCAAATGTGTATATACAAAATGATACCCTGTGTCTCTAGATATAAAGGTAATATGCAAGATTATGCAAATATGTGTTTATAACATGTATCAGTAATATCATGAATATATTATAATATGTTACCTGATATATCTAAAATGTGTGTGTGTGTTTCCCGGACATGCAAACCTTGAGCCAAACTCTCCTTTCCGAAAGACTTGCTCACCTGTTCAAGAGTCTAGAAAACCTCAGAAAATGCTGCTTGATACTTACCAATACATCTATCTTAGCTTCTGAAAATAACTACTAGTAATTACTAGTATGAAATTACAATATGACTATATTTCCTCTTTTTCACTGGGATCTTTTTTGGTATGTTCAGCATCCTTTTCAAATACCATAAAAACCAATTCAAAACCAAGTCCGGACTCCGTGGACTCCGGAAATCTTCGCAAAGTGGCTCCCATCTTCCAGAGTCGACAAGTGTAATCATCACTGCAACTCAAAATCTGATCCTTCGACGGATCCCTTTCGGTGAATCTTGGGGTGAAGCTTGGGTACCACTGACTGATGGGAGCCCCCATCAGGGAAAGATGAAAAAATGAATCAGCAATGAAACATGCTGCATGTCTATTAAAGTGTCCTGGTAGTTACTGGTAGTTTTGAGATTTGAAGACTTGAAGTGCGACAAACGTGTTTTTTGATCAGATTTTTGGGTCAATATCAGCCTGGTTTCCTGGTTTCAGGGGTGTTCATGGCGGGAAGAGGTTGTATTGTTTAAAGGAATCAATTAGAACTTCTCCAGAGGTATCTGACATAAGCTGCAACCCCAGATATATCAGTTCAAGCTCACCCTCGCACCCGACTTTCCTTCAGTCATGACTCCAGGGTGTGCCGGAAGGAAACATCTTTACCCCCCCAAAAAAAAAAACAGAAAAATTCACCAAGTGAGCAGTGTTCAAAATCGGAAATGTCGTCCCTTGGAATGCCAGTTGGATTTCCGTGGATTTCCCATCAGCCTACCCAACTCGGTCCTCTCGATACGTCACCACCTGATTCACAAAGTTCAAGTGACCTTCGAACTCCTCTGCATTGGATACAGGAATGGGGTTCTCAAGGATTACAGGGCTGAGCAACAAAATCTTGGGAACATCTTTGGAACATTTGGATAAATTGGATTGGATAAATATCGGATAAATCTTGACAGTTCATTGGATTGATCCAATATCTATTTAGACTTCTTGGGATGTTTTTTTCAGAATTCTCCCCACCAAAACACCATGGCCATTCGGTTTTTTTCGCCGCTGACCTGAATCACCTTGTAGGACTTCGTATCCCAGGTTTTAATCAGGTAGTCCATGCTACATGTGATCACCACCTCAAGGCGTTGCGAAACATCGTGACAACGGATTTTCCACGAGGATTTTCCACGGTGTATGATATATAAATTAATGTATGTGTATATAGGGATCTGCATCAGATCAAAAAGGGTATGACTGGGGATATCTTGTGTGTGTAGATACACAAAGAACCGTATATGTGTATAATATATTTATACATATATAGAATGCAGATGAAATCCCATGACTCCATAAATCCAATAACATCCCATATGGTTTACTATGGTTTTTACACAATGGTGTTTCTGGATGTGAATCTTGGGAGTATCAAGACGCCGCAAATTGTCCCACTAAAGGCGCCATGTATAGTGGATTTTCCAGCCAGCCACGGTCGATTGCCGGAGAGTAGTGGGGATATAATTCCTGTACAGGAAATGATTGAAAGCCATGGCTGCTTGGGAAAATGAACCTGATGGAAATTTTGGAGGCCTGGAGTGGGTTCTCCCATCCAAAAATGGTCATCTTTGATAAGGGGTTTCCTCTGTGGTGAAATGTTCAAACCCCACGCTTCGTCATTCCATGAAATACGGCTTGGTTGTTTAGATTCCCAGTTCACGGATTATGATCATATTCAGTCACAAAAAATCCTCTACAATCATCAACCAACCGGTGGTTTGCAGCCACTGCCCCGTTACCAAGAGAATATGGTGGGTCATCCACAGTCTTTGGGGCTGAAGTGTTGGGCCCCTGGGCTGTCCTTAGATGCCAAGAACCCCTCACGTTCTTGGGCAAAATTCACATGTTTTATCCCATGACTTATGAAAAAAATGGTGTTATCCATCTATAAATGGGATGTTTCCCTGAGTTTCTACAGTAACTTTAGTAACCCATGCGTTTTCAAACGAAGGATTCCTGGGATCTCCAAGTAGCCTGGTAGCTATTTTTGGACAGACGTGTAGCTAGTTTCATCCATGGTTTCATCTTCCTCGTAGATTCCTCGGTCATGGTGATTTCACCAATGGTTTTTTTTTGAACAAAAAACATCTTCAGCAAACCCAGGTCAGATATAGTTGGTGGTGTCGGAAGTCATAGGGGGATCCTCAAGTCACCATAGATTTCAATACTAAAATGGTCCAAGACGTGAGGAAACCCATGGATTTTCAGGAACAAGTTTCCACTTCCAAAACTCACACTGCATCACTCGTAGCTGGATTGAGCCTTTTCTAACCGGCACTCGGGTCGGGGCTTCGCGCTTCGCGCTTCGCATGGCATGGCAGATCGGATGTTATTATAATATATATATATATGTTATATTTATTATATATATATGATATATTATATTACACTGTACTATATATATATGTTATTATATCTATATTATGATATAATATATATATATATATCATATATATTGTCTATATTATATAATATATAAATACAATGAACTCTGAAATCTCCCACGATTAGATGATCTACTTGGGTTTCGCTCTGAGAGATAAATGTTGGGAGCCCCAAATCCCCAGGTTTCTCATCAAAGTTTCCCATCATATTTGCATTTGTATATTGGTGGCATATCATAATATCCCTCATTTTGAGACAAGACCAACAAATATGCCAACAAAATCCATGGCACTGGAAATATCAACAATCACACATATCATATAGAAATTCCATGTGTTTAAGTGGACATTCCAAGACCAGAAATTCCAAGGGATGATGTGTGTAGAGTAGAGGGAATATCTAGCCAGTTCCAATGGATAATCATGTTTTTTCCCCATGGAAATTGACATGTTGGTGACCAATCCCCCATTTTTAGGTCCACACGGCCCACGATTGTTGGTCTGAACCGCGGCAACCCCCAGATACAAAAGTCGGAAGCATAAAAAACTGTGAGGAACACATCATCTATAACATCCTGGAAAAACGGTTCTTCATCTTTCAGGACCCCTCTTGTTGCTGTTGAATATCCCCATGTTACCTCCCTACAAGGAACCACGGTTTCCAACTAGGGGAGTCTGAACCCCCTATCCCGACATGCCACGAAACATGCCAGCGGTGGCTACGACAGAGAAGCTGCACGAGAGGCAGCACCCGGGGCTCATCAAGGGGGATGATTATGAATCTTCAGCAATCGTTTGGAAAGTGAGTCGTGTCTTCTTTGATTAATACCATCATTGTTCTCATGATGACTATGATTATTCTAGTGGTAGTGATGGTGATGGTCATGGTGGTGATGATGATGGTGATGGTGATGGTGATGGTGATGGTGATGATGATGATGATGATGGTGATGATGATGATGATGCTGATACTGATGCTGATGATGATGATGATGATGATGATGGTGATGCTGATGCTGATGCTGATGCTGATACTGATACTGATGATGATGATCATCATCATGATGATCATGATGATCATGATGATCATGATGACCATGATGATCATGATGATCATGATGATCATGATGATCATGATGATCATGATGATCATGATGATCATGATGATCATGATGATGCTGTTGGTGGTGGTGGTGGTGGTGGCGGCGGTCCTTTGTTAGATAGCCAATCAGCATCATGATGCTCTTCGTACCGGCCTGAAAAGAGCTGGTGCCCCCACCAGTTGTAAGTTGGTGTATCATCCACACCGCAACTAGTTCGATATATCTACCATGAACATCCATTAATCCATAGAATTCAGCTAGTTATTTGATGTTATCTGCACCAACTGAGCTAACGAACTGGTACACCGTTCGTTTGCAGTGCCCATTCTGCTGCTTCTCCATCGGTTTAGGCCTGCCCATTCGGGCCATTCGGGCCGTTCGGGCCATTGGGGCCGCGAGTCCCTATGAAATTGCACGCTAGCCACAGTCGGGCAAATGTTTCAAAGACGTCACTCTGAAACGAGGAGAACCTGTGGCATAAGTACCACTATATGATAAGTGATGGGGATACAATTCCTGTGAATCAAATTGTACAAGATTTTATATATATATATATATATTGGACAGTACAGGATTGCATTCTTGCGCCAAGTATGTCTCATGATTGTGCGATACGATCATGGAATGTCACATCAAAAAACTGGAGTCACCACCATTTGGCGAATTTGTTTGTTTGGGGGTAAACAAATACCGGGATAGCACCAATTTGGCTGGTGATCCAGGTTTTTTGGGAAGGTCTGGGTGAATTTTATTTGATCATGTCATTCGAACGGGTGGATCTTTTAAGGATATTGGACATATTTCCAAGGACCTACCCTTGGTCCTTGGTCGCGAGGTCATTTTGAGGTATTTCGAAATTCACCCAGAAATTTTCGACGACTTTGAGAGGTGATGTTTTCTTTTTAGAACGAGACAAGTGGAGACGTGTCAAAGGGAATCAAGGCATTGAACAAGCAACTAAATTGGCACGGGCATCTCTAGTTCCCCCTGGTGCCAAATGACTGCAGTACATTATCTGGCTCATTCATGATGGTCAACATTTCTGGTGAAAAGTGATGGACATGCCTAGTACATCCACTAGTACTATGTAGTACTGGTGGTTGAAGTGGCATTGCGTCTACCATAGCAACCCCCGAATAGATAGAAAAGCTGGAAACCTTAAATGATGCCAAAACATATGTATATATGTATGTGTATATATATATATAACATGCTGGAAAAACTCTTCCTATCTTTGGACCCCTACACTTGGCATGATAAAAACATTGGAATTTACCATAGCATCCCCGCCATTCCGACTATGACAGATTGAAAAGAGCTGACAGATTGTGTAAAACCACCGGTCCCGCGGGTCCTGACCACATGATATGTCGGAGATATCTTTTCACCAAAGGATCACGTTGAGAACTGTCCATCGTTATGTAAAATTGTCTCATCTGGTTGGTGGTATACCTACCCCTCTGAAAAATATGAAAGTCAGTTGTGTCAGTTGGGGCTATTATTCCCAATATATGGAAAAATCCATATGTTCCAAACCACCAACCATTCATGCTTTGCTGGACTTTGGACACTTTTTTTTGGTCAAATCATCGAATCTGTGGCTGCAGATAGCTTCACAACTCTTTTGTGCCTCTGAGAAAAATCTTGGACTGCCAAAAAAAACAAAAATAGCTAAACAGAATTAAATAGATCTAGAAACTAGAAAATCCAAAAAATAACTACATAAAATTAAATAGATCTGGTGGCTTACATCGAGAGGATACCTCAGATCTTCATGGAGTATCATTCTCTGTTGAAAGGTGTTTTTCAAGCCCCAAAATGTCGATGCTGAACAGTTGGATAGCTGAGAAATGATGGGGAAAACATCATCTAATTCACATCCTGGAAAGCGGTTCTGGAAGTGAAAGAACAGTCCCTTCACTGGTGCACAAAATTTGTTTTGTTGCTTGAAATCCCGATGTTTCAATGGTGAAATGCCATATTTCATGAGTTGCATATGATTGAATATGGTTACATCCCTGTTTTTAGTTGGCACATCCTCAACATGAACATCCCACTTCGATGTGGACGACTTTGAGGCTTAACTCAAGCCAGAAGGCCCAGCAGGACCCTCCCGTTTCACAACACTTCACCACCCCTCTGTTTGGCCAGCGACGGCCTGACTCCGAAAATTTCGCTTTCTCCAAAAAAAAAGTCGGGAGCCCATCCTGAAGTTTTTCGGATGCCATGCCTAACAAAACGCTGAACCAAATAGCTCACATTTTTTGGACCCCCAAAATGAATAGTGAAAAAATACAGTTCAAATACTAAACCACAGTTTCGAACTTGGCTATTTAGTAATTAGTAGAGAAAGATTCAACTGTGCAGTGTTTTTGGCACACAAAACCGCCATTTCGGCTTTGTCGTCTCCCTATGTTTCATATTTTTTTGCTGCCAAGGATCCATGTGTTGGCGGAGTGGTTCAATCCCTGGCTTTCTCACTGGTTTTTTCACATCTTTGGTTCAACACCCCTTGGTCCCTTCCGGAAAAAACACACAAAAAAAAACGTCGCGCCGTCGCCAAGCCAACGTACCCGTAGGTTCTTTCGCGCCGGTACGGGTCGATTTTTGGTGCATTAGCACCAAATGGCTAAGAATGACCTCGGAGAGCAGCGCAGGATGGGGGGGTTCTACCTGGACGGTGACCCTGCAACTTCATGTTCTTGAGATAGAAATTGAGCACCTGAGGGTATCCGGTATATCATGTACATCCATAAAAATCTACTCTACCTCCTGTTTTCAGAAAAATGGTGTCTAAAAATCCAGCTGGTCATCAATTTTTTCACAGCGGGTTTCTGGACATCTGCGCCTAATCATGGTGGAATTCTCCAGAGTGAATGTTGGGCTCTGTCAGAGGGGGAACCGCTAAAACAAACGATGGATGGCATCTGAGCGCCATGAAAATTTAAGCATGTTAGATTAGAAAAAATGAGATATACTAGAACAAGTGTATATATATAGTACAGCAATTAAACTGTTTTGTCATTAGTACTTTTACTTTCAACCCGCACTTGATGTGTTTCAAATTGTTGAAACACAGTCAGGTGGGCTGTGACACAATGCGCCAAAAAAAACAAACGTTATTTGGCCACGCGGAAACATAACTTTACATGTATAGTAAGACTCATTTGTTGACATGTATGTTTGCATATTTGTTTACATGTGCCTTGCTTAGGAGCGAATAGGTGGTCCCCAGTCTGCACCCTGCGGGGATAGACTCGATCCGGACATGTGTGCATCGTTTACATCTTTCCGAGCTGATCGTTCACGGCCGAGGTATCACCACCATAGTCTGGATGACCCCATGCAACCAGCGAGCCATCGGTCAAGATCGCTGCGAATGCGCCACATTCTGTGACTTGGAGTTGCTGGACATGCCTCAACTGATCTTGGACCAAAGAAGCATCACCACCTTCCGATGGGTTGCCCCACGCAACCACCGATCCATCAGACAGGATCGCCGCAAATGCTGAACGTGTAGCCTGAAGTTGCTCTGCGCCCAATTTGCCATGCAGGGCCGAGCAGTCACCACCATCATGTGGATTGCCCCAAGCCACGACTGATCCATCTGAGAGGATCGCAGCAAAGGTAAAGTTGGTGGCTTGAAGCTGCCGCACATTCACTAGCTGATCTTGGACTTTAGAGCTGTCAGCCCCAGCAAGTGGATCGCCCCAGACAACCACCGATCCATCCATCAAGACTGCAGCAAATGCGCTATCTGTGGCTTGAACCTGCTGCACATGTTTCAACCGATCTTGAACTTCAGAGCTATCACCTCCATATCTTGGGTTCCCCCAGGTAACAACTGATCCATTCCCCAAGACAGCAGCAAACGCAAAAAGGCTCGCCTGAAGCTGCCGAACGTCTCTGAGCCGATGTCTCACGGCCGAGCAGTCGCCACCTTCTGCTGGGTCCCCCCACGTTACAACGGAGCCGTCGCTCAGCACAGCGGCAAGTGCCACGTAGGACGCCTGGATGCAGCGGACCCCTTGGAGCTGATCACTGACTGCAGAACTGTCGCCACCACAATCTGCGTCACCCCAGGTCACCACTGACCCATCTGCCAGGATCGCAGCAAATGCTCCACTTTTTGTGGCCTGAAGCTGCTGCACATCACGAAGCCGACCTTGCACTGCAGAACTGTCACCACCGTAGTTCGAATCTCCCCATGACACAACCGATCCATCTGTCAGAACTGCAGCGAATGCGTGTTCTGTGGCCTGAATCTGTTGTACGTTCTTGAGGCGGTCTTGGACTTCGGAGCTGTCACCGCCATAATCTGGACGGCCCCACGTAACCACTGATCCACCTGCCAGGATTGCAGCAAATGTGCTCTCTGTTCCCTGAAGCTCCTGCACACTCTTGAAGCGATCCTTCACAGCAGAGCAGTCAGCACCTCCCTCCGGATCGCCCCATGTGATGATGGTGTCACCTCCGCAGCACCAGAGAGCAAAGGCAGATTGGGTCGCAGCTACTTTTGCTTGTTGAACAATGGCTATCAGGTGGTCTCCATCTTGAATCCCAGCAGCATGCAGTGATTTTATGGGATCAGTGAGTACGCTCCCATTTGCGGTGACCAGCTTTAAAAATCCTTGGCCGAAAGACTTCTGGGCAAGGCCCTTCAAGTCCCCTACTTTGGAGGACTCCGAAAGTGAAAAACTTTCATGTCTTCCACTTGGCAAAGACACATTTACTTGAAGCATTGAATGAAAACTCTAGATATGTAACTGATACGAAAGCAACCAAAAGCCCCAGGAAATCTCGAGCAAAAACGGCAGAAAACCGTCAACCGGTCAACCAGCCTTGCACCGGCACACTCATGGTGGACCACCGTAACAGGTAACAGGTTTTTTGCATCACCTCCACCGTGACGGAAAGCGAAATCCACAAATATCCCAAAATATACAGCAAAGTGCAGTTTCAACCGGCCGAAAGCCCTAAATCACCATCCCAGAGTGTGGCTAAAAATATGGGCATGGATGGATCAAAAGCTATGATTCATATCATATTATTGAAGGGATGAAGATTTTTATCCCAGCTATTTAGATGTAAAACCAGGGCTCCGAGTATTGACCCGTCCCCTTCTTTTCAGACATGATGGTTGGTTCATGAGTGGCAGGGGGTACCCTACCTGGCGAATCGATTGGGATTTATTGTGAACCAAGCAAGGTCCTGTTTTGTGCACAGGAAAATTTCCCATCAAAAAAATGCTGGTCATGGTTTCTGGTCATCCCCTTGTATGGAATTCCAACCATCATGGGAATATTTTTAGACCTCTTAAATGATTGATGACCATCTCCTTTTATGGAAATACGAAGCATGCTTTGACCATGGCACATGTGATCCCTGTCGAAGTGCAGTCAGGAGGCATCGCCAGAAACCCTGCGGAGGAAAAGATCATGACAATCCTGGCAAAGTAAAGGAATCGTCAGAGACGGGAAGGAGAAGGGACTTGTCATTGGATTGGTTTAAGGGAAAAGTTATAGGAAACCTCCATAGTTAATGGTAAAAACAATGCTTTCCTATAAAATTTTCCCGTAAACCAATCCAATGAACTTGGGGCTGCAGGACTTTTGTCCAGTTTTATGGCTACTTTTTGGGATTTTAACCTTCAGAAGTTGAGTTAAACAACCCCCTGCAACTATGGTGAAATATCATTAGTCAAACTGCACCCCCAAGGACCTTTTTCTGTGAAGAGTTCCTGCATGACAGTCATGCTGGGGGAAAGCATCAACTAAATTTCTGCTTGTTTGGGGGTTCAGATACATATATATATATATATGTATGTATGTATATGTATATGTATGTATATATATATTATTATTATATATATATTTATTATTATATATATATACTATATATATACTATATATATACTATATATATACTATATATATATATACTATATATATATACTATATATACTGTATATATATACTATATATATATATATACTATATACATACGATAAATAAATTTATATATATATATATAAACACCTGTGGATGGCAGTCCAACATCAAGTGGATTTGCCCCAACTGACATGCGGAGGGTTTGACCTCGCACCCATCTCCCTGCCGAGTGAGAGGTCTGACATGCAGTCTGAAACACCACCAGCGTCGACGCAGAAGACCAACTTCACGCTGAGCGCAGCCTCTGCCAATGTGCAAACTTTCTATCGAGGACAAGAAGGTTACGCCAACAAGCTGACGTATGTCCGAGAGCAATTTGTTGCGCATGGCATCAATATTCTCGGATTGCAAGAATGCCGCACAGACACTGGTGCGTCTCAATACCAAGATGTTCTTCGGCTAGCTGGAGGGTGTGACAAAGGATGCCTTGGCATTGAGATTTGGATCAATCTTGCCCAGCCTTTTCTCTACCAAGGAGGCCAACCTCAACGATTTGCCAGAGGTGACTTTGTTGTGGTTGCGAGAGATCCCAGACACCTCCTGGTCCATCCGAAGAACTCTTCCATTGATCTTTGGCTTCTTGCTGCCCATGCTCCACACAGTGGTGCTGACTCTGCAGCCCGTGAAGAATGGTGGCACAATCTTTCCACCCTGATCAGTACACACGCACCAGCGGACAACATCATCATTATGATTGATGCAAATGCGGCCACAGGACCACAAGACGGAAGGCATGTCTTCCAAAATGATGACAAGGCAACGGCTAATACAGGACATTTTCGTGCCCTTCTCCATGACCATTCATTGTGTGTGCCTGCGACCTTGGACACCCATGAAGGACCACACGGCACGTGGATCAGCCCAGTTGATGAGTCTCTGCATCGCATTGACTATGTCCTGATTCCATGCCACTGGCAATCTCGATGTACACTATCGATGGGCCTCTCCAACTTGGACTTTGGACATCTTGGTGATCATCAAGCTACGGCTCTACAACTTGAGTGGCAAGAAGATTCAGCATCAATTCCACGACGCGCTCGAGGACGAGGTCATGATCGCACACGAATTAGACACAGTGCCTTGACCCATCAACTTCAACAATATCAACCACTACCCTGGCACACTGACATTGAAAGGCAGGTTGAACATCTCAATGAGCACTTGCTTGACGTCCTGCACAACAACTGTCCGGTGGCCAAGAGAGGTCCCAAGAAGAGCCACATCACCGATGACATCTGGCAAATGCGCGCAGACAAACTGCACCAGCAGAGGAAGGTTCGTCAACTACGATATCAGCTGGCACAGGAACAGCTGCATCGCTGCTTTGCGGCGTGGCAAGGACAACTTGGGGAACAAGAACAACAAGCATCCCAGCAGTTTACAGCGACTGTGAGACGCCAGTGTGTCCATCGAAGCATTCGGCTTTGGCAGATTACACGGTCACTGCGCAAAGCGTTGTCACAGACCAAACGGCATGCGGTTCAGAAGGCGATTGGCGAGTTGCCCACAGACAGTGCCGCATCCCAGATCCTATATGCCTTGAAGCCAGTGATTGGCCCGACCAATCCCAAGCTGCGCAAAGCCACGCCTTTGCCTCAGGTTTTGCAAGCAGACGGATCACCTTGTGACAGCCCTGAATCCCTACGAGACAGGTGGATTGGCTTTTTTGGAGCTATGGAAGGTGGAGAGAGACTGTCCATGCCTCATCTTCGAGATCTATGGATACAGCAGCTGCACCACTTTATGCAGAGTGAGCTGCATCTGCAGGCCTCTGACCTTCCGACACTCACAGACCTTGAAGCGGCATTTCGCAGAGTCAAGGACCACAAAGCTGTGGGAGAAGATCACATTCCACCTGAACTATGCCACCATTTCCCTGTGTCCATGGCAAGATGGGCGTTTAGCCAACTTTTGAAGCTCTGTACACATGGACAAGAGGCCTTGTTGCACAAGGGTGGGGTCCTTGTAGCTGCGTGGAAGAAAAAAGGCCCCCAGCATTTATGTGAGACTTATCGTTCACTGCTGATAAGTTCACATGTGGCCAAATCAGTCCATCGAGCAGTTCGGGACCACCAGTCAACAATCTATGAGGCCTTCTTACAATCGGCCCAAATAGGCGGCAGAAAATCCATCCCGGTGACGCTTGGCGTGCACTACATCAGAGCCGCTGCTCGAAGAGCCAAACATCTGAGTAGATCCCACGCCCTGGTCTTTCTAGATCTCAGAGAAGCGTTCTACCGTGTCTTGAGACCAATCTCTGTTGGTGGCCACATCCCTGACTCTTTGTTAGCCACGGTCGCAGCCCGGCTACATCTTCCAGCAGATGCTTTGGCGGATCTTCAAGCTCTACTCCAACTTCCCTCTGGCACTAGCATGGCTGGCTTACCACGACACATGTGCAGAGCCCTGCAAGCCTTGCATACCAACACACACTTCAAGATGACGACCCAGACAGACAGAGTTCACACGCTCATCGGCAGCAGGCCTGGCGACCCTTTTGCCGATGTAGTCTTTGGTTACATGTTCTCTCGAATCCTCACCAATGTCGAGAGACGTCTGGGGGAGATTGGCATTTTGGAGACCTTTGAGGATGTGGAGGCCACAGGCATTTTTGTTGACGCTGCCAACGCACCCATGGTGGAACATACCCTGCTCGGGCCAACGTGGATGGACGATCTCTGCCTGACTTTGTCTCATCAGACAGCGACAGGAGTGGAAAGACAAGCAGGAGTGGCGGCCAGCATTTTGCTGGAGACATGCACAGCACATGGGGTTACCCCCAATCTTGACCGTGGAAAAAGTGAAATCCTGTTCACGTTCAGAGGAACGGGCTCCAGGAAGCTGCGCATCAAATACTTCAGTGCCGCCAACGGCCAACAAATGCCCATCACCACAGAATATGGCACGCAGAACATCTCGGTCGTTGGCCTTGGCCATTACACCCACTTGGGTAGCATAGCTCACCACACAGGACTTTCACACAGAGAAGTCCGTCGACGTATTGCGATTGGCAATGCTGCGTTTGCGACTCACCGCAAACTTCTCTTCCAGAATGCGGCTTTTTCGCTCCAACGCAGAGCAGAATTGTTCCAGTCATTGGTGGTTAGCAAGATTGCCTACACCATGGAATCATGGACATTTGGCGACAACAGGACCTTCGAGTACTTCCGTACCGCCATCCTGCGCCTATACCGCAGACTGCTCAAGCTGCCGCCAGATGCGGCGATACAAGATGCGGACGTTATGACCCAGGCATCTCTGCCAGCACCAGAGGACATGCTCCGTATTGTGAGGCTTCGATATCTTGGTCTCCTTTACAAGTGTGAAACTGTCACACCGTGGGCCATCTTCCGTGCCGATCACCACTGGTTGGCCCTTCTTCGTGATGATCTGCAATGGTTATGGGCTCTCATAGCAGACACGAGCAGGCTACGTGATCCTGCCCAACATTTCGAAGACTGGGAGTACGTGCTCCGCTACCACCGCAGTTATTGGAAAACACTATTGCAACGAGGAGCCCGGCTCAGCTGCATGAAAAGAGAAGATGATATGATGATTCGTCGACTACATCAAGATGTCCTTTGCCATCTATCTGATCGAGGTCGACTCCATACAGCTCCGGTTCGAGAGCTTTTTGATGAACATCAGCAGCAGCACCACTTTGGATGCATGTACTGCGCCAAACGCTGCCGCACAAAGGCAGGAGAAGGAGCACATCTCTTCCGTGCACATGGAATCGTCGCCCATGAACGACAATGGATTGCTGGCACCACCTGCGAAGCCTGCCTACTTGAATTTCACAGTCATGACAAGCTGCAGGCTCATCTGCGCACTGCGCATCATTGCCGCGGCATACTCAGCTCGAGGCCGATCTATCAGACAGTTGCCCCAGGCAAAGGTTCGAAGATCAACAACGAGCTTCGGGAGCATCATGACGGTTTATTGCCAGTGCAGAAGGTCCATGGCCCACATCGACGAGATGTACCACCGGGACAAGTTGAACTCCATCATCAACCGCTCTTTGGGGCTCTAGCTCTACAGATCTATGAGACGGATGAGAAGGACCTTGCACGCTTGTTTGCGGCCATGCAGAACACCATCAGCGAGCACTACATTGGATGGACTCAGACACGCATTACCCTGCAAGCGGTGGCCCAAGGGTTCACAGAAGAAGCTGTTATGGATACGCACCTCACACGTGAGCAGATTCAGCAACTTCTTTCTGACCTGGGAGACGCAGCCAATTGGCCTTTCCTCCACACCGTTGAGACGGATTCTGCAGAAGCATCCCATCTTTACTCCCTTGAGCTCTACGAGCTGTGGTGCAATGACTTGGCCAATATGGAGTGCGCCTGGAGCCCTTTTGCACCAACCTGCCCTCGCGTCTTCTACCGTGAGCGCGTGATCTTGCACGCTTACTCCGGCAGACGGAGGCCAGGAGACTTCCAGTGGTTTGTCGACAAGATCGCGGAGACCAAGCACCTGCAAGATGTCATGGTCGTATCGGTCGACTTGGTGATCGACAGCACCTGGGGCGATATTAGCCAACCCAGCACACAGAAATACTGGCTAGAAGCCATGGGAGATGGCTACGTGATTGGGATGCTCAGTGGACCTCCCTGCTGCACGTGGTCGATGCCCGTGGCAAGGTCGTTCTGGGACCACACCAGCCTGTTCATCGAGGACCGAGGGTCATCAGGACCCGGCAGTTTCTCTGGGGATTGCCGTCCCTCTCTTTGAGAGAGATGCAACAACTCCACGATGGCCATGTGTTACTGGGCTTTAGCCTACAAGGAATGGTGAGACTCTCCACCACTGGAGGACTTGGAGTTTTGGAGCACCCAGGTGAACCAGAACAAGCTGATGCGGCAAGCATTTGGCGCCTTCCGCTCATGCAGTTTGTCTTGAATCTCCCGGGTTTCCAACTTCGAGAATGTGCGCAGGGTCTACTTGGTGCAACTAGCACAAAGAGGACGGGCTTGCTGACCTTGAACCTTCCGGATCTACCACTGCATATCAGGGCCAATGCGATCCGACCTGGTCTTCCTCGAGCAGCAACGATCGGAGTCGACGCTGAGGGAAGGTTCCGAACGGCGATACTCAAAGAGTATCCCCCGGCTTTTTGCCGTGGGTTGGCAGAAAGTTTCCTCTCACACTTCCCACCAGTGGATCATCTGGTGGACCTGGATCGTTTGCCTGCGACGTTTCTTGAACGCTGCCGAAGCATGGTCAGTACAGAAATGGGACATGCAATCGGCGCAGATTTTGCCAGGTGAACGAGCCCAGGAGGAATTCAAATCGTGCAGAACCTGCCGCAGCGAACTTTCGCATCCACATGCAGTCTGACAAAAAATACAGTATAATATATAATGCACCAAGCAAATATATCCAGCTGCAAATATACAATATCCAGAATAAACCCGAGTTGATGTTCCCATGAAAAAGCCTCCATTGAGTTCGGGGATTTTTGGCAGCCGCGTTGACGACGTTTCATGGGGAGTTTCGGCTATCCACTCCTCCAGTCTCTGGAGCTTTGAACAGCAGGAAGAAGCAGCTCGGGGATCGCAATGTAGAGAAACCTGGACGGGAAGTTTACCCAGGTTTACCCAGAAAGTCATCCTGGTGGAATATGGAAATCTTCCAAAAATCTTCAGTCAAATGGGAAGATGAAACTGAATTTTCCATAGTCTATCTACTTCAGGATGATTACCCTCTGGTAAAGTTTGCTATGGAAAATCACCATAATAGGTAAATCTATGGCCATTTTCTATGTCGCAACCTGTGTTGCATTACCAGAGGGTCGATTTCGGGCTTCTCTACAAACTGCCGTCATATCAACAAATGCCGTCATATCATGTCATATCATCATTGCAATGGTCCATTCAAATGACTTTGTGTGATCATATCTTATATGCGGAGCGCATGGCAAATTTTCAACCAGCTCGGCCGTTTTCGATTTCTCCATCACTGAAGTCGGCCAGCGGACCTCCATTGTCTGATCAATCCATAGAATCCTCAATCCTTGTGTATGAGAAACATTTCAACATACCCTCTGGTAAACAAAGATAGATAGCTATTGAAAATGGCTCATAGAAATATATAGTTGATGACTAGCCATTAATAGCATGGTGATTTTCCATAGTTATGTAAACGTTTACCAGAGGGTATTTCCCAGCCATTTTTCTGAATGGTTCCGCTCTGATCAAACGATGTCAAACGTAGTAGTGGGAGATCACCTATGAACAGTTTCGACGTCCCAGCGAACGACACCTCCATGGCTAGTTCGGGGACTTTCCATTGCCAGCCACGTTTGGTTACCGAAGGGTTTATGAAATCGCCAAGTTGACGCACAGTTCACTTGGTAAGTCGACGAAAAACAAAGGATGACATATTCCCAAGCATGCTTCTGAATGGGTAAACATAATTTTGAACATGTTAAATCAACATGATGTTCAACCATGATTCTGCATATGTTAAATAAACATCAACACAAACATATTCTGTTTAGAAAAGTGTTGTGTTTTTCCGTTCAAAAAAGATAGGCAAGACACGTCCCGGCCGCCAAGGCCAAACAGCAACCAACACCTGCCGGGCTGATGGGGCCGTTCCAAAATCGAAACTATCGGAACTCAGTTGGATGCTGAAATATGCTGAAACTGTGGAGAAAACTCTGCAGGTTGGAATTACTGGTGATATAGTCTTCACTGTGGAAGATTCTTGGGAATTCTTCTGTGAATATATATATATGTTCATGTGGGAAACCCATTAGTTCTATACAGATATATTCATATTCTTATGGATATTTCAGAGGAATAGTAGACGGTAAATTCTCTACCTCACGACCCTGACTCTATGTATAGGGGTGATATCCCAACTTATGGAGCTTCAAATTCCATACATTCCATAGTGCCATTAGCATCATTTCATAACCATCTTTATATATATATAGCCATGGTTATAGTTATTGCAGTTATAATATGTTATAATAACCATGAACTCAGATTGATCCCATGGTTATACCCATAGATCTTCCAAATAAACCCAGCTCGTGTCCCAGTTCGCCAGCACGTTTCGTGTCGCGCGCGTGCTTCGCACGTTTTCGTTACAGGCGGCGCCTGTCCCCGTGACGCTGCCCAGCACCGACGAGCCCAGCAAAATTCCTCGATTAGATAATTGAAGTGAATTCCACTATGGACTAATAGTGAAATAGTGAGATAATAATAATAATAGTAATAATAGTAATAATAATAACGTGAATAATGTGATAATAGTGGAATAATGTGAATAATGTGAATAACGTGATACTAGAATGGAGATTTCATGAAAAGGCAAACTGGAGTTAAACTGGATACTTAATTTTTAGATATCTCCGCGTAGGATTGATCGTTACTTAAGATACTTAAGCCTCAAACTGGAAATCTGGGTCAGACTTCCAGGGCAGCTTAGATTGCCAAAGTCTCTGAGGTAAACATGTGAATCCTGGATGAATGTTGACCCGTTAAGGTGGTGCCGGGGTACCATAAAATGCCATAGCATTGCACTACATTACACTAGAATACACTACATTACTTTACATTAAATTGCATTACATTACATGTATGATGTATAGATTTTCAAAAAAATGTACAAGTGATATCAAATGATATAAGGCTTGCTGTGTCACAGCCGGCAAAGGTGCCACAGCCATCTTTTACCCCTGATGCTCCAACAGAGATGAGCTACACACAATCGCCAGTGAAGATCAAAAACTGTATGTTGTAAAAATGGATGTTCCAAATATGGTATGATAAAAATGGATGTTCATTCCAAATATCATATCATAAACTATCTCAGTGATCTCAGTTATCTCCTGAGTTTTAGGTCCTTTAGGGGCATTTTGAAGATGCTATGTGGTTCAACCTACATCAGCGGAAAAGACACCATCCCTGATCTCCCTCTCCTAAGGGAGTGCACAGGCCAAACATCAGGATGCTGATCCAGAACTCCCTCCTCAGCGCTGTGCTCAGCCCTCAGCCCCCTGTTTAAGGTGAAGTGCATCCAGTCGTTGAGACCTCTGACTCTTCGTAGCATTTCTGGCCGACATTCGAACCCCAAAAATCCTGGCGATGGTCCTTCATTGATTAGATCAGATTAGATTAGATAGATAGGTGTAAACAAATGAATTGACCAAAATATATACATGGCTGAAACAAATATAATACATCTTCACCAAACAGATATTAAGCACCAAAACATATACAGATAGTTGCTGGTGCTTACAGCTCCAATTTTGCTGGGTCAAATCCCGCCCGCCTTTCGGTTGACTGCATGAGTTTGGTGCCCATGGCGAAACCGGCCAGGCCTGTAACGCAGGCGGAAGTTACGGTGCTGGGAAAAGATCCGATGGCGGAATTAGCCCTGAGGTGAAGTGAGGGGATTTTACAAAAATATCATATATATGTGTGTATATATATACTGTATATGTATGTAATTATATTTATATATGTAATTATATTTATTATGTAATTATACTTATATATGTATTTTTTAAATATACACATATATATATATATGTAATTATGTATACATATGTAATTATATATATATGTAATTATTTAATATTATTTATATATAATTATTTCGTTAGGGGGCTGACGTGTGCCCGAAATCCACAGAATTCCATGCGGGGCTGCAATCTGCTGTGTTGTTTCCGTGCGTGCTTTTTGCACACTGCGAGCATGCAAAATATTGATATTACCTGCCTCTCATGACATTTTTGCGCTTACCTAAGACGGTGCCAAAATCACCATTTGAAGGTATTTCAAAGATATCCTCCGCAAATTGCAGTGTTTCGAGCCGCTAACTGAGACCTCAACAAACCGCAAGACTTTGAAAGAATACTAAAATAACCTAACCCTAAACAAATTCCAAACCAACCCTAAATCAACCATAAATAACCCTAAATAGACCCTAAAACAACCGGGAGCAAACCCTAAATAAACACTAAACAAACCCTAAAGAAAAAATAATACCCGACCCTAAGCAAACCCTAAGACAATCTGAAATATATCCTGAACAAATCACAACGTAACTAAACCCCCAATGAAACTTTGGGCGAACGTCCGGCCGCGGAGGGAATTGTTTATATATATATATATATGTAATTATATATATATGTAATTATTTATATATATATATTATATAATTATATATATATACGTAATTATATATATATGCAATTATATATATATATTATGGCGGTTATGGGCTCAATATGTCACCGATTCAATCATTCCAAATCATCCGACCTGATCATGACTGGGATTGCTTTGGGGGCCACAGCTGACTTATTTGGCCACCAGTTCACCCTGGAAGTCCCTGAAAACTTCACCCAAAGTATGTGGTCCATGTGGTTTTTCATAGGTTTACTTCACAAATTCACTGAAATAAATGAATGTGTTTTTAGCCACTGGGTCCAATTCTACAAATTCATATATTTCCATGTGGTTTTTCATAGGTTTACTTTTTGTATGGGTTGTAGTCACTGATATGAATCATGACAGATGGGATGTTTAAAAAACTGGACGGCTTCCCCATGAGGAAAGCCCGCAAAATTATCGAACTCACTGGTGGATGTTCCATATCTATAATTATTGATTAACACTAGGGCCTACATCAAGTTTTTTCAGTATCCCCTTTTGGATTCAGTGATTCTCTGGATTCATCCCGGATTTCATTTGTCAGATTTTTTGGAAAAAAAATATCCATGGAATCTGTCAGATTTCAATCATTGGATCTTATGGATCTTCCGTACTATCCCTCTTAAACTGGACGATGTGTTTACAGTGTAGGAATGTGTTGTTATTGCGTTCGGATATCCCCCGGGCCCCACCAACCCATACTTCATGAAAATTCTCCTATGATGGAGAATCCCCTTTCTCCTCCAATCCACCCTGCCACAACCAGGCTCAACCGCTTCGGGGGAATGGCGAAATGACTGGGTTAATATATCTTTGTGTTGCTGAAGAACCTCATTGTTCGCTATGAATTCTCTCTTCGTTGTTACTGAAATCCCATTTTTGGTTGGTTAAAACCTCTTTCTGTTGCTTTAATCTCATGTTTTCCTTGGTTTCAACCACAGCGCTTCATTGATTCCTTCCTTGGAACCTCAGAAATGACTGGCTGGCTGGCCTTTGTGCGCTCCCACTGCCAGGAAGATACTAACGAAGGTGGTCGTCCGATTCTCGGTTGGACTTTCATGGCCAGAGGGCAGTAGCACTTTATACATCGATTATGGCTGGTGAATCCCCAAAAAAGGTAAATTCCAACAATGTAACAAGGTGAGGCCCAAAAAAAATTGTGATGTGAACATTAGATTCGCGCCAAGAATGTCTGTTTGTTATATCCACATTATATCCACCACAGTAAACCATATGAGATGTCATTGGCATTCATGTGGATTTACGGGGGATTTTAGGTGCACCTTAGATGGCATCTCTTCATCTGAAAGATGCCCAAGCTCAACACCAAATATCTTGGTACAACGCTCCAGTCCAAATAGTGTAATGTCAACCCCTCAGACCCTTTGATTGGGGGGTGGTACCATCTTAATAGTAGCAGATGAACTCACTAGTTGTGGGGGTAACCCTAATCTATATATATATGTATATATATATATGTATATATATGTATACATATATATATATATATGTATACATATATACATATGGGCGTTTGATCCGGTGACCAGTTAAGCTGTGGCACAGCTTTGTATCAAAATATCATCTTCAAATATCTCCAAAAGTCTAGTTGTCCAACCCCACAGTCGCTCGTGGTTTGTCAGACGCACCCAGATCTTGACGAGTAGCCAGCACGCCGATGCTGATTCCCTGGCTGCTGCTGAAAGCCATCCCGAGCTATCCCCAAATCTTTGAGCACTGGGGCACCACTGAAGCCACAAGTCTTGTCATGTGCACTATTACACAAATTGTTGGCTGGAACTCTATATTGCGAAAAAAAATAAAAAAAATGTCATTTGTGTAGGTCCAGTCCCTTCTTGGGTTATTTTTTTTGGTTAAATCAAAAAAAAAACGTTTGTCCACCCTTCCTCTTACTATAGCTGCTGTATCTTGATCACCCCAATCATTGTGAATCTTCAAAATGGCAATTTACCCACAGAACCAATGTCCCTATTAAATCCCAATCTAAAAACAGCACCCAAATAATGTTTCAAGGGGTAACCCGTGAGTGACTCAGATCCTCAATAATATAACTGTTTGGATGGTACCCTATTGTGCTTAGAAATTTCAGGGGTAAAAAAAACTCAAAACCTTTAATCCACCTTTCTTTGGATACAGCTGTTCCAGTTACTTTAAAAGGCAATTTGATATGAATTGAAATCCTTACTTGTCCTTAGATTTCTTTTCGGGTAAAACGAGAAAAGAATTGAAAGCACTTTGATATGAATTAAAACCCTTACTTATCCTTCGATTTCTTTTAGGGTAAAAAGAGAACAGAATTGAAAGCAGTTTGATATGAATTAAAACCCTTACTTATCCTTAGATTTATTTTCGGGTAAAACGAGAAAATAATTGAAAGTAGATTGATATGAATTGAAATCCTTAGATCTCCTTTAGGTTCCAAAGGAAAGTGAATTGAACCTAGATGGAAATGAATTGAAATCCTTACTTATCCTTAGATTTCATTTAGGTTATAAAGGACAATCAGTTGAAAGTAGATTCAAATGAATTTAAATCCTTACTAATCCTGAGATTTTGTTTTAGACTTGAACTGAAAATCAATTGAAAGTAGATTAGCATCAATTGAAATCTTGAGTTGATCACCCTGAATTCTCCAGACCTCCTAGTCGGTGTGTTTTTTTTAGATTAGAAACCATCCCCAATTTCACAATTTTTATAGGTGGTATGTTTACCATTCCCAAATGGCAGTGGGTCAAAACCCTGGTACCGTGCCGTGAACCCCAAGTCATAGCTGGGTTAAAATGGATGTGAATAACCCACTAAAAATGGTATCTATAGGTATTCCCAATTATAGCCATTTAATAGGGATAATGATCATTAACCATTGGGTGTAGGGGTACACTATTTTCAGACATTCCCAAATGGGTGGTTTATTGTTTTGCCAACATTACACTTGTTTGAGGGGCCTCCAGCAGGGAGTGAATGGCCAGTGCCAGGACAAGAACTCTGGCAGAGACGATACGCGAAGCCCCGGCCCTTTTCGAAGCCCCAAAAAAGGCACCGTTTCACTGGGGGGAAATGGTGATTGACCTATGAAAAATGGTGAAAAATGGTGATTTACCTATGAAAAATGGTGATTTAGCCAGGACAAATTGCGATTTAGCTAGAAAACATGTGATTTAACCAGCCAAAAAAATGTATTTTTTTAAGTAGAAAAAATGCTTCTGCATTTAATCAGAAAAAATGATGCTACTTACCCAGCAAAATTTGACATTCAGCCAAAAAACATGTGATTTACCCTGAGGGAATCATAGAAAAAGAAGTGGAAAACCCATATGAAAAATGTTGGTTCCATTGGGGAAATGATCGACATTTTTTCAGAAAAAGTCCACTTTTCTGTATGTTTTGCTTGGATGTTTGCCGGTTCATGATGGGTTTGCAGTTGGCAAAGATTCACTGCTTTCACTGAAAGTGATGGACGTTTGGGGTTGGTATAGCTGTTGGGTGAAACTACACCTATCATATCACCTTGTATCAATGGAAGATAAGCCCGCGGACGGAACAAGAACTGGGATTTTCGTCAACAAGAAATGGAGTAGCGCTTCGGCAACAATCAGCAAAGCGCCCGTTGCTTAGTGGGGATTCGACCAATTTTTAGATAGAGATTTCGACCATCCAAAACAACAAGAAAGTGGCATGAACCGGCAGGAATTTGACCAAGATATGCTATTGAGAGGACCGAGAGCCACACATTGGGTAGCTTAGAAGATTTTTTTCGGATCCCACTCCCACAACCCTCCATGGCATTGGTTTCAGCTGTGTTGTACAATTTATGTGTGGGTTGAATGGATCTTGGAAATGACCAAGATCTGTGGCTGTCAAACCTTTCAAAAAAACTTATCCTTCCATACCTAAACGTGCATTCATTTCTTCTCATGATGTTTCTGTATCCATCCACAGTTGGTATACTTCCAAAGTATTGACTTTGAAAATGGATGAGTTGAGAAAATCTTTAAAAAAATCCAGATGTGTCTCAATCGGTGCCCCAGTTTCGAAAGTTAGCCATTTTCGAAACAACAAAAATGATGTTGGGTGCGTGTCCCATTTTTTGGGGGGCAGACAGACTCACATCTAAATAGATGGCTTTAAGGGAAAACGGCTTTTTTCGCCGTAAATTCTCCCGAAAACCAGTCCCACCCTTCAGGACCCCTACCACCGTCTGCTCTGCTTCTGGCATAGCCAATCGAAGCCGTGTGCAGGGGAAAATTCACAATGGGCACGACTCCATGGCAACGACAAAAGTAGGGGCAAAAACATGGAAGCAACCACTACAATCATGGGCAGGGAACCGGCAAATTGATAAAACGACAAAACCATGGGATAAAATTGTGATATCGTAAGACCCAAAAAAATCTTTGGGTAAATATCACAAACAAAGGCCCCCTCACTCATTGGATCTCTGGTTTCTACTTATACCCACAGTACCCGTGCCCATTCGTACCCCAAACCAGTTCGAATGACTACCCTCAGGTAAGTCAACATAGCTATGAAAAATGGATCGTTTACAGGTGATATTTCTATCAAAAATGATGATTTACCATAGCTATATGAAATTACCAGAGGGTAAACATCAACTAAACCAACTTATCTAGTTACTATTTGTCAACCATAAATCAGTTATACTATAATACCAGTTGCTGTTAATCAACTATATTATAGTTACTATTAATCAACTTTTATAGTTACTACAAATCAACTATAAATCCATTAAATCCATATGGAGGTTTCCTAAACTAGGGCTACCCCTAGTTCTCATCCAGTTGATTTTCGGAGTTTCCATTCGAAACCACCGGAAAACGACCCCCCCCGGATCGCCTAGGTCTGATTTCAGCAAGGGCCGCGTCGCCTACCCGGGCAAACGCTTCACCTATATTTGGTGAGATCGCCATTTCAGGGATGAGATATTATACATACATACGTATAACATATATATATATATATATATGTATATACATATGTATATATACATATACGTATATATGTATATACATATATACATATATACATATATACATATATACATATATACATATATACATATATACATATATACATATATACATATATACATATATACATATATACATATGTATATGCTGACGGACTTTTTACCGTCCAGCAAAACGCATAGATTTTGATGAGGCGGGGTGGGGTGGGGTGGGGCAATAACGTTCATTGGCACTTACACACATACGTGATGCTACGCCACTGCCCGTTCTTCTGCAACTTCCACACATACGTGATGCTACGCCACTGCACGTTCTTCTGCAACTTCCACACATACGTGATGCTACGCCACTGCACGTTCTTCTGCAACTTCCACACATACGTGATGCTACGCTGGGGTGGTTGTATATATATATATATTTACATATAGTATCATATAGATATAGATCTAGATAGACATTTAAAGCTGTTGAAATAAACATAGATATAATAATGATATAATTATATACTTCTATTGTGCTCGCTTCTGGGTTTTTCACATAAGGCGCATATCTGGGTACATTTTCTTCATTGAGAGGGTTGTCGATGGAAAAGTTAAACCCTCAAGTTCGGAGACCCCTTTTTTTCAGTCAAAATTGACGTTTCGCTATGGCGAAACGATAATTTAGTAATAAATATGCGGACGGTGAAAATTCCGCCGGGATGTATATGTACATATATATCATATATACATATATACATATATATATACATATATACACATGAACACGTATGAATACATGCATACATTAAGTTACGTTGCGTTACGTTGCGTTGCCTTACATTACATTTACATTTACATCTACATTGTTACGTACACATAGTGTAAGTACTTATAACATCGATTAAAAAATTACACCGTAGTACACCCACCAAAGCAATCTTGTAGCTTGTTATTTTCATTGTTGCAAAAATGTCCAATGTAGCAAGTATTTACACTCCGGTCATCAAACGTGACTATGGAAAATCCGCCGTTGAGTTCGATGCTTCCCCCATTCAAACCCTCCATTTAGTTCGTGGATGTTCCCAGTAAACTCAGTAAATCAAGCCTGTTGAAGTTGAGTTTTTTTCTCTCTGAGACCGGGCGTTTTTTGTTGAAGCGCCTTGAGATTGGACAAGGCGTCTTTCATGGCGTCGGCGCCACAGAAATGCCCATGATCTGCCCCGCAGTAGTGGCCGTGATCTGCCTTGAATTCGGGAGGCGGGGAATATATGGTTATTTCATGGTTGTTTCATGGATATATAATATGGCCATGAGATCCATGAGTCAAAATCTAAACCTATAGCTATCCTGAATCACCTTAATGGATGATCCTTCATATATCCAAATATGGGAATTTCATTGGCTGGTTGGTGGTTGACCTATCCCTCTGAAAAATGATGGACTTCGTCAGTTGGGATGATGACATTCCCAACTGAATGGAAAAATAAAAAATGTTTGAAACCACCAACCAGTCATCTTTATTTCATGGTTGTTTAATGGTTGTTTAATGGTCAACCATGGTTCATAATCGTTAATAATGATTTAAAAAATAATGGCTAATAGTGGTTATATAATAATGCTGAATAATGGTTAACAGCTGTTGATAATGGTTCATAATGGTTAATAAATGATGATGAATGACGGAAAATGGGGAGAAATCTTAGAGGGAAAGTAAGTGGTTAGAGTTAGTAACCCTGGTGATTGTAAGTGTTTTTTTTTCTCGGAGCTTATCCCATTAATCATTAAAATGGGTGAACTAACTATATGATACTATATGGTTGCTGGATATATCATGATATATCATGATATATCTACCTGTTGGATCATCTAAAAATCATCCCACTAGCTGTAGCCGCGTAGCTATTCACCCAAGCCACGATTCGACGAATCCGCCAGGGTTACCCTTTGGTGCCCCTGGATCTTCCAAGCCCCATGCCATTCCGACGAAAAGCTGAAAACCTAGAAACGATGGTTATTTCATGGTTGTTTGATGGTTATTTAATAGAACGACTATCCCTAATTTCATACTTTTCTATCTTTTTTTGGGGGTTACTTAATGTACAAATATCATTCACCAAAAACAATAAGAATTCAATCATCTGAAAAGTGCGGAACATCATTTCTTGGTGAATTCTCATGTCAACCACCGAAAAACCCTTGCACGCTTAAACAACGGCGCCTCTTCTAGACTCGACGCCGACATGTTTTGGACTTGCGCCTGCCAGCTGCGGCTACATTGAGTTTATGGGATTTTTATGGGATTTCTATGGGATTCTGGGACATAACCAGCCCCAGGGCAATTTGTTGTGTCCCCAAAGGTTGATTTAGCCCAATTTACAGCAGGCATTTAAGAGGAATAATTTTTGGTCGACGAGTGGAGGGACTGGTTACCCTCCCAGATTGGGGGTTCAGCATCAAAATCGGATCCTGAGAAACTTTTTTTTAATGTCGGGAGATAACCAAGAAAAGATAAGAAGAGATGTAGCAAATGTTGGTTCTCAGATGCTGCGCGTTGATGATATAGATTTTCACAAGATCCCCCAGGGTCCCTGATACCCTGTGAACTTCATAGCTGGAAGGTTCTGGAAGCTTCTGAAAGTCAAAGAAATCCTCGAAATATCTGGGAAACCGGTGGCATTGCCATCCCCATATGAGAACCCCATTCAATCCCGCCCAAATCTTAATTTGGTGATGATATACCAACAAAAACCCAGAGGTTACTTGAGGCTGCAGGACTGTCTGCCGGACTGTGGTGAGAAAAATTGCTAGAACTATGGGTTTTTCACCTCTGTAAGTTGGGACATGGGGCTCCAAAACAAAATTATGGTGAACTCTGACCCACAAAAGAATGTGTGGCTCCACCCCCTATAAATCACTAGCTATATAATCCGGTTATTCCATTTAATGTCCCATTAATTGCCACGGTTCTACAAACGTTTCTACAAAACGAAAAAAACAGCCCGACCCGTTACGCTTCTCCGCTTCTCCCCGGCGTATAGACCGGTCGCGCCTCAATCATCATCAGGACTAAAAACATGATCCCCGATAGCATACTGGCTGTAGGAAAGGGCTCCTCCTTGAGATCGTGTCGGGCCATGAGAACTGGGGGGTCCATGGTACCATGGTGGTACCCTGGTACCCCAATAGCTAGATGGTGTACAATGGAAAATCCGAAAATGATAGCTGGATGAGAACTAGGGGTAGCCCTATTTCAGGAAACCTCCATATAGAAATGGTTTCAATGGTTTCAAGGACTGGTTTACTACAATCCAACTGAAAGAGTGTTGAATAATGGCTGTGTATGATCTATATGGTTAAATTCTTCTGTACAAATGATCTATATGGTCGAATGATTGCTTTATGTCAAATTGCTAACTCTTTCCGAAGTCAAAACAAGTGTGTTTTAATGACTTGAATAGGGTTAAACCAGCTACCCTCAGGTAATTTCATACAGCTACGGAAGCCATGGCCCATTTCTTGACGACTAGAGGGTATCTCAGTTTTTTTCCATGTTTCATCATTTCTCCTACAAAAAGGATGTACCCTCTGGTAATTTAACATAGCCATTGAAAATGATGATTTATAGTGGATTTACCTATTAAATAGGTGATTTTCCATAGCTATGTTAAATTACCAGAGGGTATATAGTTGGCAAGTACACCAATCCTTTAGCAGTTACGTTTTTTCTCAATTCACGATCAGACAGCTGAATGCAATAGCGCACACCTTTCCAAGGTCTGTGTCCTGGTCCAGAAACTCGACCCAAAGCTCCAAAAGAAAAGACCATCAAGATCATCTTGCAAGTGTTTATTTGATGGTATTATATGAATTTACTGTATATATATATGTGTGTGTGTATGTATCATGTATGTATATATATATATATATATGTATACATATATATATATATATACATACTGTATACTGTGTATATATAAGGTATATGTATACCTGTACTTGGTTTTGTATACCTGTACTTCGTTTCTATCGATATAGGATTCTACACACATCTGTCCAGTTCGCCCGAAAGCCCCCACTGATTTCGCGCACCGTGGTGGTGAAGAGTTCCTTCAGCCGCACGGATGCGGCATGTAAGGCCTGTTGCTTGGGCCGGGGCCGAGAAAGAAATGGCTGAACTGACCATGCTTACTCACCATTATGTTTATGTATATATATATATACAATGTGCGTATGTTATATATATATATATTTCTGTATATATGTATACATACATACATCTATATATATATATATTAGTCTATTCATATAGATCTATATTTCATAATCCCATCATATCCCATCGTAACATCTTCATCAAATGATGCACCCAAATTTCGGTACCCGAAAATGAAAGAAAATCCATAGATCCAATCCGTGGCAACAGTGCTTGCTTTGGGGGTTATTTGACATTATGGTGAATGGATCACATTGTGGTATATCTAATGTATATTTGACATTGATGTATTCACATGCTATATAAGTATATACCATTATGGTGAAAAGTATGGTGACATACCACATTGGGCACCTCCACTTTCAATTGATTCTCAAATGCAGTATACCATAGATGCCATAGACTCACCATACCCCTTCGAAATCAGACACCATACGGAGGCTTCCTAAAATGGGGGGTAGCACCAAATCATCGAAATTAGACCAACATTTAGTGGGGACCCCCAAACGGATACGGCTGGTTTCAGATCCTAAAAATCACCACTCAGAGCTATTCAATGAGCAAGGGGAATGAGTTCCTACCAGCACAGGGAGGTTAGCCCTCATTTAGGCTAGAAATTCTGACAGAGATGCATGCGATCATCTTTACCTGGTCCATCTCCAGCTGTCCAACTTAGTTAATCACATGTGGTAGAGTGAAAAAAAATCGGGTGCGTCCTCCCATTGCTGGGGAATTGCCAGTCATGTAGAAAATGAGGAAAGAAAACAGCAGAGTTTTTTCGCGGGCCCGCTCAGAGGTAAACCATGTTCGTTCCTTTTCAGCATCCTCAAGCAGCATCACTTAGTTCGTCAAAAAAATGAACATGAAATTAAAATGATAATCTTCAATCAATATATATATAGGGTAGTATATGTAGTATAATGGGTAGTATAATAGTATAATCCCCTGACTAAACAGGAGACCTGCCAAATCGAAACACTGGACCCCACAGCAATTTTTCAGGCTTCATGCTAACTTTCAAAGAATCTTTGGTCCCTCTTTGGTGCAAAAAATCGAATCAATCGACCAATAGGAAAATCAACACATATAATGAATTACACCACCGTAGACCCCAAACAGTGGGTGGATTCAAGACGTGTTTTTGAGGAACAGGGTCAAACACATGACATGAGAAAGCATTACGAACCCCTAACCACACACTGTTTGGGCAAAAATGCAAAATGAGACCACCCGCCACAAAGGGAAACAAAAAGAAAGACAAATTGGGCGACAAGATAGGAGACAAGACCTCTGGAAGGCACACCATCCAACACCCAGGCGGACACCTTAAGAAAGCCTTAAGAACCCCTAACAGTACACTGTTTGAAAAAAAATGCAAAATCAGACCACCCGCCACAAAGGGAAACAAGAAGAAAGACAAGTTGGGAGACAAGCTGGGAGACAAGAAGGAAGACAAGCTGGGAGACGAGCTAGGAGACCGGGAAGGCGGACAACCATCCAACACAGGCACAAATGTGGGGAGACAATGGGAGACAAGGGGAGACAAGACCTTCGGAAGGGGGACACACCGTCCAACAGGACACAAAAAGGAGACAAGACCTCGGGAAGGCGGACAAACCATCCAACAAAGGGAAACAAGAAGGGAGACAAGGGGAGATAAGGGGAGACAAGACCCTCGGGAAGGTGGACACACCATCCAACACTAAGGCGGACACCTTAAGAAAGCAGTAAGAACCTCTAACAGTACACTGTTTGGGGAAAAATCCCACGTTCGATCGATCCCAACCTAATTCAATCATCGCTTTTGCTAGCTATGTCCCAATACGTCCTTGTTAAATCTTCGTTTTTGCTGGTTAGTCAGCATTTTTACTTGTTGAATCCCCATTTTCGCCGCTTAGATCAATCTTTTTCCTGGTTACATCCCATTTTTTTGCTCAAATCACTCAAATCAACATTAAGGCATGAAAAATACCCTTGTCCAATCCTGTGACATACTGGTTGAGTGCAGTATCGGAATCATGGCTCAGTTCAGAATCCCATCCCCCGTTCGGAAAAAACACCCCCACTCCATGGTCCCAGTCAGATGTGCTTTCATCCCCTACGAAACCATGGTTTCCGGGGTGTTTGAAACTATGGGGATGGGATTCACAGCTCTTATTATTGGTGAATATCCACCTGTCGCAATGGTTTCAGTAAATATCAATGAATGATTGAAAACAGATCCTTTCTTTAAAATCAGCTTGAAAATAGATGGTATCAGATCCACTGAAAAATCAGCTTAAAAATAGATGGTATCCATCTTAAATAACATTGCTATTTTCCATACTTAAAACCTACCTGCAGGATTCATCGGGGCACCATGGCACCTCTTGAGCATCCGGCAAGAGGTGCACCAAGGCTGCAGCCAAAAGAACGCCACCCGCCATGCCATTGCAGCGCCGCAGCGTCTCCTGCATCCGGATCCCGGATCCCCCAGTTTTCCAATGGAGTGCCTGTGGATATCACGGGAATATGATCATGAAATAGAAATGACATGGTTCAACCAAGGGTCATAAGATGTCATAAGTTAAGTAGATATATGTCTACAAGTGAAAGAATTCTAAGAATCGAGGACATATTATGGTGGTTGTATCCATATGATTAACCAATGTCATTAGTGATTGAAACATTCTCATGAGTGGATAGATTCGCAATCATGAATGGACATGACTGAAACCATCGCGACAGGTGGGATATTCACCATAATTGACCACTACTTGGTGGCTCATCCCACTTAGTAAGTGGGTTATAACCCCAGTTATAAATGAGATAAGTAGGGTTAATCCACTTATAACTGGGATTATAGCCCACTTACTAAGGGGATGAGCCACCAAGTATGAATCCCTTCTCAGTATCAAACATCCCCAGGTCACCATGGTTTTTCATGACGGAGATGAAACCACATCTGACTGGGACGAGGACGGTGTCCTGGTTCACCCGTGCATGATGCAGGTGCAATGGCAGGAAGCCTGGAGGATTCCATGGTTCAGGGGGATCTGTCACGAACTAGTTGGCTTTACCAAGAAAACTAAGGGGTTTTACCTTGTACATATCAAGTTTTGCACCGAATTATGCAGAATCTGTCAAAGTACCTACTGGATGCATCCGATTTCGTTCGGCAAAACGGGTGTCCTACTGGTTGTTGCTTCAAGGCCTAGTTTCACTTGCTGCCTCTTTTTCTGGGTCAAATCACTGTCCTCATGAAGGGAACATCGACCTTTTCTGCAGAACTCCCGATTCTTGCAAGTTCTGTTAGCCAAATCCTACGTCTTAAAGTCTTACATGATTCAAACCATGTCAAAGCACCAATGTTGGGTGAAATGACATATTTTCTTAGTTCAACCCTCCTTTTCAAAGTGATAATTTCCCCATGTTCTCAATGGCCCAGACCCCTTTAAAGTTGGCTATGATGATCTTTTTTCCAAGTTAAATCCTCATCTTTGGTTGGTTATATACTAATTCTATGCAGTGAAATTCAAGGTTGCACCCCCCAACGCTGTGTTTGAACCCCAGGTACTAATCAACTAATTATGAAGTTTGAAGTTACTAACTGGATCCAAGTTGGTCATAAAAATCCCATTGAATCCCATTAAATCCCCATCAAATCCCAGGCAGAAACCAGCATTTTGTCACCCAACCCCCTCGCCCCACCGCCCTCGCGCACCACCCAGAATGGCGATGATCAGCAAACTCACCGCCGCTGTGCCCTTCAAGAGCTCCAAGTTGCCCATGGTGCGAAGACGGACGTTTCTGACTTGGATTGCATTCAGAGGCTCTTTCTCTTCGATAATTTCATACATGTATATATGTATGTATATATATATGTATATCAGATAAATGCCATTCAGATGTGTTGAATCCAATCATCCCCTAAATGGATGATAGGATGATTCAAGCTGACGGATAAGCACCATATCTACGGGTAGAATATGCTGGAGACTTCAGGGTTTTTGGCATCAAAATCATCAAAATTCATGGCTTCTCTGGAAAAAAACACCATAGATATTTAGATATCCATGAATTTTGTTGGTCTTCGCAACTTCTTCGACTTGTTCCAGTTCCGCCTATGATTTTCATAGCGAGTTTGACCAAAGTGAAACAACAGAGCTGAGCAAAATGAGACTCAAATATTCGGCGCTGCCAAAAGACCATCACAAATTGTACTGGTCAAACCCTCAAACCATGTCAGACCACAACTTTCTCCTTACGCCTGCAGCATATCTTGGTGTTCGGATTTTCGCCGTAGAGAAACTTGAGCCAGCAATCGAGTGCCCAGTGGTTTTTGTTTGAAATTTTGACTGAATTAAGGCCACCAATGGGGATGATTTCCCTGAACCATGATTCCAGCTCGCAGTGAGGTCTTTATAAATTACCCAGATGCAAGCTGTTGCTCTTGATCAAGTGCTTCATTTCGCCAGAAATAAGGGTTTGTCTGATAATAGGATATCCCAAAATCCACTGGTTCATCATGAGTTTCCCCATGAAGTTTCCTCTTTTTGGGGGGTATACCCCATGTTCAGTCAAACCCACAAAAATATCCCATGATATCCCCCAAAAAATATCCCGTTAAATCCGACAAAATCACCCGTGATTCCCATAAATCATCATGCCATGCTCGAAAACATTGCCTCTTCAGGCCCGAATCTCATCATCACCATCTTTGTGGAAAAAATCGCCTTAACAAAAGACATGGCTTAATTCTTCAACAATGCCGAATGGGAATGGAAAAACCTATTATCAGTGTTCTTTTTCTTTGGCTTCTTCTTCTTCTTCTTCTTCTTCTTCTTCTTCTTCTTCTTCTTCTTGTTCCAGATGGACAAACAACATTAACACCACTAACAACAGACTTCCTCTCGCCAAAAATATCGTCTCCGAGGATCACACGTCGGGAGTTCCATAGCAGAACTCCTCAAGACCGGGATGTGTCCTTGGTTTTGCTGAGGAAGTTACCTCTGCAAAATGGGCTTTGATGTTTGGAATTGAGCCATAGCTGTGCTTTAGACTAAAGTAACTCAAGCCGAGGTTGACAAATTCCCAAGTTGAAGCAGGTTTTCTTCGGGCTTCCCAGTGGTTTTATGATACCCTCCAATGTAGAAAAACTAGATGAATAAGCCATCCAACTCCAAGGTTCTACCGAAAAAAACCCTGGCCTTCGAAGATCCTGTTTTTGTTCCATGGGTAAGCTGGTAAATATGAACGTCTCCAGTTAAATGATCTACAACTGGGTTTCCTACTTGGGAACATCCGGCTTTTTTTTCACCATGGTCCATGGGCTTCCACATTTTGAGGCAAAACACTGACACGTCAGACACACAATTAGGCAATTCCCCACCAAGGGCCCATGAAATCTGCATTTTTTACCCCATTGGGATCTGATTTTTAGTCAAAGTCCCATTAAAATCCCATCAAAATCCCATGATATAAAAGTTCACAACATCCCATTCAAATCCCCCCAAGACCTACCTTTTTAGCAGACTCCTAATCTTAGGCCCCCACTCGGGCGACCTTTCATTGGCCGTCTCATAGCGCTTCGCTTGTTGTTCTGCCGTGTCTGCCACCTGGTTTCATGGATCTCATGGTGCCGCGGCCTGAAAATGCTGGGAAAACCATGGAAAACCCCAATTGTTCATGGTGAATCATCGTTGTCTCTATAAAAAAAATAGCGGGAGAGAAAAAAAAAACATATTCAGACAGAGCCATCTAATCCATCTATTTTCCATGGGTGGTTCCTGCCATGAATAGGCTGAGGGAAGGATCATGATGGGATTGGATGGGATTGGATGGGATAACAATGGAACATGTCCAAGGGATAATGTTGGACGATTTTTGGGATCAGGATTGGTTTTGGAGAATCCCATGAATTTTTGGGATCCCATGGATCCCATATACCCTTCGCAATGGAAAATCCCAGCGAAAAATCGATGGCTTTCCCAGCCAGCGAAGGCTCCATTTAGTTCGTTAGTTCCAGGACTTTCCAGGACTTTCCAGCCATGTTTGATAACACAGGAGGGTAGGTTAGCATCTAGCATGTATTAGGTAATATGACTTGATTTAGTGTTCAGAAAATCTAGCTAGCATTTGTATGTCCTAAAATTGATCACCCCAAGTCATCCACCGTGTCATATTCGACTGCGCGATTGCGCGAGCGGGAAAGACATCAACTGCTGGGAAAGGAACCTCCCTCATTTCAGGGTGTGTCTTAAATTGGGGAATTCAACTTCCATTTTAAGCTCTGCCAATAATGGGAAAATGATGGATTCAGGGATACCTCATTTTTCAGGCAAACTCAATTCTGGACAAGCCGGCTTAGCTTCAAATTTTGATTGCTCGTCATGTCTATGCTGCTCTTTGTCATGGTGTGGGTCAAAATTTGATGCCCGGCAACCCACACACATGTAACTAGCGACGGGTGTTGTTTGCATCACCGAAGCATTCCTTTGACTGTTCGTCAACTCCCACTTCTCTGCATCATGTCGCAAACCATATCAGACCACCATGGCTCTTCTTCATTCACAAGGTACAGTATTGTTGCTGATGTTCCCAAGATGTTTTCATGATTTCGGCATCCCAAACCCTGCTACCCTAGTGAACGTTCCATGCAGAAACGATCCTGCATGAATAGCGTAAGTCTTTTTTAACAGAACACAGTTGTTTGGGATTTGAAGCACTCACAGGTGCACCGATTTACGAAGTTGTGTATCAGCCACAAACCACTCATCTAAACGGAGATATATGGAATATATCATGTTGGTATCAATACATAATAATACATATAGGTATATATAATGCATTATAAATAGATCTACAATATATAGCCTATATAGGTTATATATGGTTATATATAGATCTGGGAACATGTTGGTATATACGCATTAATGTTCCCAGATCTATAACCCGTATGCAGCCAGATTTCTGGGTAAAGTCTCATCCACTAACCCCAAATTCCTTCGGCGATATTGGGAGAATCTCTGCGTAATCCAACCAAGATTTTCCAAGGTTACCACGTGAGGTCACTATAATTTACCCAGATCTATGTGAACTGACTGGATGGTTTCCTTTAACCAGTTCGTATCCCCCCTAAACCCAGGATCCAGACGAATTCACCAAGTTATACCAAGTTATAAGTCCCCTTTTCAGCCCCATATGCAGCCATGCACCCCACCACGACACCTCGCCAGCACCGCCGCACTTGATCAACTCTTTCCATGCCTGGCTCGGAAAGTGGTAATTTACCACAGGATGGTGCCCCCCCACTTATAAGTTGGTTTTATAAAGCCCATCAACTATAGTTATATCTGCCAAAAACCATAGTTAAGCCACTTATATCAACTGATATCTCAACTTAGCTATCTTGGGGCCATTCTGCGGGAAAAAAATGCGATTTATCCTGGGGTAAAGAAACAAAAAAATGTCGAAAGCCCTATCAAACATCTATATATGTTAATTTACAGGAGGGTGAATCTATTACAGTAAAAAAGGCTGAGTTTAAAGCAAAACAAAAAAACAACGAAGACTGGAACCTGAAACCAAGTGCAATTTGAGACTTAATTGTATGGTATATATTTCGACCTACAAAATGTGGAATATTCGTGGGAAATGCTGGTAGATCAGTCAATATTTTCGGGTGGGTGAGTGACCCCGGTGGCACTTCATGGCGCTGGAGGGTGGTATCCTGGACTTCGATGTTTCGCTTCTCGTGTAACAGTTAAAAACATCACCTTGTGAAATCCTGTGAAATTCCCATGATATTTCATATATATATAATATCATATTAATGATAATATAATGATAATAATTATTATCATGATTATAAGAATAATAACAATGATAATAATATTAATATATATGTATACACTGTATATATAATATGGAATGACATGCTTGATCGGGTTTGACCCACACATGCCCATCTCTGATCTTGTTGGATCCCCTTTTTCATGTCAGATCATTGGAGTATCCCAAGAATTCATTGGATTCAATGTGATCATTGCAGTGAATATCTCAGATTCACAGGCACCTTATGGGGTCTGGCCAACAACAACCAGCATTTTGGACAGATTCCGCACGGAAAAATCGCTCAACCCCCTAACATGTTGGCCTCTGTGGTTCTAACTCTAAGTTTCTTTATAAACGATTCATCCATAAACGCGGTAGTAACCATGGGATTTATCTCCATAAACCCTAGCCTATAATTCTAAGGGATCTATGGGGTATATATGCATATGTACCAATTCCAAGATTGGGTTCAACTGTAGATATATCCCCCCATACACCAATCCAATTCGCCTACCGAAAAAACAAACAAAACAGCTGTTGCCTATCTGATTATCTACTTTGATGTGCATCCACCACATCGCAAGTGCTTTATAGTTTATAGATGTTTATAGGTCCATATATATTTATTTATATATATAACCCCATATACTCTCTGGTAATTTAACATAGCTACACTATTCATCAATGGAAAATCCTCTATAAATGCAGGTTGATTCGTATAGCACTGGCTCGGGGAAAAACTTGCAACTAACATAGCTATGGAAACACTATGGAAACCATAAAATGCCCATGACTTTCCCATGACTTTCCCACGAAAATCACAAAGCACCTCGTCCTCCTCCGGCAGCAGAGGTTTGAAGCGCGGGTTGAAGCGGTCCTCGTCCTGCAACGAACACGTTGCTAACCTGGGGATTTCATGGGGATGTCGTCAGTTCACCATCAAATGATAGGGATACCCTCTGGTTATGTCAAAATAGCTATGGAAAATCACCATTTTTTTTGGGAAAATCCACTATAAATGGCCATTTTCAATAGCTATGTTAAATTACTAGAGGGTACAACCAACATTCTTGGTGAAATTGAGAGTGGGAAAGAGAGGGAAAAAGAACACTGAGGATCATGAGTTAAGCCAGTAAAATCAGAGATGTTCATGGGATAAATGGCTGAGATCTAAAAATTAGTGGGATATACAAACAACATCAAACAACCATTGATGAAGATATGATTTGGGATCCAACCAACAAAATTGACACTGTTGGGGCTGCTCCAAGCGATCGTCAGCTCACCAAACCCTACACAAAGGCAGCAAAACAACACACACCTGAAGCGTGCGTTGTATGCCATTCACGAGCACAGGGCCGCCCTGGAAAGTGTTTTCAGCCTGCAGTCAGAAAGGTGGTGGAGTTTGTCTCCGAACTTGTTTGGGATATCCATGGATATCCACCAATAGCCATTTTAATAAGGAAAATTGTCATAATCATCCATTGGGAACTGGCGATATCCTATTTTCAGACAAACTCATGTGGATCGGTATCACCAAGACGAGCAGAAAAAACTACCTGTGATTCCATTGCGCGGGGGGGGATGCCCCCCAAAAATTAATCCGAAAAGTATGTGTTTCTCTGATCTGATCCTATCCTATCTTCTCTTGTATCTCATTTTTGTCTACCTGCCTATACATATATATATATACATACATTATATATATATACATACATTATATATATACATACATTATATATATACATACATTATATATATACATACATTATATATATATATGTATAATATGTAGACATACAGTATATCAATATCAACCATATCTAGGTAAACTATCATATTTCACCCGAAAAGTTTAGCCAGTTTCAGGGGAAGATGAACCAGGCTTCGGTCACGACGTGCCCAGACCATATGCCATATGTATGTCAACAGATGTCAACCCACTTTAAAAACCAGGGTTTATGAACCAGGTGGGCACTCGCCCCAATAGTCATAATCTGATATTTAAATGGTAACCCCCCCATTTAAACGGTCTAATTAGGCCTCCATCCGTTCAAGTCGTCACTGTCGTCTGCTGTCACACGTCACATGGGCCTGTCGTTCAAAGCAGGTCGTAGAACTCTGAGATTCAACATGGAACCTAGACTTATGGCCATATGCAATATCAGAATCCTAGGAAATCCTTTTCCAGACCCAAAGAAATTATGGTGCCATCTCAAATTTAGGGGTGTGAGGAGCACTTTATGTTTTCATGTGTTCAACTCTCCAATGTTTGTGGTTAAATACCAATTTGCTGAATCCCAATTTTCGGGTTCAACAACCCGCGTAAACTCCCACCTCTTGGTGGGTGATTGCCTACGTGCTACACTTTCGAAACTGCACCAAGAACATGTTCTTGTCAAGTGGGATGGTCAAGGGAATGAGGAAATGTTCATCTGGAATCCAGAGTCATGATCAGGTGTATATGCATATATACCTGTATCATCCTATATATATCAATGGGAATTTCAGGATCCTAAAATGGAGGTACGTTAGTACCATATTTCTGGCCATATTTTGGTGGGATATTCCCTGAAAATAAGGCCTTAAAACAATGGTAGGTATCTCCAGATTTTGGATCCAGTTATTCCCATTGAATATGCATATATTGCTTGGAGGATCATCCCAAGTAGAAAGTGCAAAAATCATCCTGCGTTCCCATCACGGCCTGAGGTATGCACGCGTTCCACCATCCCGGCCAGCCGAAAATTGGCTTCGACAAATGCGGACCCCGGTGGACCCAGAAATGGGTGGTATACATGGGTTACTTATATTATCTGTCATTGGGTTACTTATCTATCTATAATAATAGATAATATAATTGGGTTACTTTTTTAGATAGAATAGAATAATATAATAATGGGTTACTTATCTGTCGGTATGTCTATCTATTTTATTCTATCTATCTTTAAAAAAAAAACTGGATGAATGGATGGAGACTGTCTTCCCCATAGTTTGAAATTTGAATTTCCAACTATATGGAATTTGAAAACAAAAGATGTGTTTCTATCTTATCTATTCATCTATCTATCTATCTATCTATCTACCTACCTACCTACCTATCTACCTACCTATCTATCTATCTTTCTGATTCCGGATGTCATGGCGGCATGGCATATCCAGTGGGACCGCATGGGGCACCACTGAGTAGGGCTGTAAGGTCCCAGGTCGGAACTCGTCGGAAACAAGAGATAAATCGTAGATAAATACTAGATCCAAGTATAAATAAATGAAAACCCAAGTATTAATATGGCTGATCAATGTTGGAAAACCAAGTTAAATCAGTTGTAACATTAATGTTAAATCCAAGTGTTGACTGACTGTTGCGATTTTCTAAGTGATATTTGGAAATCGAAGCTATGGTTGAGTGATGTCCTGCCAGAAGCTTTCCATCGCTGTTTCTGGCGCTCCTTAGCACCTGAACTGGGCTTTCTCGTCTTTCCCACTGCCACGTTTGGTTGCCGAAAAGTAACACCTTAAATTACATGTTTTAAGTGGATGAAGCAACCAACGATCATCACCATTTGATGTTAGCTGCAATGTCACATTTTTTTCAATAACTGTCCCATTGCTCACCATTTCATCATCGCAGCTTTCGGAGCCCGTCTTTTTCACCCAGTCGGGTTCACCACGGTGCGCCACTCCAGGGGCACAAGGCGTTGTGCGGCCAGGAGACGCCTGGACGCATGGAAAAGCCTGGATGGGGCCCAAGTTTGTTCGTTTCGCGATAGCGTTCAGTTGAGATATATATATATATATATAAGTGGTTTATGGTAGATATATAGAAGTGGTTTATATGTATCTGCCTGAATTAACTCTGGTTCATGGTAGATATAACTACTTCATGGGCTTTATAAACCACGATCCTGTACTGAAATGGATGATTTAGGGGTACCCCCAGCAATAAGTAAACCCCCTCTGGTAAATTCACATCGCGAAAATCCGCCAGTTGCAAATCAATCATGTTCCGAGGGAAACCCATGGATTTTCATATCTACCCTCTGGTAATTTAACAGTTTGCTATTGAAAATGGCCATTGAAATAGTTGATTTACCCATTAATAGCATGGTGATGTTCAATAGGTATGTTAAATTACCAGAGGGTATATTAATTTTCTGGTGGGTGATATACATATATAACTTGTTGCAGAGGGGAGATTGCTCCCTTCCATAGCATAGTAGGGTACAGTAATACCCAAAATTCAGTGCTGTGTCAGAATTTCCTCATCACAATCTCATTTTGTCATATATATACATATATATACACACTTCTGGACAAAGCTAAGTCCGTGAATCTCTTCCTTTTTTCCCACGTGATTCACATACCCATTTTGGTGAAGCAATATGCTCGTCATCTTCATCCAAATCTTTCTTGGCCAATTTTCCCACAACATGTCCCATGAATTCCAATTACCCTCTGGTTATGTCAAAATAGCTATTGAACACGGCCATTTATAGTTGAGTTGTCCCATTAAAAATTGTGATTTTCCATCGTTTTTTGCATGTTTACCAGAGAGTATCCCATGTTACCCCATGATGATCTCAATTGTATCCAGATCATGGTTGGTCATAAATCCCCATTGTATTCCTGTAGTGTAAAGCCTGTGTCCCCATTATAAAAAATTGTTCGTGATGTCCCGCTATATCATAATTAATAATAGTCCCATACCAAAATGGTGCGATATGGCACCAAAGAACAAACTTATTTTGTACAACTAAGTTAACATAAGTTAAGTATATCATTGGTGTAAGGAGAAGACCTCAGGGGCACCACCTCCAAGTTACTAGACATGCCATTGGCTGAATTCCCAAATCCCATGAAACCCTTATCTGGTTGGTGGTTTCAACCCCTCTGAAAATATATATGAGTTCGTCAGTGTGGATGATTATTCCCAATATATGGCAAGTCATAATCCAGCCATGTTCCAAACCACCAACCAGATATATTGTTATTCCAATTATTAACCATTATTAACCATAGATTAACCATAGATTAACCATAGATTAACCATAGATTAACCAGGAAAAAATGTTCCAAACCACCAACCAGCTTATTGGTTGATGATTTAATCCTCCATTGGGGCGGAAGGGGACTCAGCCTCGCTTCTGCTTGACATCGAGCCTCACGTCGGCTTGGATCGGTGATCACCAGCGACACTTCAATAGGGATTTACGCCGTTAGGAATTTGAGCCTTCAGAAATAGGCATATAAACCCCGAATGACTTGAATGACTTAGATGGCTGTGCCTGAAAATTTGCGGATGTGCCCATTTAAGATGAAAATGATTTGCCCATTTGATGTGTATGAAATGGGGTATGTTCAAATCCAACGGGTCAATACCAAACAACCCCGAAAAAAATTGGGTGGATGGACAAGTTCAATTTTAAGGATTTTCGCCAGCCTTCACTTTGGCATCGCGCGATATCAGGATATCACATGATATCACATGTTTAACAGGGGGAATTCGGAATTCACCAGAAAGATATCTAACAGAAGCTGGGTTTTCTCATGTTTTCTGTCACTTGACATTTAGAAAACATAGACCACAGATGTTTTAGCTGAGTAAACCACAGATGTTTTAGCTGAGTAAACAGATGTTTTGCTGATGTGTTTCTGATGTTTTACTCATCATGTTTTCTGCCTTCGTTGTTTTCAATGACCACGACATCCCAGCCCGCCTGCAACTGCTCTGGCGTCTGATTGCTGGGCCTGCTACTTTCACCTAAGGCCATGGCGCTGTCCATAGCTATGTTAGATCACAAGAGGGTGAAAAATATGATATATGATATATTATCATGTCTATTATGTATATATTGTGATATATCTGACTTGCTTTATTGATGATTATTTGTATGACTTGCTTTATATATCATGATATGCAACTGACTTGCTTTTTAAGGGGATAGATTCATATCATCTATATATATACGTATATAAAATATATACATAAAATAGAGACCGGCTCGGCTTGGAAAACCCTTGTAGCTACTTAACTCCACCATTTCGTTTGACTTGAAAGTGAATACCCTCTGGTAGTTTAACATAACTATGGAAAATCACCATGTTTAATGGGAAAATCCACTATTTCAATGGTCATTTTCAATAGCTATGTAACAAATTACCAGAGGGTAGATTGCTACCAATTTTTTGTGGTCATCTTTGGTCTTTATTGGTACCATCTACCCTCTGGTTATGTAACATAGCCATGGAAAAATCCACCATTTTTAAGAACGGTAAACCATCTATTTCTATGGGCCATCTATACCATGGCAAACTGTTAAATAACCAGATGGTAGATGTACAAGAATATTGACTTGAAGAAAACCCATATGATTGGTCATTTCACTCTTGTACCCTTCACATACCAGAATTCTTCGCAAAATAAGTGTCTTTTGCCTTAAGGTGAGGCCCCCATTCGATGGCCAAGTTGACTTATTACTTGGTTAACTGTGATTTATGTGTAATATAGCTGCAGTTTATGGGGTTTATAAACTCACCCGCCATCTCTTTGAGTCCCCTCACTCGCTGCATCTGGCAGATGGAAAGTGGAGGGCAAGGAGAAATTGGGGGATGTTGGATTGGTTCAAAATGGAGCAGTTGATGGCACTGCCAAAGAACATCGGAATTCGGAATGGCCCAGTGTCTACTTCTTATGATACCGGTTGAAACATCCATCATCAATGGGCATGATACTCGGTGCCGGTAGTGGATGAAATGGACATATCCAAATCATCCATTTCATGGTTGATCAAATCATCCTAATCATTTCCAGTCAGTTGGAAATGACCATTTAAATCTACATCCAATCTAGAATAGTGATATCCAAATCACTGAAATCACAAAAAAATCTCTCATCATTCGTTGTATTTCGTTGTTTGCTCGTTGTTCTGTGTCATTGTATTTGATGTCACATTATTCATATCACGGAAGTTCACCCTTGTGCAACTTCAAAGCCTAGAAGGGAGCTGATCAGCAGAAAGGTCTTGGCCTGGTGGCCGGGGATTTCCATTGGGGCTGTGTTGGAAATCTTAATCAGAGTCTATGCCAACAAAAAACAGGTTAAAAAGGGGACAATCATATGATTAACTGATTCAAACCATTGGATTTTATGTAGTATACTTTAGTAGCTTTAGTGTACCGTACAAACCCTCTACGTCTTTTGACACTCGATCTGTTGAGAATATGTCAATTGATTTGGATTGAAATGTGGATCATTTGTTGTCTTTGAATCAGCAGATTGGTTCACCTTGATTAGAAAAGAGCCGATGATTGAAAGCTGATCATCTGTTGACCAATGGTCATGGATAATCTGATGATTTTGTTCTGCCCATCAATATCCCAATATTGTTGGTGATGTTTTTCTTCCCAGTTCATCCCTAGTTATCCAGGGATAATAGCAGCTCACATCGACACTGTACCCACTGATCCCTCAACTGGTCCAAAGCGTGTCCCCACCAAGCGTAAAGCGAAACGCTTTCAAGAAACTGATGCCATATGATGCCATGCTTTGCCCACTGGAACACCTCCAATCCCAAGGGATTACCATCATTTTGTCCCATGAAAAATAACCAGTTCCGCAAGTTCTGCTTGCTTGGATCCTCATTGGTGGCTAAATCGCGAAAGATTTCCGCTTCATCTTTAAAAATCGAAATGGCCATCACTTGGAACTAAATCCCTCAGACAATCCCATATTTTCTTCCAGAATCTCAATATGGCTAAGAAAGTTAAATAGTGTTAAATAGCTCGTTACTAAATCTCATCAAATGTTTAAGTTATGATAAATGATACTAATATTCATAATACATCTGATTTTAAAAAAAACTCATGAATTTTCCTAAATAATCCCATACCCTCTGGTAAATTAACATAGACCCTGGCAGATAGGGGTTGGAAGACTAGTTTCCATTAAACATTGGTGATTTTCAGGGTCTATGTTTATTTACCAGAGGGTATATTCCCATATATTCCCATAGAATCTTCCCCAAATCTCAACATCTCCACCTGGAGCATCACCTTTTCGCGCCGCCGGTGAAGCTCCTAAAAAGGATGCGATGGGATGGAACATAAAAAAGACCGGACCAAGAAGCGCAAGAGGGTCAAGGCTTTTTCTGTGAGTTTCTACACTATATAATATATATATATATATATATATACACGTACATAAATATACAGTATATATTGTCAGATTGACACTGGTAGCTTGTTCACTTCCAATCCTAATCCCAGTTGGAACCCTGTCCAGCAATGCAAACTCCTGTTTTGCCCAATGCGAAGCCACGACCTGCAATCAGTCCAACGCACCCACAGCTGGCCACAGCTGTATCCGCTAAGCGTCACTGATAGCGCTATTGCTCAAGCTAATCCCTCCCTCCAGCCCAGAGGCTGCGGCAACAACTGGTTTCTGGAAGAACCCCCTGGTTCCATGAGGGAATGACCTCAAGCACATGTGAACTGGCCTGGCTTTCACATTCGTACTATCAAAATTTTGTTCATCATGTGCACATTCCAGATACGACTTCGGTGATCAGGATGGTGAAGACAATCACGGACATGATGTTGGAAAAATACCCAGTTGATTACGCATTGAAGACAATGTCAACCTCATCACTGGTAGTTGTCTCCTGTGAGGCAGAGACCATGCTTGCATCATCGAAAGATCTAATTGGGTTTTCAGAACTTCAATCGGATAGCGCATGGACGGCTTGGCTTTTCCACAAACTACCGATGCTCTGAACTTTCGGGATTGAGAGCTTGAAGCCATTTGATTCTGGTTCTTGCATCTGATCTAGCCTTGAGTATTTCATGCTCGTCATGCAAACTGTAGTGACCTTGCTGTAAGCATGTCCTAAGCATGGTATTGTCCATGACTTTTGTCAACGCATCAGCTACTTGAGCGGCTGATGGAACCCATCGGATCTGAATGCCATTTTGGATATGTTCTCGAATCAGCTTGGCTTGAAGTTGAGTACGAAATTCAGTGCAAGTTGGGGGAGCATTACGGTTGATTAAGTCAAAGAGTGATTTACAATCAGTGGTAATGAAATCAGAACGTTCCTTGGGAATATCATTGAGGATTCTTTTGGCAACTTCAGGCATCGGCTGTTTCTCAGGCAGTTCTGGTGTCAACGCTGAAAATGCTGGTGGAAGTCGGAGGAGAGTGCTATCAGCTTGTCTCCAATCACAGCGATGATCACATATCCATGCCCAGAAAAGGCGCACCCAAGAAAGCATATCCACTGCTCCTGCCAGAGCCATTGCTTCGGCTGACAACGTGCTGACTGCTACCTTCTGGATTTTCTTAGAATGCCATACCATTGGATTGATTGGACTGCGTCTATTTTCACCAATGCACTTGTGAGCAGACATGATCATCATTCCCTGATGTGAGTCAGGGCATTTCTCTGACGCAAAGGAGGCATCGGAAAAAGCAACAAACCGCAAATCAGGAACTGGTATGGATTGTATTCGAAGGGCCACATTGGAATGTTGTTTTGCTTCATGGAGGGTTCGATTTGCTTCAACCAATGTGGACACTTTTGCTTTGTTGATTTGGCTTTGAAGCCAACCCAGTCGGCTGCATATGTCAGGTCTCGTGTTTACAGCTGCATACTGTAGGCTCCCTATCAGAGCTCGCAACGCTTGTCGTTCCTCTTCTGTGACGACACTGTCTGGTTGACACCTTCGATCATGAGAGATGGAAATTGCATGAATATCCCGAACATACTGTGACTGGTTCACTGTGATAGTGTAATCAGCTTCTTGCGTGACATGTAAACCAGTGAACACAAATTTGTGCATCTTACGGGATCCAAAAGGAAACTTGGCTTCCAGTTGTTTGAGCTTGTTCTGAAAAGTTTCATTCCCACAACACAACCCATCATCAACATGAACACCAATCAGACCTTGTGTCTCCTGGGTTTTGGGGTCACTCAGATGGAACAGGCACGGATCAAACGGTGATGCTTGGAATCCCAGCTCCTCTAGGGTCTTCTTCAGTTCAACAAACCAGAGATATGGTGCGTCAACACGCCCATAGGCACCTTTGAGAAGTTGCACCACTTCATCTTGACGGAGCTTGAGTTTCTGTCGCATCTCTTCTGGTGGTTCCATGCCTAAAACGCGATTGCTCTGCTCGCTGCCTCGTAAAAATGCAGTCTGTACATCGAAGCTTTGGATATCCCATTTTCGGCTGGCACAGTACTGAAGGAGAAGCATCCGGGTCAGTTTATTCATTGTCGGACTATCACGGGGAATTTCTGATACTTCAGGATCTTCAAAACCAAGCACAACTAGTCTAGCCTTCGGTTTCATTTTCTGGGATTGTTGGGGTTGATCAGCTGTGGGATCAACTTCTTTCCAAGTTAAAATCCATCGGCTTCGGAGAATGTTGGCTTTTGGGATCTGATTACGCATGATTTTTGTGATAGTCTCGGTACTGATCCAGCTTTCCACTTCTTTCATCTTGGCCTGCCGGAAACGCTCGCGATCTTCAGCTGTGAGATCTGACAATTTCACCTCACTGCGCTGTCGTTTTGCTGCTGAAACAAGGAAAGCCATTTCCTGTGGTTTTGTTTCCTCACGCCAGCGGGTGATGTCTTGAGCACAAATGGGAATCTCTAATTTCCAGCATTGATCATTATCAACTTGGAAAACATGATCGGCTTCCACAAAGAGTTCATCATCCGTATCTGGAATTGGCACTTCCACTGGATTGGGTGGCTGTTCAACATTTTCGGAGGGATCCTGGTTGTTGGGAACTGGTTCACCATCAGGTTGTTCAGAGTTACTGTCACTTGTTGGGATTACTGAAACGTTAGGGTTATCTTCATTGGGGATTATTGGAATCTGATTCACATCTTGATTATTGGCAGTGGTAGTTGAACTTGGCGCTTCAGTGGGAATTAAATTGTGATATTGTACTCCGCCATGTGGTGGGATAATGCTTTGATTTGGTGACGTGGAACTTGGAGAATCACCTGATTGATTTTCATTGATTGTGGATCGGTGTTGCCACTCCTCAACTGCTGACAGCGGTCGGAGGTGTTCCGGAGCTACGCGATACAGCTTGCTGCCCATGGTGATCCACACAACATGTGAACTTTCTTGCAACACAACTCGAAGGGGACCTATCCAAGAGCCATCAGCTTCACCACGTTTTCGCCACATCATGACATGATCTCCCTGGACATACTTGCCCCGATTGGGTCTACTCCTTTGGACCAGGGCTCTTCTTAGGACCTGACAATTGTCAGTGGCAGTGAAGGCGCGACGTGCGCGTTCTCGCAGGGCCAGTTCCTCTCTAAATCGGAGACCTTCAGGACAATCATCAATGGCTAAACTGTGGGAAGGCAACTGCATATCTGAAACTACTGAACCGGCTACCCTACTTGACTTTCCAAACACAAGGACTTCTGGTGGATAACCCCTGTGACGGCTCCATTGATTTTTGGTTGCAGTGGCCAAAGCGGTTGCTTGGCTTACTTTTTCAAAGGAATCAAGTGGTTCTTCGGTGTCCATTTTGTTCAAAATGCTTTGCAGTACAGCTCCATGTCTCTCAATCCTGGAATTTTGCCAGTGTGCTTCTGTGGCAATGGTTCGATGTTTGATTGAGTACCGTTGTAAAAATGTCATGAAGTCATTGGAGTTCAGTTCTGTCCCTGCATCCATGCATAGTAGACCTGGAGGTCCGGCCCATTGGATCCACCCCTGGTGAAGCGCATGTATGGCCTGTTCAGCATCATGCGCACGAGTAACCACGGCAGTGTGATACAAGGTACTTTGATCCAACATGTGATAGATGTTATACTGTTGCCCCATCTTATTAGTCCATGTGATACCATCAATTGCAACAACATCTCCAAAATCCCCATGGTCATGTATGGAACTTGGACGAGCTATCTTGGGATCTTGATTCTCAGCACATGTTGAACATTTCAGGTCTCCGATGGCTTGGAGAATTTCACTGGGGCATCCCAGTTGTCGACAGAACTCTGTCAATTTCATAGCTCCCGGATGGCCCAGGTTTCGGTGAACTTTGAGAAGCCATGCCTGAGTTTCTGGCTTCAACATCATGAAACGTGGTCCATGTTTCTGAGAGACTAGGTCAATGACATGACGATCTATTGATTCGGTCTTTTCTGGTTCGGAAACTCTTTGGGCCACATCCATTGGCTCATGAGTGCGCGGTCGCTTTGGTTCTGGTTCTGATCCTTGGAACTGAGCAGAGCGAACAGCACGGACGTCGGCAGAAGATTGAGACTGCACTGGAACATGTTCGGAAACAGGTATCTCTTGGCCTACAACTGTCTTGGCTTTGGCAAATATGGTCAGACTGACTCTGGCTGGCGTTCCCTTTCGACGCAAGCCTTTAAATGTCAGTTTCTCCCAGGGCTCCCATTCATCATCAACAACCACATCTTCATGCTTGCGACGGATGCAGATGCGTTTTCTTAGAGGAGCACTACCTGGTGGAACATTTCTGGTAGGGCCAGGATATCGGTCTGTGCCACGACAAAGGACCACATGTTTAATCTCATGTTCAGGACATAACATGGAAATCTCATGAATGATTTCTCCAGTGTCAATCACCAGTGGTCCAACACGTGGGGCGATTACATTGGCACGTCTCATCACTGTCTGCCAGCTGGCGTCAGCAAATCGCTGTGCAATGGCTTGTGGACTCAATTTTGACATGAGGCGTCTCTTCTTGGTTGGGTGTTCATTGTTATTTTCCTGAGAAGGTGGGTCATCCATTGCAAACACAGGCTTTTCCTTTGGAACTTCATAAAGCAAGATCTTGACTACCTGTCGAGCAAATTTGGCTGGATACTTCTCAGTCAAAGTGGACAATGACATACGCTTTCCCTCATGTTTAATGCTTCCTGCAATTTGTCGATGTTCGTGATCGGGATTGCACAGCTTTCCATGGATGGCTCGGGCCAACGGATCTGACGTTGTTGCTACGTTCAAACGCTTTCGGATGGGCATGGCTGATTCTGGATCGGTCAAGTTGCCCATGCGGCAGAGGTCAAAGCGGCAAAGCCTTGTGTGTTCACCAATTTCACTTAGTGGTTGGAGCTGCAACATCTTGGAACCATCCGGCTGTTCTAAGTGAAAATGCAGTGATCTCTGCACCTGAAATCGATACAGAACAATGGCTAAGCTGATCTGCCAGAGGCTTGCAAGACGTTTCTGAAGAATGTCATGCAACCCATGGAGTGATTTATTCCGCCCCATAAGACCTATAGGCGGTTTCCACACAGAACCGTGTCCACGCACCCAGGGTCCACATTCAGGGCTGTACCACAGATTCTTGGGATTCTGGGTGGTCAACACTTGAAACATTCTTCGGCGTCCTGCAGCTGTTTGGAGGTCACCTTCTGCCAATCCGAATCTTTTGGAGCGACCACCAATGGACGACATTTGCTTTGTGAGTTCACTGTCACTGGAACACATGACTTCAAACAAATCAAGTTGAGGAAGTCGAAACTTGTTCTTTTGATTTTGTTGAATCACTTGGTCAAGTTCAGATTGAAATTGTTTTACCATACGTTGGATTCGTCGGTGATAACTGTTGTTGGAAACATCATGTGTGAAGTCAAAGTCTGTGTCCAGGGTCATGTTCAAATGCATCTCTTCTGCAAACATACCATGCCGGATCAGATCAGCCTCAGTTGCACTCAGAACTCTCAGTTCTCGGATTTCACCTGCATCTTCTTCATGTGCTCCAGCATCTCGTGCATCATCATCTCGACTTGTCCCATTCGATTGGACAGATGCTGGTTGCTCTGTCGTAGATCTTGCATCTCCTCCTGAATGAAGGGCAGGTGCATCAGGTCGGCTGGATCTGAGCCGTCCGTGGGCATGACATCTTCCCAAACCTCCTGTGGAACGGGAGGCATGCTCTTGTTCTCTTTCGGCTTGGGGCTCTGGTTGCTGGTTTTGGTCTTCACCTGGACATCCTTCAGGCGCAGACGGACATACTGCACAAACATCATGTGCTCTGGTTTGTCGCTCATCTCGAACCTGTTCAAAATGAACTCGGTCCATTGTGCGTCCTCGAACGCCTGAGCATAGGTCATACCCTTCTTTGACTCTCCGAAGGTGATCTTCTCGCTGGCTAACTCTTCCAGAGTCATGGCACTCACGACCTCTCGAGAGATCTGCTTCTTCTGCGACTTGTTGTACTCCTTGAGCTGCAAAGCCAGGGACGTCATGTTCCCCCGGTGTTGAGTCACGTTCTGCGTTGATCTTTGGACCACACACTGCTGAGTCAGTCGGACATGATGGTGACGGGCTCACCGGCAAGTGGGTTCTCAAAACTGTTTCATGGCAACTGACTGAACTTTCAAGCGGAGATGATTGGTCTGTCAAGTTGAGCTCACTACCCCTAAGGCTTCCCTGCGGCTGTTTGACTGTCATTTTGGCACCACGGTCAATTTCAGTCTGAGCCATGCAAGAGGCCTCACCTGATTCACCAGAAAAACTATCATCCCAAAGTTGATTCAAATTCATTAAGAACAGATTCTTTGGAGATCTTTCAAGAGTGAGAAACTTTCGTAAGGCCTTACTCCACATGGTTCCCTCTTCAGTGTCAATCACAGCTTGAATCTGTTTCAAAAACGCACTTGACAGTAAAAAAGGTGTTGGACCTGGAACAACTGCAATTCGGAACCATCCCTTTTGGATCGGGAGCACAAGTGCATGTTGGCTCGTCAGCGTCTGATGATTACCAAATCGAAACACTAAGTGGCATGGTGCACGGTGTGCTTGCTTTCGGATCTGTTCGGGAAGACCCTGCAAAAGTTCTGTCACCTGATGGCTTCCAATCACTGTCTGTGAAGCACCTAAATCAACAATGCCATGGGTACCTGATGACGCAAAGTGTATGTCATGTGAAATCACACTGGATGCCGGGTGATCTTTCGGATCATGCATGTGAGACGTCGAGGGACACTTTACATCATGGGACTTTGGCTGCGCAGCATCACGGTGGTTGGCACGAATGCTCAGTTCATTCCTGAGGGCCATTCGGATGCGTGACATAACATGTGATTTAAATCCCCATTTCTTACCCTTATCATTATTCCAATTATTCCCAAGTTTATTTCCCGTGATTACCCCAAAACATGCGGCTGCACAATCTGGCAAAGGCTCGGGAAATCTCATCTCAGGCAAATGGGAGATCTCGGGCGGGATCTCTGCTGGCACATCGTCGACGACCGCCATGGAAATCGGAACTGTTGATCCATCACTTGGAGGGCCAGTGGACGAGGCTGATTGACGAAGGCTACATTCGGCCTTCCAATGACCCTTTTTCCCGCACAGTCTGCACGTAGAATTAGCTATCCTCTGTGCTAGTGACTTTCCTTTTCCGCCTCCTTTTCCAAAACCTTTCTTGCCCCCACTTTTCCCTCCTTTTCTCACGGGCCAAAATCCTCTGAATTTGGCACGTTCTGTCAGGCGGCGACGTGCCTCCTGATATGAGGAAAAATAGGCAGCGAGGTCTGCATCACTCTGCACTGCTTCTGTCACTGCGTCCTCAAACTGTACCACCATAGCAGCATCTTCATCATTGTCATTGGCTAACTGTGCTAAGGTTTCATCATCCAGTGGATCATCAACAGTCCAATACGTGTCATGTTCTTCATTCTCTTCTACTTCATCAACATTGAAGGCCAAATGGTCATAGGTTTTCATGTTCTTTTCTCGTTTGGCACCCGTGTAGTCTTGAAAGAAAGATGAACCTAACATGCGTATGGCTGCTACGACCTTCTTCCATTCCAGTTTCTGTCCAATTTGTTCAGCTCCGGACTCCACCAACACGCGCTTTTTGTCTTCAGCTGAAAGGCGGCTGCCACGAAGCAAAACATACGATCGAATCTGATCCATGTCAACGTCCTTGGTCAAAAGCTCAGTCCAAACCACATCAACACGGGCGATGAAACTGTCACCTGTCTCGTCAGGCTTCTGCTGACATCGATACAAGGCCTTTTCCACCAACTCAAAACGATGCTCAAGGGGAATCTGTCCCCAGGTGCCCCCAACCAATTCCACCAGTTTCTGAACCCCTTTACGGTCATTCACCAAGAGGTCCTTTTGATGCAAATGAAGCTTCTGGTAGGCTGATCCCTTTGTGTTGAGGATCAGTCGGGTGATGAGCTCCAGGATTTTGGTCTGGGGCCATGCTTCAAGCAGTAGGTGAACCTTGCTGGACCAAATGTCCACATTGTCACTTGCAGGATCAAACGAAGGCACTAACAGCGCAAGCTGATTCGAGATGGTTCCACCCCCATCAGTTCCAGCCTGTCCTCCAGATGATTCAGTCATGAATTCTGTGGCGCCTGATCGCCAGGTAGCTCCGCTACCAATGTCAGATTGACACTGGTAGCTTGTTCACTTCCAATCCTAATCCCAGTTGGAACCCTGTCCAGCAATGCAAACTCCTGTTTTGCCCAATGCGAAGCCACGACCTGCAATCAGTCCAACGCACCCACAGCTGGCCACAGCTGTATCCGCTAAGCGTCACTGATAGCGCTATTGCTCAAGCTAATCCCTCCCTCCAGCCCAGAGGCTGCGGCAACAACTGGTTTCTGGAAGAACCCCCTGGTTCCATGAGGGAATGACCTCAAGCACATGTGAACTGGCCTGGCTTTCACAATATATATATATATGTATATACATGTGTATATATATATATATATATGTACGTATATATATATATATATGTATATATACATACATAATCTTACAATGATACAATAATGTAATATTCACTAATGAGATCACTATATCATATTCACTAATCCCATCTTGCCAAGATATGAAATCCCAGATATGAGGCGTGATGAACAGATTGGATGGGATGGGGTGATCAGCTTAGGGCAGTTTTGAGTATCCGCGGATCGGTTGTTCAACCCGAAGACCTGAAGACTTGATATGGGGATGGGTCAAAACCCTGGTACCTAGTGAACCCCAAAATAGCTGGGATTTATGGATGTTCATCCCCCTAAAAATGGTATTAATAGGTATTGATCCATAGCCATATCTCTAGGGGTCTCATACCCAACCCGATCAGCCCCCTAAAAAATGATGGGTCACTTTGATACCAACGCGACCTACGAAGTTCTGATGAAGTCTTAGGATTTTTGGAGTTCACCCTCCACATCAGCTGGCATAGCTTTGAGCCTCATCCCTATTTGTGGAGGTTTCCATAAATGGAGGTATCCCAAAATGGCTGGCTTATTTCATGGAAAATCCCAAACAAAAATTAGGATGAGAACTGGGGGTACCCCCAGCCACTAGGAAACCTCCATATACCAGCTATTGGTGGTTAAATCATCATGTGCTGGGATTAAATCACCATTTCTTGAGGCTACGCCTCACCATGTTTTGGAGCCACGACTTTGGTATCAAAATGTATCAAACATCAATTTGTCATCCTTTATTTGGATGTGAAATCTCCATGTCTTGCTGATTTTTTATCAGTTGGCAGTGTGTCAAAACCTTGTACCCCTGGTGAACATCAAAATAGTTGGTAAATGGATGTTCATTCACCTGAAAATGGTGTTAATAGGTATTGATCCATACCCAGTTCTTCTTGAAACCACCCAACCACCCATCTCCTGCTGCATCTCCTGCCAGGCCGGCGCACTCTCGTTGGGCGGCCGGCCTATGAGATGCTGTACCTGGAAGAATCCGCAGCCGGTTTTGGAAATCTGGGGTTGATAACCCTCTGGTGATGTCCAAAACGACTTGGAATTAATGGTATAGATGGCCCATAGAAATTGATGGTTTAGATGGTTGGAAAAATGCCATTTTCCGAAACAAGTCCAGTTTGCCATGGTATAGATGGCCCATAGAAATAGATGGTTTACCGTTCTTAAAAATGGTGGATCTTTCCATGGCTCCATGTTAAATGATGGTAAAGATATAGCAATTTTTCAAGTTCAGATAGTAGCTGGCAAAAACCAGCTATAGCACTCCGACGGTGGCAAAATCTCGAAAATTTCATCAATTGAAGCTGTTCGGCATCTTGTTTGCAAGCTGTTGATATGTGCTAAATAGCTGGTAAATATCTGCTTGAAGCATGTTTCAATCCTATTTCTTGTTGTTACTCGGCAATCAATCGCGATGTTTCAATGAATCAAATCTTTGGCCTAGGAATTTCCAGCAAATCTATGGCCAAGCTCCGGTGGTTTCTAACACAAGCCATGGGAAAATGGCCTGTTTAGACCTGACTTACCTGAAAAACATGGTGATTTCCCATAGCTATCTTAAATTGTCCAAGGGTAAACAAGTTGAAAGCCTGTCAATTTCTGGTTGTTGTTTGGGGGCCAAACATATCAAACAAGTGGTCAACACCCCCTTTTTGTGATGCTTTGTCAGTAGAATCCCCATGTTTGCTTGGTCATACCTGGTTATACCATCGCTAATTTAACATAGCCATGGGAAAGTTTCCATGAAAGCAGATGGATTACCTATTAGTTCCATGAGTTCCATGGCCATTGTTCATCGTGTTCTAAGCTAAATTTAATACCAGAGGGTGTTGGGTGGTGGCAAATGGCTTAAAACAACTGGAAAAACTCTCCGTTGGTGCGAATATTACATGATGCAATTGTAGGTGGTTGGGATTGCCATCTAATGGTGAAGAGTGACACATCCAATTGCACTATGTAATATTCGATTGTTCATATTCATCCGTACATAAACTACAAAAAATCGTTATAATGGATTATTTGATGAAATAGGAAGTAAGCATTATCCCTATATCAAATTCATCATCATCATCATCATCAGATTACCACATTTTCTACCGTCAGCCAATGAAACATGGATATGGACAAATAAAACATTCAAACATGATTTTCACATTGATTCAATTTGCCATTTATAGGGAATTCACTTTTGATTACCGAAGGGTAAGTGGCTGTTCATTCATAGATATTATTAGCACTTGTTCCATAATAAGTAGGGATCCCCAGTTCATGTATAAATGATCATCCCCAAGATATTGATATAAAAATTCACCAGTTGCGATTCGCGGGATGGTCCTCTAGGTACACCAATCCTCAAAAAGATCGTGATAAACTGTTTTTCTACCCTCTGGTAAACTAACATAACTATGGAAAATCACCATCTGTAATAGGTAAATCATCTATAAATGCTCCATTTTCAATAGCTATGTTAGATTACCGGAGGGTATCTTTTGCGTGGTTACTATAGCATATTTCCAGCCTGTGGGGTTCTCTGCATTTTTGTTAATCATCAGTTTCCCTATGAACTGGCTAGAGTTGGGGGTATACCATATTTTGCAGACACACCCACATCATAGATTGTTGGTTACATCCCTACTATATTTCCATTGAATATGCATGATATCCCCATCATATCACATTTTTCCTCGGTTAAATACCCAATCATATCTATTATTACTGCTTATATTCCATGATACCTGTTAAATCCCTTTTACAGTAAATCCCATAAAATAGCCGCATTTCTTAGTTAAATACCCAATAAACCAGCATATCTTTGCTGGTTAAACCATCATGAAATAGTAATGTGAGTCATGTTCCAATCGAAAATCTCGAAAAAAAACGGAGTTTTCCCCATCCGCAGATGCCAGGACCGCGAGGACTCCAAGGACTCCCCAAGGCTCCCCAAGGCTCCCCAAGGCTCCAGGCTGCGAGCAAGACATTCCACTGTTCCGATGCCTGAATTTCACCCAAAAAAAGTACCTTAAAATGCTGGATGTCACCAATAAAAATAGAGGTTTATGGGGATTACCAAGGATTACTATCATTTTTCCAGAACAAATAATGATGGGTGATGATTCAACCAACTACAACTGATGGGTGTATACTGGGAACTACAATGAGAAAAGTGTGGAGAAAAATCACAAGAAACGTCCCATGACTTATACAAAATGATGAAATTCACCAACGAAAACAATGGTATATTTTCGAATGGAATGATAGAATGGAGTGAAAAAATGGGGGATATATTTACACATACTCTATCATATACCATATATCCATATATATCCCATCATGCCATCATATACCATATATCCCACCATATCCAACCATTACGTTTTGGTTGGGATACCCTCTGGTAATTTAACATAGCTATTGAAAATGGTGATTTATAGTGGATTTACCCATTGAAAATGGTGATTTTCCATAGTTTTTTGTGTGTTTACCAAAGGGTAATTATGGAGTCCAAAGGAGGAGAACTTGGGAAACCGGCCTTGGCTGCCGCTGCCGCATCGCGCGCCTTGCGCAGCAGCTCCGCACCGGACGCGCGCGGTTCCTCCCGACCTGCAAAAAGGAATTTCGGCCGGTTTTGAGGAGGGAAAAGGATGAAAAATGGCCATCTTCAGGATCCCAAGTATCATCATTTTTCATCATTTTCCCTCATCATTAGCTATTATGATAAAAATGATCCCAATTATCAGGAGTTGGTCAGAATAGCTATCAGTTATCAGTAGAGTCAGTGGAGGTAATGTTGACACTGTTATTGCACCGGAAAATGGCCATAAGACTTTTTTGGTGAGTTGGAAAATGGAAAAATGCCACTGGTTTTTTGAAGGTGGGCATTTCCGTCTTGAGGATAAAAAAGGCTGCCTTTTGGTTGTGAGTGGTCATATCCCCTTCTATCCCCAGGGTTCAGTTTGGCGGAAAATAATTACTTTGTGTGTGTGTGCGTGTGCCTTAAGATAGGGGATGTATATTCCAATTTTTTGCAATGTTCATGGAGAAAATGATAGCCGAAAATGAAATTCCCTTTCTCTGATTCAAAATCATTCATAAATTTAATAAAGTGATGTACCAGAATTTCAATAATAATTCATATTCAAATATGTATTCAAATATTCAAATTTCAATTATTTTGGTTCACTACTGTACCTGTTAAATGGTGGTTCATATTTCAATTATTCAAATTGATATTCAATACACCAAATAACACCAAAGAACCAGCATTTTGGCAGGTCCACAATGGAGCCCGTCATGTTGGGACCATCCCGACTTGTGCTGATATGTGTCTCTGAAAAAGAACAACTGCAACAGGCCGATTCAGTATAACACTTTGTATATATTTTTTTATCATATAATTATATATGTATATGCATCATATATATACATATATATATATACATCATATATATATATGTATGATGTATATATTTATATATGTATATATGTATATATGTACATGTACATGTTCATTGTGCAGTGTAGTCTTCTCCAACCCCTTAGAACTATGGACATGCAGTTTTATGCGAATATAATGGGATACAATGGATTGTAATGGGGGTAGAAAGGCGATATAATTGGGATAAGTTTTTTTCAACCAAACAATGAGTTCGAATACTACATGGTGTAGAACTAAGTGAAGCAGGGTTTATGGTGATCGAAATTGTTGGTTAAACTTCCACAAAGATATCCATGAATCTGAACAAATTACAATAATCCCCATCAAGAACATGTCTTTTTGTTCGTCAAATCCCCAGAATTCATGGTAAAGAATGCTTTTTATTGGTTGAATTCCTATTGATTTATGGTTAAAGTATCATTGTTCTTGATTAAGTCACTATTTTTTGATGGTTAAATCACTATGTTTTATGCTTATTTCAAATATGTCCCTCTGTTTCATGGTTATTTACCTCTTTTTCATGGTTAAAGTATCCTTTTTGTGTTAAAATCACTTAAATCCCCATGGTTGATGGCTTAAATAAGATCCCCAGAAACTCCAAAACACCTTTCCGCTCGTCCAGTGCTTGGGAGGCTGCACTTAGCAAGGCCTGCGACTGGACCAAGCAAAATATGGTACCCTCTGGTTATGTCAAAATAGCTATTGAAAATGGCCATTTATAGTGAGTTTTCCCATTAAAAATGGTGATTTTCCATAGTTATGTCAGGAAAAACCAGAGGGTAAATCTATGGGAGATTCAACTGAGGAAGATATGAACAACCTGATGATATCCAACTGATAGTAAATCTATGAACCAACTGATGATTACTTGGATATTCAATATCAAGATATTTAAGATCTATGAACCAACTGATGATATCCTCAGCCATCTCTCAAATTTCCCATATAAAACTATATGATACAGCCATCACCAGTTATTCAACTAATATTTATCAATATTAACTAAATAATTTCTCTTATAGCTACTGTTGATATACTATCTGCCATCACCAACCACTGGGAATCTGGGACATCCACCAGTTTTGTGGCGAAAAGAAAACGGCAGACCTCCTCCTCTTCTCGTCCGGCTTCCAGCCAATTGTCCTCTAAGAGTCGCCTGGGTTGAAACAAAGCCATTTGCACCCCCAGTCATCACCATTCTTATAGGCTACTTACCCTCTGGTAATTTAACATAGCTATTGAAAATGGTGATTTATAGTGGATTTACCCATAAAAAATTGTGATTTTCCATAGTTATGTTAGTTTACCAGAGGGTATAGATCATATAATAGTAGAACCATTCTCTCATTTTTGGCTGGTCAGTGGTGTTGTTCTACAGATATGACATATTTTGGTCTCTCAAGGCATCAGTCGCATCCCCATCCCAAGACATGCCAGGACTCACAAGACCTCAGCGTCACAGCAGAACGCACGTTGAGTATTGGATTTCTTGATGCTTGGGGCTTGGAGGTCTTTCATATTTGGGAGGTTGGATTACCAGCAAAAATTGTTTCTCTGCTGAAATGGTCAGGCTGGTCAGGCTTCGCACACTTCCTGCGTTTCCAGGGTCCTGTTAACACATAAATGGACGTGGAGTTTTCAAAATGTCCAACCGTGTTTTCTTCCCCGAACGAAAGAAGCAGGTTTGCACCCCAGTCATTGCAGATGTCGGTCTACATCAGATTTCGGTCATCTCCAGACATTTTCTTGATTAGTCCAGACTGTTGGCTGCTGTTGTATCCAGAGTGTTCCAAAAAATACATTCTTTATCCAGGTTTGACCCCTTGTTGCTGGTGATCTTCTCATTTTCCTGCAAATTAGCGTATAGATTCACAGGGGCAAACTGAATAAGCTTGTTTATCTATAGTGGCTAATAGAACAGCTGCAAAATAGTTTAAATTACCATATGACGCCATATAAAAAAGGACAGTAGTGATATATTGTTTCTAACAGTAGTGATGTATTGTTTCTAACAGAGCCATTGATGGTGTCAAATTCTTCCTGAACATCTTGTCCTCCCTGAAACCGAAAAATCAGCGCAGCCCGGCCAGCGGAAAGGGTGCGGTGGCTGCCACACATCGTCGCCGCGTCTGAAGCACCGAAGGGGTCGTTTCTCAATGGATCGGTTTTTTTGGGAAAATCGCCGGAAACCATCGATTTTTCCCATGAAATATGGGGGTTTTCCGGTTAAAAGTTTCCCTTAAACCAATCCATTGAAATGTTGATTGCGGCAGCAAACTTGAATTTTGAATGCTTTCACTAGAAAATCAATGGTTGACCAATAAAAAAAAGATTAACGCCTAATCAAGGAAAACGGCTTTGACCCTGAAAAGTATCGGGCCCAATGACAATCCGGAAAAGTGGCTGAGATTTCAAATTGTGGTAAATCTCATATTTCTAGGGGTCTCATCCCATCTAAAGATATGTGTGTTTGTTGTGATGGCTGTTATCCACATACATGCCCATGGAAAATCACCCATTTATAAATGATGTTCTCATCAGACCCTCCATTTATAGTGGATGTCAAAGCCAGCCGTATTGATTACCAGAGGGTAACATACTACCAGAATCGTCATTGTTGGGTCCAGAGACCAATATGTATCCATATGTATGTATAATTTCTGAATTATAATTATCATGGTATATACCAAGCCCAATGTAGATCTATCATTCACACGCCATGTAGGAAAAGCAGATAATGGACTGATTCACAAGCCATGTAGAAAACCATTCGGACCCATGCAACAATCCCAACGTTGGGACATCGGTCCTGGGTGAGGACCATCAGTTCTTGCGAGGTCCAGTTTTTGGCAGGACCTGGCGTCGGTTTTTGTAACCTGTTGAGAGACACATGTCTGACCTGATCTAATATGATGTTTTTCTAGTTTATGTCTGTCTGAATTCGAATTCCTTAGATGTAGCTGCTATTCAAACAAACCTTAGATATCTTCGATGTAGCTGCTAAAAGGCACCATTGAAATAACCATGTTTTATGGGGCTTCCCCGGTCCCAGCTCCGAAAAACATCCAACATGCAGCTCTCAGCGCCCACTGCCCTGCACCTGTGCTACTCTGCAAGTCCTACGCTGAGAGGGCATGAGTCAAACATTCGAAGTTCATTGGGTAAACCTTCCAGTATTCATTTCTTCATATGTTTGACAAAACTGTAGATGTAATGGGGCCTTGAGTCCCAGGAAACATTGGCTGCAACCTTTTGCTTGGATTTCAACACCCAAAAACAACCTGAAGCAACTCTCATTATCCCAGAAGGGATAAAGAACATGTTAAAAAAGCGTTTGGTTGGACACCTTCGCTCCATTTCAGGATATCTTCGAACGTATACAGTAAACTTCTCAAATTACCCTAAACTTCTCAAATTACCCTCTGGATGCTCCCAACTCAGCAGCTTTATATAGGTGTCTCACCAGACCTCATGCCACACAATCAAAGAACGTATTCTGCAAAAAAGAGAAATGTCGGTCAAAATCCAATTTGTCTCCCTTCAAATCCCCAAAATTCAGTGGGTATAGTAGCCCTATGTTCGAAGGTAAACCTCCCATTATCAGCCACCATTACCCAATGAAAACATGTAAAAACAATATGTATCCTTCGGCAGAGTCACATAGACACGGAAAATCCACCATTTGTAGTTGATTAAATCAAATTGTGTCCCATCAAATGTCACTGTTTGTCATGACATATCCCCATTTGTGTTGGTTAGATTAGATACGTAGCTACGTAGCTTTTCCGAAGACTACTTGACTCTTGAGTCATTGTCAGGAGATATCCAGTAGAATTCCACAAAGAAAACACCCATACAATCCCGTTGAATCTCAATGTATGTTGATTTTCTCAGGTATCTGTACAGCGTCTATATATCCCATGAAATCCCCATCGAATCCCGTGAAATCACCCACAAAATCCCACCATTCAATCCCATAAAAAATCCACTCAAATCGCCATTGAAATCGCCATGAAAAAATCACCATCACCATGAAATCACCATGAAATCACCATGAAATCACCATGAAATCACCATGAAATCACCATGAAATCACCATGAAATCACCATGAAACCCTTCTCTGGAGACCAACTCCATGTGAACTCTGCGAGGCTCCAGGTTTGCAAAGGAGGCCCAGAAGTGACGGATCTGCTCCGCTCCCAGAGCCTGAAAAAAGCATTGGGAACATCTGGAAATCATCGCTTTTTACCAATGAAATACAGGTTATATTCTTCAATGGGATGATATTATGGACTCCTGAATGGATAAATCGGAGAATCTATAGGTGAAAATATAGGCTTTTTCCATTTATAAACCATAGTTATAACCATAGGTGGTTCAGCCGTTTGGATCTAAAAAGTGATAAGCCACTGGGACGAAACCGATCACCAGGGTGTCACGTTGAAAAAAAACACTTAAAGGATTCGTAGAGGACGATTATTAATGGGAAACGGAAAACATCTAAGAACGACCATCCTTTGTTCGACACGTCGAAAGGCATCTTTTCAGGGGTATTTGAGGCGAAAATCGGAAATCATGGTTTTTTTTCAACCATGAAATACTGGGTTTTCCAGTCTTCATGTTCCCTTCAGCCAATTCTAGGAGTATTTGGATGTCTATGTGGATACTATTGGGATGAATCATGGAGAAGGGAATGAATGATAGGGAATCGTGGACTCTTAGGATCACGGACCATTTGATAGAATAATGGCTTACAGATGCTTACAGTTATATATTATCTGGTTGGTGGTTTGAACCCCTCTGAAAAATATGAGTCAGTTGGGATTATTATTACATATATGGAAAAATAAAAAATGTTCCAAACCAGCAACCAGTTATATTAACTATAAGTGGCTAGTATGATGATGTTAAACGTTGATTTTCGAATTTTTCGATGACAAAACCATGGCGTTTTTATTCTCTGCGTTGATTTTGGATGTCACAGATGAGAGAAGATCCGTTGAACTCCACTGCTCAACTCAACAGGGCAGAAAAAAAGTGTGTGGTCTATTTCCGCTGACAGCCAGAACACGTGGCCATGAAAGGAATGGAACACCAATTAGACTTCCCAGACCCTGCATCAGTGCTCTTTCTTAGTGCTTCAAAATCAGTTAAAACAATCAAACAATCAATCAAACAATCAAACAGAAAGTCGCCCAACCTCTCAGCTAGAAACCCATCAGTTTCTCTCCGCTAAAATCCTTCAAATCTATCAAATAGAACCCAGTAGCTATTATTTGACAAGTTGTTAAAACCTACCATACCATATTTTGGGGCTACAGAAACATCCATAAATCCCAGCTATATCGCGGTGAACAGCGGAGAACCATGGCGAACTGACCCAGTCAATGATGCCGTCGTGCCATCGGTGGTTTGTGTTAGAATTGGCTGCCCAAAAAAAATGGATCGTTGAATCATGGTTCAAATCATGGTTCAAATCATTTGAATGGATAATTAGATATAATTAGTGTTTTGTGATTTGAATCATGGTTCATCATTTTCCCATTCAAATCACCAATGATTCAATGATCGATATCGGGATCTCCCCCATTTGATCCCATTTTCAGACACACAAAAGGCGATCCGGCGATCGATACACGGCCCGTTTCGTCGCGTTTTTCGCCAGCTTTGCTTTGCGCATGATCCAAATGAGGTTCGTGGCCCCGGCTTGCGCCCGCGCAATGCGCAGGTCGATGGGGTTCTCGTAGCCAAACTGCAGATTGTGCTGCTCCACGAAGCGATCCACATCCTACAGGGAGGGAGGGAAGAAGGGGAAAAGACCCAAAAAACACATCAGAAAACCATCACCAGGTCTTTTCCCAATTCTTATTTCACAAAAAAGCTGGGCTATTCATCAGGTCAACATCATGACTCACATCCCTCAAAGAACTGGCCCGAACTGCTCCTTCTTCACAGCTGGCCAACCATAGTCATCTCCAAAGAGAATACCTCCAGGCTCCAGCAAGTTGAAGTACAGCGAGAGTTCCTAGGAACAGAATCCAACATGGCTGCCTTGGTGACCCCACTCGACCCCCGGGCGAAGTCAACTGGGCCAGTACCATGGATAAACACAGTGTGACACAAAAAGATCTTGGAACTGCAAGATAGTCTACTTAGTCTACTTATAATTTGGAACTTAAGCTCAAAATAGCTCCCCTTTTTTGACATCACTTAGGTGCGTCCGGAAAATGTGTGGATAAAACCAACAAAAAACCAACACAAGAACGGTTTATCAAGGGTTTGTCAGTTCAAAAACCTCATTTTTCACCAGGAAAAAACAAACCCATTTGGATCCGATACATCGAAAAGTAAGATTTCCGCTATCCAGGGGGAAAAACATGTGGCTTGTTAAAATGACTAGTCAAAGAGGTAACATGACTCCCGTTTGTTGCGTTAGTGGCTATGATTTACTTCAAAAAAGGCTTAGAGCAACACTGCATAGGCAAAACAAGATGGGGGATAACCATTGGCATTCCCCCCCATTCCTCCCCCAGTCGAGGTACCAGGTAGGTTTCGTCCAACTCATGCGCAGAATCCAAGAAAATCCTGGGATGATCGGAGGTCGTTTCAAGCTGAAAATGTGTCAAAATCAGCAGGAACAAAAAAAACTTTATATGGTTTAACAGGGATAATAGCTGGATAATGTTTGATAATAATTGATAATGACTGATACTAATTGATAATCTCCCGAAATAGAGACTATCATGTGGTTGGGCACTCTCTTCGTAGCTCCCAACGGCTCCTTTTTGTTGGGATGGATGTCTAGAACTCCGAACCGCTCCCTAAGCAGAAAAAATGATACCCCAGGATATCTCCAAGTTGGAAATTTGACAATCGGCCTGGATTGGGATCAGGACTCCATGGTTTGGATCTTTCGTTTCACTGGTCGGAATCATCGGGAGTGGTGCAACACCATCTCATCCGATGATCCGATAGAGATGGCAGCCAGAATGGTTCTCAAAATGGATCAAAAGCTAAGCTTCATTCATCCTGTTGAGTTGAAAAGTCAAGGTGCTACTTCATCATGGGTCGATAATTTTAATCACAAGAAATCACCTGCTTGCTCAGGATTAGGCTACGAAACTTGCTCCTTGAAACCTCATATGAAATAGCAGAGCCATCTGGTCACTCTTGCTCTCAGACTTTCGGTTGGTACCCTCCTCCCCTCAACCATGGTGATGGGCAATGGGAAATCCCCATTGTTTATAAGAAAAGCATCTTAGAAAATATCATTGGGGGATGCCCAAAACCATGGGTTTTTCATGCTAAAATATTCTAAAATACTCAAATGACTTGGATGATCTTGAGATGCCCTGACTTTGGAAACCCCCTGACTTTGCATTGCCACAGTGGATCAATCCCACGTTCACATCGAAAACCACGTCACAAATCTGGCGCAAAGCCTTTCTGCACCAGCCAGCGGGCTCCCACAGTGGAAGTTGCCTCCAACTTTTCGCCCAGTTCGAAAAGTGTGACATGCGCAGTTTTTTACGCAACAGACGGGGGGTTCTTGAAATGAGGGATCCTCAAAACCACACCATGTCAAGGCTAAAACAGTCATCCATTTTCCTCCTGGATGATAACTGGTTCCCCATGACTTTGCAAACCTCCACATGTCGTTGTCCAGATCATCAAGAATTCCTGGCATCCTCAAGCAATCCCGGGCAGTCCAGGCCTGAAATGGCAGGATGTGGTGTTTCGAGACCTGCACATATCATGCGACACTGAAAGGAAACCTGTGACAGGACCCATGTTTTTACCAGGCGCTTCCACTCAGAATTCCGCTCTGTCATGCCCTGCAAACACTGAATCAAAGGGACATACCCTCTGGTAAACTAACATAACCATGGAAAATCACCATCTTTAATGGGTAAATCAACTATAAATGGCAATTTTCAATAGCTATGTTAAATTACCGGAGGGTATGTTTTTTTCGGCCGCACACTGCGATTCACGGCAAACTGCACGTTGGCCATGAACTGATCGAAGACGGTCATGCGGCCATCGATGATGTTCCTGGCGTTTTTTTGGGGGTCATCCCGTCCCACGATGATCCCCGAGGTGGCAGCATGCTGAACACCGGTTGTTACTGTTGGATATCACAACCATGGTCCAATGGTACAACCAAAGACAGAGGCAACTAGTTTGGTCAGAGACAGGGATCAGACATCCCCACCTGGGGACTGGAGAATTGGGGTATCGAAAAATGTCTCGAATCCGCAGTGTCCTCTGCTCCAAATTTTGACCCATTTTGACCCAGGGAACATGTCCGCCCACTGATCCTCTGGCTGAATTATGCTGAGAAATCAGGCCATTTGTCTGTTCAAAACCCGCAACGTCACCACTTCATACTGACTGGTAATATGATTTCCCAGTTCATGGATGATTCATAAATTTTGTGATACTCCCCAATATATTGGATCGAACTCCATATAATTATAGGGGTTACAACCCTGGTTACCGGAGGGTATATCCATTTCTAACCACAGCTGCACCCAGAAGTAGATCAATAGTATCTCGCAACCAGGAACTTCACCCTGCCCACAGCCAGGGGACACCCAGCCGCCGACACTTTGGTCTTGTTGATAGCCTGAAATTTTGCAGATGGCAGATAGCCAACGAACATCCCCAATCGATTCTCAAGATGCTGGATTAATTGAAGGTAACTCAAACAAGTAAATAAAGAATCCTTAAAAAGAACGTTCAAAAAAAAACGTAAAAAAAAAAAAAAAAACAATTCTGGATATAAAAATGGATCATTTACCAATTGAAAAATGCCGAAAATGGATATTTACCGATTGAAAAATGCCAAGGAACTCGCCCACATGTTGGTATCTCCGGTGAATGGATCAATGCAAAGGATGGGCACCTGCGATCGCCAGCGATAGTTTTGGCTTGAGACTAACCAGGATTCTAAACTCTGTATGTATTATATATATAGTATAGAATTTATTGTTATATGTATTGATATATATTGTTATTTATTGTTGTCCTCAAAAAGATAGACACAGAAATAATCACCCATTGGATAGCAGGTTTCACGATGGGTTTGTCCCAAGATGGGGTATCCCCTATAAAATCCCGTAGAACAACTACAATAGATTACAATGTTCGCTATTAAAGAGGGACAACCCCACATGACCAACTCGTTTCCAAGGCTGGCCACGCGGCTATTCCTTCCAGGGATAGTTGGGCCGAAATCTGTCTTCTGGAGTCATCAAAATTGGTACCAAAAGCAAGTTGGAAACATCATCTATTGGACCAACAATTCTGGGTAACCACCACAGAAATGGCCATTGTTTGATGGGAAATTCATGTTCTGAACTCTAAGCCATCAATGTGTGTTTCTTTAAAAGAAACACCAACCAACAACACACTTAAGCAAAATCAGATGTTTAAGACTTTAGGGATTTTCATCCAAATTGGGGGGAATCTTCTATATATATATATCAACAGATGTTGATCAAAAGTGGTGGGGGTTGATTTTTAAAAAAAAATCAACTCATAAACATCAACTATATGATACATTTATCAACTATATATATATATACATTTATCAACCATATATATATACATTTATCAACCATATATATATATATATATACATTTATCAACTATATATATATACCAAGCTTCTCCTGGCCACTTTCCCACTTGGCTCTAAAACTTGCGGCCTCGGTCATCTGCAGCTTATCCAAGACCGTGGCCATCTGAATGGCCGAGTGTCCATGGAGCGAGCCCACCTCCACGATGAAGCGCGGCATGCCCTCCATGTGCAAAATGTCCTCCGGGATGGGATTTCATGAGGAATTTTTAATGGTTATGACTGTCATGGTTATTTTGCCGCTTTAAGGGGACGAATCAATGGGTAAGATCCAGATTCATGGGAATATGGATTATTCTTTGGTAATTTGTCAGAGTTTGCTTTTGAAATTGGCCCATTTTCCCATTTTGTTCGTTGATTTACCGGAAAAAAGATGGTGATTTTCCATAGCAAACTGCTAGTTTACCAGATGGTAACTGTAACCGCTGGGAACCAATCATGATGTGGATATTGAAATGTGGAAGATACCCAGTTGTAGCCTTATAGCTTGTCATGATCCGGCTACTAACCAAGGCACTTGAAATCCTCAGTGGCAAATGTACATATATATATACACATAGCTCCGCGGTGATATCCGTTAAGTCATCCAATCATCTGTGGGACCAGTATAGCTTCTTCTCCAATTACTATTTAATTGGGATGATTACGGACAGCCAGGACTTCTCTAGCGAAGTTTGAGTTTTCTTGGCAATCAGAAAGCTTGGGAATGACTCCATGACCTGTAATCTACTAAAACTTCCAAGACAAACATGGAAAAACATGGGAATGGCTTCTGGCATTTTTTTGCGAAATCAACGTGCATGAGCCCAACACCTTTATGGATGTCTCCAACCTTAATGATGTGTTTAGAATATCTTATGTTTTCATATGTTGTGGATGCATATGGCTATTTCAGCTGAATATGCTAGCATCTTCTACCAATGAAGGACTGCTTCCTCTACTGGGAAATATAATGTATTTGGGCAGAAAACCTTTACCCCAAAAAACATGCGAATGAATAAACAAAACGAAGAAGTAACAAACTGAAAGACAAAGCAGTTCTGGCGTTTCGGTGCCCGTTGGAACCACGGTGCCCCAGAACCACGGCCGCTCCAAAATTTCTGTGAAGAACTCCGGAAGGAGATTGGAGTGAGGATAGTTCTTGAAGTTTGGCCGTATGTCATACCTGCCATGGGATCCCAGGATCCGAAAGTCCGATCCAAACTTCCACCCGTGATTTGGCGAATGCCATGCCACGGAAAGAAAGTGATGGATTGGGGTTTCACCATGAGACCAGTTGCATTGGACCACTTCAGATGGCTATTCCCATGAAATCACCCTGAAATCCAACTAGATCATAGCATTTGACCCATCAGTTTCTTGGTTAAACCACAATGTTCGTTGCTGAATCCATGTGTCCGTAGTCTTTCTGACCCTAAAATCAACTTGCCATCTCTAAGAATCCCTGAATTTTGCTCAGCTCCTGTAACTTATACCCCAAATCCACTGCTTGACCATCATTTTCCCCATGAAATTTCATAACTAGTAAAAACCCTCCTCAGCCATAAGCCCAAATCCTGGAAATATGCAATTTATCATGTTTTTCTGATTTATGTCTGATTCAAACACGCGCCTCAGAAAAATTTCAGAAAAAACATTGCAAAAAATAAGAAACAAATCTGGCAATGTTGTTTTCTGAAGTGTTTCTGAAATATCTCTGAAACAAATCTGCTTTTGGAGAAAACGGACACGTTTTGGCAAGGAAAAGGACGAAAAAGGAGGAAAGCATTGGCAAAATGTGTTATATCTTTCTTAAAAACCTTGGGGAGCAGCCCCGGCAGCCTTGAAATCAACGATTCCCCGTAACTACCTATGAAATTCTTAATTTGTTCTGACTTTTTTCTCAAAATGTTCTGAATTAAATATGTCTGCAAAAATCTGATTTTGGAGAAAACCTTCACTGTTTCCACATTCTGAAACATTGCTGCAGGTATGACTGTCAACACAACAAGAAAACATGATCGTGGTATCACATTGCTGGGTACATCCAAGTCAAAAGGTAGGGGTCCAGAAATAGTTCAGAAAATAATGAGAAATATGTCAGAAACATTTCAAGAATATTTCAGACCCAGAATCAAACCAATTTGGGGTGTGAGAAAGAAATAGAAATGAATCAGAAATGAATTATTCTAGATATCTTTACTTTAGGCTGGATTTCACTCAGGCTGCTTTTCGGAAGGTTCCCCGGTTCCCCTGTTCGGTCCCCCATTTTCACCCCCGGGGCCACGGGTTGGAAAAGTTTTGCACCACATGGTGTATGTCAGGATCTTTGGCGAAGAGTTCCAAGTGCAACTCCTGGTTCCCCGTGACGCACCGGAGCTGCGGCCCCCGGACAGGTTCTTTTTTTCGGGAAATTTCGGGACAGTTGGATTGGATTGAATTTTCAATGGGATTTTTCCAATGTTTTTTCCAATGGGATTTACCGGGACATGGTGTGTTGAAAGGTGTTTTTCAATGGGAGTCCATAGGGGATTCTATCGGATTTCATGGGAATTTGAACCGTAAGCATCACTGATTTCACCAAATTTGGGGTGTCCCACCTCGCTGGTGCTGGCTGGGACCTCGCTGGTCAATGTTGATATTTGAATGAATCCAACTGCTGGGAAATAGATATAGAAAAGTCTGGGGCCATCTTTGCTATTAAATCTTGACAACTTTTCCTTGTTTTGAAAAATTTTGGTGTGAAATATATATGGAATTTCTGAGCTTTTCCCAACTGCTCATGGAAGATTCATCTTGCTTGCCTGGTTTTTGGGAGGTTCCCCACACTCAAAGAATGCTTCGAATTGGGGAGATGTGACAAAAGATTTTCTGGCACTGGGTTTGGATGGATTGATCGAAGGGAACAAAGAGGTTGAATCCCCTCCGATGATCAAACACGGCAACAATCATTAAAGGCTCCAGCTATAGTTCGGGGATTTCCCAGCTAGCCATGTTTGATTACTGGAGGGTACATCGGAAGATTGGATTTTCTGTAAACTTCTTCCTTCAAAAAATGGGGGAATCCAATTTTCGTCCAACATGAATAAGATCACATCAAAATTAGATTCCAAAATGAATAATTGTTCCAACAATATTCCAACATGTTTGTTTGGAGGGTATCTAATATTGAGTGAAAAAAAATGTTGGTTTGCACCAGTGTGTCATCCTAGTTTTTACATCCCGAATATGGAGACGAAGGCTTCCTACGCTTGAATGTCAGATTAGATTCTGTAAGATCATCAGTGCGGGTGTGCCAAGCAGAGTAGTAGCTATTTACCAGCTCTGTTAGTGATCTAGTGATCCTGAAATTAGAACAAGGCATCCACTTCCTGCTTACTTTGGTCTTTACATGTCTTTACCACTTACAGACCTCAAATATATGTGTTGAGTCACTTGGGTATTCCCATAACCTCTTCCAGCTGGTGACCCTGTTTTTGGACCCCGCTGGTCCACAGCGTCCAATACCTATAACCAACAAGAATGGGCATCATGGACCTGCGAATACGACTTGGAATTCCATAAAGTCGTCATGGCTATTTTCTGTTTTTTGCAGTTGAAAACTCAGTTTCTGGGTCAAAACCATTGCAAATAATAGTTGGTTTGCAAGGAACCAATGTTGAAACCCACTTCAACCGCGATTCCATGAATTTAATGTGTTGTAGTATGGTCTATCCTATTGGAAAATTGGCTGCCCATTAATTGGGGGGACCATACCCTATTCTCAGACACACACTCACACATTCCCCACATTACCCATAATTGCTGCTTGTCCCATTGTGTTAAATCCAATTAAATCTCCACGAAATCTCCATCAAAAAGCTTCTCTTGGTACTGATGGTATGATCTGCTCCTTGAAACTGGGTTGCACTGCCACTGCTGGCGGCAGCAGCGCCAGCCATGGCCACATGGCAAGAGTTGGCACTGACCCAGGGGTACCAATGTGCCCACTATGTTTGTCATGTGCTGTATATTTAAGCATCCATTTTCGGTGCTACATGGTTGCTAATTTTCAGCCATTCCTATTAGGCATCCCATAGATGACAGGGGCAACCAAGTGGCAGCAGAGGCCCCGGATCTGGTGATGTTTGTCTTTGGATCCAATTTGGAACAGGTTTATTGGATGGAAATATGCCCAAATGTTGCCATGTGGGCCTCACAATTGCAAACATACATATTTTGGCCTACACAAATATTGCAAACTGGACCTTGCAGTTCTTTTATTCTTTGGGGTGCGCCAAAAAATACTGAGCGCGCCCATACTCCTTTTTACTTGCAGATTTGCAAGCTCTAGGCCGCAACGCTGGAAGGCTGCCAATGGGAGAGGGATGGAGTCGGTATTTGTGGATCAATGGATTCAAAGCAAAAAAACATCATAGCAACCATGGGTTCCACCATCTATGTGAAAGCTTTCCCAAAAATCCCGTTTTTGGCCTGTTTGGGGATCCAGACCTCAACCATCATAGCAACCATCTTGTGGTTTTCGCAGGCTTATTCTCCAGTTTTCATGGTGACTAATCATATATTAGTTTTCAATGGTTTGATATGGTTTTCCTATCCTTTTACAAATATATTTGCTGATTTTTGCTTCATATAGTTTTACTGATTTAAATAGATGATGTAGATATCGATGTATATTTACATATACATAAATGTATATGATGGTTTATTCTCCAGTTTTAAGGTCATTACTTTATGATGACTATAAACTGAACCACCACGGTTTCGCAGGCCCAGCGGCCCAGCCCTTTCAAGCCTCGATATGATCCGGCCGGTAGAGACCTCGTAGAGCAGCAGGTATATGTATATTACCATATGTATGTCATATAATGTTGTAACCATGTTTATATATACATATATATATATATTATATATATATAATATGTATATATATACAATACATATATATATATATATACGTCAGATTTAAAAATATGAAATTCAGAATCGAGGTCGTGATTTGAACAAAAGTGTGATCCCGGTCATGGCCTCCAAGTAGCTCAGGTAAACGTTCCAAGCGCCCCCCCGGCAGAGCTACTCTTGCCTCGTGACTCGTGGATTTTTTCTGGCAGGGAAGCATCCAAACCAACAGGCATGGACAGGTCGGACAGGAGACATGAATGATTTTCATCATTGATATGAGTGGCCTTAAACTACTTCCGATTCCATGTTCTCCTATTTTGGCTGCCTAATTCCTCATTTGATGGGTCAAAACCTGCAAAAGGAGGGCCTCCTAGGGTTCCACGCAAAACATACAGTCATGTAAAAGCCATCAAAAAAGAAGAACTACTCTTCATTTCTGCATCAAAAGAAAAATCATAAATCAAATTGCTGGATCTATAGCAAATTACTTCGCCATTTGGGGGTTTCCCTAATCATGGGGATACCGATACCCATTTTTGGCTGGAGCTTCACCTCCCTTTCCATGGGCCGAAATGCGCCGCTTGAGGCTGACTTGGCCTGGCGATTCCCAAGCAAGTCTCAAATTTAGCCGCAAAGCCAGATGCTGATGCTGGAGACATTCATGGCAGTATGGGAAAAATGAGCAACGTTTCTATTGGAAACAGTTTTTTGATGTGTTTTTTGAACAGTCCGGAAGTTGTTTTCGGGAAAATTCAGGGATCCAAGCGTGCTGGCCATTGATTCCAAACATTTTGAAGGAGGAAGCCCCAATAATTACCAGTAGTGCCACACAAGGCGTTGGCGGAAGTTTCAAAAACAGGAAACCTATAGGAGAGGTTGGTTGCTGCGAATCACGGATGGCAGAGCGAATCCACTGATGGACCGAAGGTGGTTGAAGTTGTGTTTTTTGGAGTGGTTGCAATGGTTGCAGTGGTCACCTCACACACAACTGCTGGATGTAGTGTGGTGGAGTGCAGTTGTAGGTGTAGTTGTAGTTTGATGTAGTGGAGTTGTAGTTGTAATTTGTTGTAATGTGTAATAAGTGTAGTGTAGTTGCAGTTGTAGTTGTAGTTGTGGTGTGGTGTAATTTGTGTGGTGTATTGTAGTGTACTGTAGTGTTGTGTACTGTAGTGTGGTATAGTGTAGTGTAGTCTAGTGTAGTGTAGTGTAAGGTAGTGTAGTTGTAGCTGTAGTGTGGTGTAGTGTAATTAGTGCAGTGTCGTGTAGTGCAATGTAGCGGTAGTTAAAATTGTATACAGCGGCAGTTGTAGTTGTAGCTGTAGCGTAATGTAATGTAATTAGTGTAGTGTAGTGTTGTGTTGTGTGATGTAGTGTAGTTGCAGTTGCATTTGTATTTGTGGTTGTAGCGTACTGCAGTGTAATTAGCGCAGTGTAGTGTAATGTGGTGTAGTTGATATTGTTGTTGTAGCTGTGGTAGCTGTTGTTGTTGTTGTAGTTGTAGCGTAGTTAGTGTAGTGTAGTGTAATTAGATGCAATTAGTGTAGTGTATTGTAATTAGTGTAGTGTAATGTAGCGTAGTTTACTTGTATTTGTAGTTGTGGTAGTAGTTGTAGTCGTCGTCGTAGTCGTCGTCGTCATAGTAGTAGCGTAGTGTAGTGTAGTGGTAGTTGTAGTTGTAGCTGTAGTTGTAGTTGTAGTTGTCTATCTATTTATCTGTCTATCCGCAATCTGCAAGATTGAAAACGAAGCAATTCTGCGAGACTTCTTCAACTTTTGAACTTGATAACGTCAAAAACGAAGCAATTCTGCGAGACTTCCTTCAATAATGGAAGTTGAATGCAGGACGGCCTCGTACCAATGCCTTTTGCAATTTTTCCAGCCCATGTCTCTGAAGTATTGCGCCTGCCACGAAAAAGTGATGCCAGGTCATACAAAGTGCTGCACCTGTCACACAAAATCATCTTTCCGAAACTGAAGATCTGATGCTCCAAAATGCAACTCCTCTCAGGAAATCAGCGCCCTGACCTCCTAACATCTCTGATGAACATGTCTCTCGTACTGCGCCTGCCACGGAAAATGCATCTTTCCAGATCCTTTTCAAATGTCCCACGCCTGCCATCGTTTTTGGAGATGCTAGAAAACCCTCACGTTTTGCTCACTTCTGACAAGGTGCACAATCCCTTGCGCCGGCCACGCAAAACCACATCTGAACGTCCAAAAGTGCTCCGAGCCCATCAGTTTTTAACACTTTTGACTTCGAAATGTGGGAATAGAAAAAAATGGGACGAAAGACGCATGCAACATTTACCTGTGAAAACACAATGATTCTGCATTTTTGAATAAGTTGCGAATTAGGGAATAGAAAGGTGCTTCGCGAAAGACGCATGCAACATTTACCTGTGAAAATCTGGCCATTCGTGCATTTTTGAATAAGTTGCGAATTAGGGAATTTTCGAAAAATGGGACGAAAGAAATCATGCAGCACAACACACCTGTTTCGCGACAATATTTTCTTTTCGCGCACCTAAATCTTCGAATTTCTGAATACTTTCTCTTTCTTGATCTTCTCTCTGCAGCTCTTTTCTTTTTGACTCTTCCGAATCTGCTTTTCCATCTGTCCATACGAAAGACACATGCAGCACAAACTTCTGTGAAAACACAATATTTTCTTCCCTTCCAGATAAATTGCGAATTAGGGAATAGAAAAGGAAAACGAAAGACACATGCAGCACATGTACCTGTGAAAATACGATATTTTCTTTCCTTTGGCATGGCGTGGGAATTAGGGAATAGAAGGCTGAGCAACCATTCAATGTGCCAATGCTTCAACCAAATTAAATGTGCATTTCACCTTAATGATCTTCTTGCTTCACGTGCATCGCGCCAAAAACTTGTGTGACAGCAGCTCACCGTTGTTTGGTCCATGCCGCACCCCGCAGTTGGTACCGTAGATGGACGAAATATTCATAGGTTTGCTATCCGACACAACCCCCTTGCCCCCAAAGTTCAATGTTAATGTAGTTTGAGGTGCATGGGCCCCAGTGGACGAAAGAATTCAAACCCCCAACATCACTTTGGCGAACACGCGCCCTGAAACATTGAGATTTGGGGTGTGGGGCTTCAACATTCTTTGGTTCCCAGGGTTTGAATATTTTGTCCATCTACTGTAGTGCCCACTGTTTCGGATTGAATCCCACATGTTTGAGGCCACTAGAGGTGAGCTTGCAACAGAATATTCATCAAATTGTATGCAAAATCCATAAATGTTCCCATGATTTCCCCATGATTTCCCTATGATTTCCCCATGATTTCCCCATGATTTCCCCATGATTTCCCCATGATTTCCCTATGATTTCTAGGTTTTGACCATCCAAACGTCCCACAGGTCCCATCTGAGGTCTGACCTCAGAAGGTCTCCAGAGTTTTGAGACGCCGGTCCAACAGAACAAGCTGTTCAGGAAGCCCCTATCCAAGGCACTGGGGAAAACGGGGAAAAGGCGGGTGCTTTTTGTGAATGGCAATTCCATCCATTCATGGAAAAATGTAGAGATAAATATATATATATATGTATATATGACCCGTATATACACACATGTATATAACGGAAGATCCACAGTTACAAGCTTTTTTTCCTAAGTGGACCATGGGTGATGCCAAGTAGCTGAAAACGACACCAGCCATGCCAAAAAAACACGGGAAACCCATGTTTTTATCCACCTGTTTCAAGATCATTTTTGTCGCACTTCAGATCCAGATTTCTTGAGGTATGCCTGGTATATACCTATACCTCGATTTTTTTCTGGACCAAAAGCCCCAAAATTGGCTTCGGGTCAAGTCCGCCGTCAAATTCCTCCCAGGCAGACTATATGGCTTTGTCTCGTGTGGTATTCTCAATTCGATGATCACCCGATTTTGCATTGCCAATTGGGGATACCAAATCTTCAGATAGTCACATATGGTTGCACAAAATAACCAGATCAATGGCTTCTCCCTGAAAACTTTGACCTCGTGACATCAGAAAGTCGTGGGTTTCACCGAGATTGGGCTGTGAGTTGAGGGGTCCCAAGAAAAGAGAGGAAATCCCCACCTATACTGTGCATGTATATATATATAACCAATGGGGCTGTGAACTGAGTGCGTAGATATATATATATATATGTGTATATACATATGTATATATGGATATACATATATTACTATGTATATTATATATATATAATTATGTATGCCGTATTATATATGTGTGTTTTACATATATTATATTATATATATAATTATATATATATAATTATATTTGTGCTATATAGACTATAGACTAGACTATATAGATCCTATACTTGTGTCCATGGTGAAATTAATCCCTAAGGCCCTGTGGCCCTATATTTCGCTCCAGCTGGAATTTTTTGCGCCGTCCGGCTTGGGCACCGCTCGAGCAGGTACCCACTGGAATAGATGGGGATGTCTCGAAAAAGCCTATCATTTCGAGGATTTCCGGATGACTTCGTTGTCTTTCCTGCTTGAGATTCACTGAATTCACTGATTTGGGTGTGCCCCGAGGTTTTGGATACCATCAAAGATCAAAACACCTGTGGACAAAGGGAAATTTCGAGCTGTCCCCACGAATCGCGTCCGGGCGATTCATAGCTGAGGAAGTAACCCAAACTGCCGCGCATCCCGACAAACCCCATGCAGGCGCCGGGAAAGGGGTGCTGGGCGCGGCAATGGGATGGAAAGCTAGACAAGCTGCATAGCTGGCAACCAGGCCCCAAGTCAAAGCTGTGGATTTGGGTTTGGCTCCGAAAAAAAAAGCGCTGCCTTATTGGGCAAAGGCCTTTACATCGAATTCCACCGTGCAAAAAAATCGCCCCATTCGGCATTCCCAAAATCGGCAGGATTGGACCGCGGAGGCTATGAGGCCTGCGCTCGTAAGAGCACCAGGACCAAGAAAAAAAATAGGACCGCCGTCGCTGAATTTGGGCCCTGGGGTCCCAACCCCAGATGGTCACTTCGATGTGTCCCCAAAAATCGGTCACTTTTCAGAATTCGAAAGTCCCATGGTTTTTTTCTTCGGTACCATGACATCTTTTTCCCCAGTAAGTTTCTTCAGAACAAGGGATTGGGGAAGGTCATACTGGTGGCCGGACTCGGCAACACACTTCTTGGCGAGTCGAGTCTTGGCTTTCCGATCGTGGTGGCAACATGACAACGACTGGGTGATCAAACCACTAACGGCAGCCAAGTTGACAACTGAGCCGTACCCGGAAGAAAAAAAAAGTAGGTCGCGGCAGTGGAGAAGCATCTCTACCTTGCATGTCCAAGCCTCAAGTTCCAGCTTTTGCAATCGGCACGAGACTAATCCATTGATATACCAGATATACCATTAACATCCAGGAAAACCAGTGAGTTCACCCCAAAGTGGAAGACCACTCAGTTGTTGTTCGCTTTCAAACTTTCAAACACAACCGGAAGTGCAGACGCGACGCAGGTGTATCTCACCTCTGCCGCGTCCGCTGTCGACAAAACTGGCCTACCCACGGCGGTCCAGTGAGAAAACTCGACGCCAGGGGTGACCCGACCCGCACTTTTGCGAGCGCCACAACAGCAATGCAATCGCAGTATGCATTATATGCATTTGCCGGGCGCTCTCGCAGTGAAAATAGACGCAGTACGGTTTTTTTTATGTCTTTTGGAAGCCTATCTGATATGGAAGCCATTGAACTTTCTGGTTAAAGTCCTTTTGTTGGTCAAAAGTATGTTGTTAGGGCTGCGAACTTCAATAATTTCGTTTAATGTTCAGGTTGTGGTGGCGTGTGGAGGTTTAGGTCAGGTATTTCACCGAGAAATTCACTACTTTCGAATATAGCAGATGTCATCATTTATGGGAGTTGAAGAATACCTGTTTGAAATTTGGAAAAGGTAAGCATGCTTGCCTATTTTAGGAATGATATTTTTAGCAATATTGATTCCTACAAATGGATGAGATTACACAATGACCAGCTTTTGATTTCATCATAAAGTCGTATTGAGAAGATATCTGAGGTGGATAACATTACAATGCTGGTGTCGATCCTAGAGCTCCTATTAAAAATCCTATGGTAGATTCGTGGGAGTTGCAACCCGAAAGGGATCTGGATCCATGGATTCGTCTCAAAAAACGGCGACCTAACAAATGACACCCCAAAAAGAATACGAGTTCTTTAGGCACTTAAATCACTTAAACATTCCAACAAAACATGGATCTTTTTTGGGGGAAGCTTGATGAGGCTTGCCCCACCGTACTCTATGGTGTGGCCTTTTGAAATCGCAAGGATTTTTTCATCGTTGACACTACGAGACTGCCTGGCAGTGACCCTGGAACAACATAGGCAGGTGACATCGCTTGGTCCAATACGGGATGCACCAATGGGTAAATCACAGCGGTACATAGCCTCTCGAATCACAAAATTCAAGAGGTAAATCATCGAGCGTCCAATTTTCCAGAAAACCATGTTGGATGACCAGAGTGAAGCCGCTGTGCCGTGCAAAACCCGATGTTGGCCTTTTTTGAATAGCCAGAATATATCATTTGCCACAGAAACGATCTTTTGGTGGGTGGGAGGCTCCACTTTTGCTACACAACGAGGTCACAGGGTCCCCTCCAAAACAGATGTCTCCCAAGCTGCAGGCCCCACCACCAATCCACAGGTTGCCTATGTAAAATGCGGCATAGATAGACATGACAAGAGCTACTAGAAAGGAGGCTCCAAGAAGTCGGGTTTACCCTGTCAAAATATTAGCAATCGATCACTTCCTACCTGTCTTGATGACAATATTGATTGCTTCATTACTTGATCATATTCATAACCATAGCCACAACCAATCCCGGTTGAAATTTATTTTCACTATCTTCAGCCCAGATTTCAAAAATATTCTCAGCCTATTCAATTCTGGTTTCCAGGAATTCTGGGGAGAAAAAACACTGAAGTTGCCGGATTCCTGAGAGCTGTCCCTGGTCGGGTCGCAGGGTCGCAGGGCTGGGACTCAGCCTCAGTTGCGGCTGGAGACAGCTGCTTCCCGGCGAGTGAGGCTGCAGCACTGCAGGTAGAGACTTGGAATCGCTTTCCTGGGCCGATTTCATGGCCATTGAACCAGACGAAACTGGGACTTCACCGGCAAAAAGGGTGAATTTCATGGTATTTCATTGGCGAAGTCTCGAAAAATGCGGAGGTTCAATCGAGTTACATGGGAATAGAAGCGGAAATGACGGCAAGTTATGGCCATCTAATAGGTGAAATGAGGTGTCTAACCAGTGTTGGATTGGTGGTACCTTATTTCTAGACAAATCCTTGAGCAGAAAGGCGAAAATGACAAAAACTAAAGAAATTGTCCTGCGAATGATGATTGAATACGTATTGAATTATATTATCATAAATATACGTACAAATATGCATATAATATATATATACATGTATACATAATATAATATATATATATAGATCTAATATATATAATACATAATATATAATATATATATACATATATATATAATACATATTTTCACCAGCCATCCTATTTTTTGGTCAGAATTATTGTACAATGTCTTGATCCAAAAAGTGGCTGTTTCCTAAAGGGTGCCACGCATGGAGACATCGCAATAGTGACCAATCATTGGTTAGTTCAGCAAGCTTTGATGGCCCATCAACGCTTGCTGAACTGACGACTCCGGAAAGTCACATTTGGAGACATTTGGTGGTTTCTTAAGTCATGGGATCCCCCAAGTCACCAGGGGTTTCAATACTTAAATGGACATCCAAGACTTGGATGATAACTGGGGTACCCCGCGTGATTTAGGAAACCTCCATGTCACTTATCCGATCCACCCAAGAATGACATTCCACGCACGACGAGCATCACCAAATGCTGCGCCTGCCACCCAAGAGATTTCTCACAATCTCCCACACCTGCCACGCAATTTGCACATTGTCACGACTTGACGCAGCCCTGACAATGCGATTCGCAAAAAACACGCAACACGACACGTCTAAAGTCTAAAGTGCTGCGCCTGCCACGCAAAATGAACACAGACATGTCCAAAGTGCTGCGCCTGCCACGAAAAATGAAAGTTGCCTTTTGAAAACCTCGCAAAAGTATTGCGCCTGTCAAAAACGACTTTCGGCGCTTTATCATCACAAAGTGCCACGCCTGTCACACGAAACGACGTTACGCAACGTTTCAAACCTTCAACAGTGACAACTGTTGCAACAATTGCTATAGGCACGGCCATAGCGTCCTCATTGCGAACAGTTGCGAAGGGTTGTGAACGCTTGCGGACGGTTGCGGACGGTTGCGAACGCACCTCGAGCGAACGCGTCTCTACCCCGAAACCCCCAAAGTATAACGAGAGCCTTTCGCTACCCATTCAGGCAAAAATGTTTTTGTTGGTCATTTCATCTTGGTTCTCTCTTCTGTTTCCATCCCACAAAGTTTGACATTGTCTAGCCCAAACAATCTGTTTTGTGGATGATCAGTTCGAAGTGTAGAACCTCGTGTTACCCAGCAATAGCTGCATATCAGTTGGCGGTAAATCACCCCCTTTTTATACAGACCCAGTATAGCCATTGGAATCCCATGATAATCCCACAAAATCTATAAATCCCCAGTTTTTTCAAAGGTGGTATCCCGCAAACCGCCGCCAGCATGGCCGATATGGCCATGGTATCCATGGCACAAATGGGGATGTGAAGAACTGATGTCTTACCCAGTAAACCTCCATGAAATTTCCATGAAATTTCCATGAAATTTCCATGAAATCCCAATCTCCCATGAAATCTCCGATGAAATCTCCATATCTTCATAAAATCATCGGAAAAATCCCACCATGAAATCTCCCGGCGCCAAGCGACACCACAAGGCGTCCATAGCGAGAAGCCCAGAGCTTGGTGGCCTTTTGGGAGAGTAGCGTCATGGCCCGATTCAACTCGGCCTAGGGAAGCTACATGAAGTGACCGCGAAAATTCCAGGGTTAAAGTGGGCTAAATATGGCTAAAATCTTGGCTAAATCGGGTTGGATGTTGGATTTGTAAATCCATGGCACTTCCGTGATTTTCATGGGATGTGAAACATGAAAATTTGGGATGACGCAATGAGCACCCATGTGCAAATTGGTGATGCGATAATGATGAGTACGATGGCTCATTAGGTGTTAATGATGTGACCGAAATGTGGTTCACAATGTGGTGCATAATGTGGTTGCCAATGTTCTTGATGCTACTGATAATTGATGACAACTGACAAAAATTGATGACACTTGAGGACGACCCATGGTAAATATTGTGGAGATTCAGCCTCCCCAGTCGGGTGACCCCCATTAATGGATGGTTAAGATTGGTGTTGCGGCTGCTGGTTGAGAGTCGCTACCAAAGACCGATGAGCCACATGGGCGAAGTATCGATGATCATTACTAAAATCGATAGTAATGAACGAGAACAACAGGAATGTGGATATCTTATCGGTCACAGTGGTAGTAGTAGTAGTAGTAGTAGCAGTAGCTGTAGCAGTAGTAGAAGTACTAGTGGGAAAAGTCGAAAAAGTTGAAAAAGAATGGAAAAGTGGGAAAAAATGGAAGGCTTGAAATTATGAGAGTATATATCATCTAAGATATCCTGGAAGTTTTTCGTGGAAAATCATCAGAAACCATTGGATTTGGGATGCCACAGTCTTCGTCACTTGGATCCGTGATCCCGGCTGGGGCGCTTTTTCCAAAAAAAGTCAAGTCCCTATAGTCCCCCAGTACTGCTTGGCGTCCTTTGAGAATCCCCCTTGGTGAAGCCAGTGATCTCCAATGTCATGGTTTTTGGATGATCTTCTATTCGCCACTGGTAATTTAACATAGCTATTGAAAATGACCATTTATAGTGGATTTTCCCATTAAAAATGATGATTTTCCATAGTTATGTTAGTTTACCAGAGGGTAGCCACATCATCAACCCTGCCAGGGCTAGATCGCAGCCACTGCTCAATTGCAACCACCAAGCGGCTTCGGAAAATCGACCAACAAATCCCCTACTGAGCCGCAAACTTAGAAAGCCACAGGGTGAACCACCGGCAAGGAGCGAGAAAAGCATAACCTCCTTTTGATAATCAAACAATCATCATGTATCAATGATATCCTCAATTCTTAGTGGTTTGAAACCTCATAAGACCCCATGTCAATGCTAAAGGTCTTATTTTTGTTCATCCCATGCAAACCCCATGTCAATTCCATTAAAAATCAGCATTTTTGATGGTTAAACCAGCCTTGAAACCCCACGGAACCACCAGTGAACCCCGCGAGTTCCACACCTCCGGCAGCAGTTGCAACACCGGCAGCACGGTGTGGTGCGAGTGGCGACCGCGCGCCAGTTGGGGAAGGTGCGGCACCATGGCAGTAGCCAAGGTCTCCTGGAAGAACACCAAGAAAAATGGTGGCTTGATGAGTTCTTAACCTCCATGGCTTAACCAGCAAACATGATTTCGATGGGTTTTCAATAGGTTTTTAATGGGATGATTTGTGTGGAAATGGGGATGCAACCAACAAACAAATGGTGATGAAAGAGCTGATTTTCGTGGGCTTCTAATGGAATATGAGGCCCAAGTCGGAAATGATGCATAATTTTGGGGGTGTACCAATTTTTGCAGTAATAGCAGATGTCAACCCCACCCCTTGAAATCCAAAGGAATAAATCGCAGCCGTCAAGCAATATCAAGGACCAAATGCCAGAAGCCCAATCACAACTTGAGGTAAGAGTCTGAAAAAAAACAGTTCTACATGGAATATTCCATTTGCATGTGTGGTATATATGGGTTGTTTCCCACCTACTAATTGAGCAATGCCCTTTTTATCGATATAATCCCATTGTACTGGCTGATTTAGAATAGGGGTTCACAGTGTTCCCATGTTGGTAGGCAGCATAACCCATTATAACCAATGCATTGATATGTCGGGCATGGCTCAACTGGGTCCCGCACGCACTTGTATGTGGAATATTCACACCTATGTATGTACTGTTCGCATTTTTCGGCCATGGTTCTAACCCAATTACATATATCATACATATATTACATATATATATACATATTACTGTGTATATATATACATATACATATATATATATATACATATATACATATATACATATATACATATATACATATATATATATACATATATACACCTGTATGTGATATATCTGTACACAATCATAATTAATCATACATGCAGATGCATGTACATATAGAGACAATGTGGCTTTCACCGCACCGTTCACCCACCTTCTGTGGCGCATGTTGCAGGGCTTTGCTAAGGACCTGCGCGCAGTTCTCATCCTGCGAACTGGACTTCAAGGCCTCCAGTAATGTGATACCCAGCTGTTCACGTTGCTCCTGACCGTATGGGTGCCATGCACTCTACAGAAAGGCCGGAGAAGGATCATTAGACATATCTATATGTACATACATGACATTACATGACATGACATTACATTACATTACATTACATACTATACCGACGGACCGAAAGTTAGAATGACGTTTTGGTGGAAAGATGTGGACGTCAAAAAAAAAAAACGCGTACCGCGTGAGAAATTCGGGAGGCATTCTAACTCTATTTATTTAGTCCTGAAACCCCTAAACAAATCCGGGACGGAATTCTAACCCTATTTATGTAGTCCTGAAGACCCCAAAACTCCAAAATTTCGAATTTTCGACCGTCCCGTGTCTTCCATGTACTACAAATATGCAGAATATGCATGAAATCTACCCAACAATACAATGAAAAATAATGAAAAACATCTTTAAAACATTGAACAATTAATGAAAAATGATGAAGAACATGTAAACACATTGAACAATCAATGAAAAATAACTAAAAACATCTTGAACATAATAAAAAAAATCATTGAAAATTAATGAACAACATCTTCAAAATAATGAAACACCAATGACACGTAATTAAAAAATCAATGCCGCTTTGGTGGCCCCAAGTGGATTTCAAGAAAAGACCCACGTACAGCGTGAGAAATCCGGGAGGCATTCTAACCCTATTTATTTAGTCCTGAAGCATTCTAATCCTATTTATTTAGTCCTGAAACTCTTAAAACTCCAAAATTCTTGTCGCATTTTCGACCGTCCCGTGCATGCATATGGTGCTGCAAATATGCAGAAAATGCATGTAAATTGCAAAACATCTACCCAAAAGATAATGAAAAATAATGAAAAACATATCTAAAACACTGAAAAATCAATGAAAAATAATGAAACACATGTAGCAACATTAAAAAATCAATGAAAAATAATGGAACACCTTGAAAATAATGAAAAATCACTGAAAAATAATGAACAACATCTTGAAAATAATGAACAATCACCGAATGCCGTACCCTTTTTTTTTTAGGGGTTTCAGGACTAAATAAATAAGGTTAGAATGCCTCCCAGATTTCTCACGCGGTACAGTGTTTTTTTTCCTTGAAATCCATGTCTTTCCACCAAGGTGGCATTATAACTTTCGGTTGTACCATATAAACAATGAAAACTATTGAAAACCATCGTCAAAAAAATAAAAAACCAATGAAAACTAATGGATGTACCCATGATGAATAAAACATAACAAAATATGCAAAAAAAAACAATATCGTCAACCGCCGATCCAAGAACACCTCGTTTACTCACATCTAATATGTATGTACATGATTGTAAATGTGCATATATGCACTATATACAGAATATTGGAAAAATGCCACATCGTTTGTGTATAATGCCGTTTTTGGAGGTTACCATCCTATTTAGTCCTGAAACCCCAGAAAAAATCCGGGACGGCATTCTAACTCTATTTATTTAGTCCTGAAACCCCTAAAAATCCAAAAAGTTTGATGCATTTTTCGACCGTCCCGTGTCTTCCATGTATATGGTACTGCAAATATGCAGAATATGCATGTAAATTTCAAACAAAGCTTTCCATGAACAATAAAACAATGTCGAAATATGCAGACAAATTCAATATCGTATTATAAATATGTAGAATATGCAGGTATTCGCCAAAAAACATGCTCAAGATCAGCAAAAAAGTAAATGACCACTAAAATTGACAGAATATGCAGAAAAAATGCAATATCGTCATCTGCCGATCCAAGAACACCTCGTTTACTCACATCTCAAATGTATGTACATGATTGTAAATGTGCATATATGCACTATATACAGAATATTGGAAAAATGCCACATCGTTTGTGTATAATGCCGTTTTTGGAGGTTACCATCCTGTTTAATCAACATTTCATTATCGTGGAGAATATCGTGGGAAAATTCCGGACGGGCATTCTAACCCTATTTATTTAGTCCTGAAATCCCTTAAAAAATCCGGCACGGCATTCTATCCTGAAACCCTTAAAACTCCAAAATGTTTGGCGCATTTTCGACCGTCCCGTCTTTTCCATGTACTGCAAATATGCAGAATATGATGCATGTAAATTGCAAACAAAGCTTTCCATGAACAATAAACAATGGCATAATATGCAGAAAAATGCCATATCGTGTTTTAAATATGTAGAATATGCAGGTATTCGCCAAAAAAACATGCTCATGAACAGCAAAAAACTACATGATCACTAAAATTGACAGAATATGCAGAAAAAATGCAATATCGTCATCCGCCGATCCAAGACACCTCGTTTACTCACATCTACATATTATATGTAATATATACAGCGCATGTATATGTGTGTATAATGCCATTTTCGGAGGTTACCGTCCTGTTTATAATCAATATGTAATTATCGTGGGGTATCGTGGGAAAATCCCCGACGGGCATTCTAACCCTATTTATTTAGTCCTGAGACCCCTAAAACTCCAAAATTCTTGGCGCATTTTCGACCGTCCCGTGTCTTCCATGTACTGCAAATATGCAGAACATGCATGTAAATTGCAAACATTTTTTCCATGAACAATAAACAATGTTCTAATATGAGGAAAACATGTAATATCGTATTATAAATAAGTAGAATATGCAGGTATTCGCCCAAAAAACACGCTCATGATCAGCAAAAACAAACATGATCAACAAAAAATGACAGAGTATTAGAAAAATGATGAAAAATGCAATATCGTTTGTGTATAATGCCTTTTTTGGAGGTTACCATCCTGTTATCAGCATTTACATTATCGTGGGGAATACCGTGGGAAAATCCCCGACGGGCATTCTAACCCTATTTATTCAGTCCTGAAACTCCTAAACTCCAAAATTCTTGGCACATTTTCGACCGTCCGGTGTCTTCCATGTACTGCAAATATGCAGAATATGCATGTAAATTGCAAACAAATCTTTCCATGAACAATAAACACTGTAATGATATGCAGAGAAAATGCAACATCGTATTGTTATTTTCAAAATGCAGAATATACATGAATATACAGTATTTGCCAAAAAACATGCTCATGATCAGCAAAAAAAACATGAACAATAAAACATGACAGAATATTGGAAAAATGCCACATCGTTTGTGTATAATGCCCTTTTTGGAGGTTACCATCCTGTTTAATCAACATTTCACTATCGTGGGAAATACCGTGGGAAAATCCCCGACGGGCATTCTAACCCTATTTATTTAGTCCTGAAACCCCTAAAACTCCAAAATTCTTAACGAATTTTCGACCGTCCCGTGTCTTCCATGTAGCGCAAATATGAGGAATATGAATGTAAATTGCAAAAATATCTACCCATGATCAAATAATACATGTCACAATATGCAGAAAAATGGACTATCGTATTTTGAATATGTAGAATATGGAGGTATTCGCAAAAAAAACATGCTCATGATCAGCAACAAAAATAATGACCACTAAATTTTATACTAAAATTAACAGAATATGCAGAAAAAATATGAAAAAATGCAATATCGTCATCCGCCGATCCAAGACACCTCGTTTACTCACATCTAATATGCATGTACATGTATACATATATCTTTATATGTGTGTGTAATATATACAGCACATATATACTGCCGTTTTCGGAGGTTACCGTCCTGTTTGATATTGTTTAATCAACATTTCATTATCGTGGAGAATATCGTGGGAAAATCCCTGACGGGCATTCTAACCCTATTTATTTAGGCCTGAAACCCTTAAAACTCCAAAATTCTTGGCGCAATTTCGACCGTCCCGTCTTTTCCATGTACTGCAAATATGCAGAATATGCATGTAAATTGCAAACAAATCTACCCATGACCAATAATACATGTCACAATATGCAGAAAAAAATGCAATATCGTATTATGAATATGTAGAATATGCATGTATGGGCCAAAAAAACATGCTCATGATCAGCAAAAAAACATAATCAATAAAAAATGACAGAATATGAAAAAAAATGCAACATCGTCTGTGTGTAATGCCGTTTTCGGAGGTTACCGTCCTGTTTAATCAACATTTCATTTTCGTGGGGAATACCGTGGGAAAATCCCCGACGGGCATTCTAACCCTATTTATTTAGTCCTGAAACCCCTAAAACTCCAAAATTCTTGACGAATTTTTGACCGTCCCGTGTCTTCCATGTATTGCAAATATGAAGAATATGCATGCAAATTGCAAACAAATCTTTTCATGAACAATAAACACTGTCATGATGTGCAGAAAAATGCCATATCGTATTTAAATATGTAGAATATGCAGGTATTCGCCAAAAAACATGCTCATGAACAGCAAAAAAAAGGATCAATAAAATTGTCAGAATATGCAGAAAAATGCAATATCGTCATCCGCCGATCCAAGAACACGTCGTTTACTCACATCTAGATTTCATTATTTATTTAAGATCTATATAGAATTCAGAAGTTTTGGGGGCATATGCTGCGGAGGCATTCTAACCCTACAAAAAACAAGGTTTGGGGCCCCGGCAAACAAAGCTTTGATCGGTTTTGGACGACGGTTTTTTACGGGTTCTTCTGGGTTTTGATGAGTTTTTACAGGTTTTGGATGGTTTTCTACGGGTTGTGGCGAAGCTGCTTCATCAAAAACCTGGTTTTGTTGACTAAAACCTGTTTTTTTCGCAGAAACTAGCTCAAAACCAGGTTTTGATACCGCGACACGCTTTTTTCAGGGATTTGGTTGATGTAGGATATATGATGATGATATCAAACTGTGGTAAGTACCTATCTCAACCGTAATTGGGGAACAAGATTTCATTTATTTACTTAATATATATATATACAGAATTCAGAAGTTTTGGGGGCATATGCTCAGGCATTCTAACCCTACAAAAAACAAGGTTTGGTGGCCCCGGCAAACCAAGCTTTTGGTCGGTTTTGGACTACGGTTTTTTAAGGGCTTTTATGGGTGTTGATGAGTTTTTACAGGTTTTGGACGGTTTTCTACGGGTTGTGGCGAAGCTGCTTCATCAAAAACCTGGTTTTGTTGACTAAAACCTGTTTTTTTCGCAGAAACTAGCTCAAAACCAGGTTTTGATACCTCGACCCGCTTTTTTCAGGGATTTGGTTGATGTAGGATATATGATGATGATATCAAACTGTGGTAAGTACCTATCTCAACCGTAATTGGGGACCAAGATTTCATTTATTTATTTTAAATCTATATAGAATTCAGAAGTTTTGGGGGCATATGCTGCGGAGGCATTCTAACCCTACAAAAAACAAGGTTTGGTGGCCCTGGCAAACAAGGCTTTTGGTCGGTTTTGGACTACGGTTTTTTACGGGTTATGGGTTTTGATGAGTTTTTACCGGGTTGTGGCGAAGCTGCTTCATCAAAAACCTGGTTTTGTTGACCAAAACTTTTTTTTTGCAAAAACTAGTTCAAAACCGGGTTTTGATACCTCGACCAGTTTTTTACAGTGATTTGGTTGATACAGGGTATAAATTATATATACAGTATATATATATGCTCACATATTTAACATCTATATAGAATTCAGATGTTTTGGGGGCATATGCTGCGGAGGCATTCTAACCCTACAAAAAGATAAAGGTTTGGTGGCCCCGGCACAACAGGTAGGCAAGTTTGATCAAACAACTTTTGAACATTTTTATCCACATTTACCAGCATAATACAGACTGAAAGGTAGAATTTTAGTAGAATTTCTACGTCCATTTTGGTACGTCATTCTAACTTTCAATGGAACAAAATTGGTGGAAAGCACGTCATTCTAACTTTCGGTCCGTCGGTATATATGGATGGATAGATACGGTAGATGTATGGATGGATGGTTGGATGGATGGATAGATGGGTATGATAAATCTACTATGTTTGTTTCTCATTGTTATTCAGATGATGTTTTTTTCTGATGAACGATCATCATTCTAAACATTACACTGTCATTAATATATATATATATGTATATATATATGTTGTTATCACTAGCACTATCATTATTATGTCATTGCTGTTGGAATGATTACAAGATGTGCAAAGTTGTTGGTCCACATAGAAATCACCTGCTACACTTTCCAAAAGGTTCCAAAGGCCGCCCACCAAGCTGGTGTTTTTCCGGTTTTGGGGAACTTCAACCGATCCCACAAAGATGTTCGTGATGTATTCAGGGTGGAATATTCTAAACAGGGACGGAGAGTTCAAGGAACATCAACCTGAACCAAATGGGAACCCCATTCCAGTGGTTCATTTTCCGATTTTTCGATGCGATTTTTTTCCAGAAATTGGGGCTTCAACCCGTCCTGAAGACTTCGCTAGGATAAAACTTTTCAAAAAATAGGAGGGGTGACAGAGGTAAAGTTGAATATCATTAACTTAACTTATGTAACTTATGTAATTTTTGTAACTTTCAATTTGCTTTAAACAAAAGTTATTCTTCATGTCTCTTTTTCTCTGGTCGAATTTGCTGGAAATTGACAGGCTCCTCAGTCCCAAAGTCGAAGATGACCTGCATCACAAAGGTCCCATAGCTGTGGCGAACCAATGTCATCGCCTCAAAAAAGCAGACAGCTAGAAGCCCAAATAACCAGCAACACTGTGGAGATGAGAACAACAGCAACAGTGGGGAAGAGATGAGAACACACATATATATTTATATATGAAAAACACTTCACCATCCATATGAATGATATATGATATATGTCATCTATATACATGTCTGTCTAAAAATAGAACTTTTAGGCTGTAGCTTAGATGGTGAACTTCTATCGGGATCACGCTGGGTTTGCCCCTGAAGTCACCAACATTCGACTTTTTCGGTCGGCTCATTGGATCGAAAGATTTTTTCAAACCCGCATGGCCCCATATTGATGGTGAAAACATGTACAGAAGGATTTCCAGCGAAAAAATATTCTCCCCAAAAAACCAATCCAATTTTTCAGTTTCAAAACAAAATCAACCATGGGTGTTTTCTATTGCACATATTCCAATTGGATTATGAAACAAAAACAAGCCATTTTCCGATCGAATTACAGCCCCTGTCGGCCTCAGACAGTAAGAGCTTCACAACAGGCTCCATCTGCTCGACGTGGCAATTCTCCAACAAACGCTGCAGAATCCGACAGCCATACCTTCGGCAGATTTTTTTGATCGCCAGAAAATAAAATTGGGGATCTTTTTCTGAAAATAAAGTAGTGTATCCATTTTATATATAGTTTTTTATCTTATACTTATTAATTTCCCATAGTACAGACATTATATCATGAATTCCAATAGAGGATTCCACACCTGGCCCCAAATGGGATTGGTACCTGCAAATTTAGGATAAAGCTAAAAACAACTCGTGGTTGATTATAATTGTCCTGGTGCAAATTGCTAGAAATTCTCTTAAAAACTCATGGTCAAGCTGGTTGCAAAATTGGTCTCAGACCATTCTATAGCCATTATATAATGGCTCATAATACAATATTCTACTACCAACCATCAACTATTGGGTTGTAGTTATACCCGTCCTAACCCATTTACAATCAATAGCATCATGGCCATGGCATCACCTGGGTTAGAACCCTGGTTGCTGGGCTGTAAAAGGGGATTTCAACATACAGTATCCCGTGATAATCCGCTCCATTACTGTAATCATAACCAGCAATCATCAACTATTGTGTTGGTTATAGTTAGTGATATCATTATAGATCATGGCCATATCAATTGTGTTCGTGTTGGGTAGTGAACTATAGTTAGATCAACTATTGTGTTGGGTCATCGATCATAGTGGCTGTGGGTCCTTAACAATACAATCCAAGACACACATGTGTATATATATATAATGTATACTGTATAGAAGGGGGGGTTCCATAAATGGAGGTACCCCAATAGCTGGATGGCTTAGGAGTAGGAGATTTTATTTTTTAATGATTTTGGGGTACCATTAGGAAACCTCCATGGGATTCTCAAGTCAGTTGGCCCATCGTGCTATGCACCACAAGAATTGGTCAATGACGGCTAGAATCCCATCTTCATTGCCTATAAAATCATTAAAAAAAAACAATTAAACAACAACACCTTTTTTCTATGGTTCCACCCTTTTTTCAATGCCCAAACATATATATATATATATGTTTGGGCATATATATATGTATGTATATACAGATACATATTACATATATATATACCTTATATACCTTTTCACGATCTCGTTCAGTTGCTGATGACGGGCCAGATCTGTGACTTCGTTCTTTTGCTGAAGCAGCTCATCAATGATGAACTGACAGGCTTGGGGTCCTAGGCTCCAATGAGGATGAAAGAGGATCTACTGGAAGTCCATGGGATTTTGTGAAGATATGATTTTCTGGATGGGCCCCCCCAGTTGTAAGTTGGTTTATAAACCATGAAATAATCCCCATTAACTAGTTCGTTATATATACCATAAACCATAGTGAAGCCACTTGTACTTAGCTATCTTGGGGGCCCCATCCTGTAGGATATCACCCACAATTATGATGGATGGATGTGTCTGATAAAATAGCTATTCCTTCTGTTCGGGAAACGAATGATTGACCTACTGTTTTGGAACACACCCAAATGCAGGGTAGTGAACCTGCAAACCTGGAAATGTGGATTCAGATCAGCCAATCAAGGGACCTACGGCTTATCAATCACCAAAAATCACCCAAATCAGCGTCTTTTGTTGGGGATAAACTGGGAGATGCAACAACCTTTAGGCAACTCTTCAAAATTTGGGTATGTCACTAACAATCCGAAGCGACTTGAAACCGACAAAAAAGTACGGGAAATTGTGTAATCCATTGGGTCCATTCCCTCGATCGAAACCATGGCGGAATGGTATGGGGTTTAGGGAGTTTCATATGTTGATATTTGAATTTCATATTTCATATCTTGGGGGACTCCCAAATTTTGAAGGTCACTATGGTCACCATCTTCATGGCCATCTTCATGAGTTGGAGGATTTTTTGGCAAAAAAAAAACGTCCTCAAACCAGAGATGGGGTAGAAACGTCCTCACCGTTCCAAAATTCGGCCAGTGTCAATCCAAAATGGCCAACCATCCCAACCCTTCGCCCTGAAAAATATCCTCCATGGCTATACCTTCTTCCATTGCAAAACATTTTTCCATGTCATCTCCGGGAAAAAAATCCTTCATTAGGAGGATTGCACCCATTTTTTCCGGGGTGTCAGGTACAGAAATCGTCAATCAAACTCAAGCCGTAAGATCCTTGCCTTAACAGAAGATCCCTAAGTTAACCCTCATCCATCTTCAGCTAAGATAAATCACCTCAATGGTCACGAGAATTGCAGCCAGATCCCTGGTTTTTTTATTCTGCCTTAAAAAATCTGGAAAAAAAAACAAACCACTAAGCTACTCAATCTGCTCAATGTCAACCAGTGAAAGTCTCATGTTTATTGCAGCCCCTTCTTTCTTACCAACTCCCGAAGTCTAGGCTTTTTCCAGTGACGCAAGACTTGGATGAACTTCTGCAAAACGTAGTTGGCACAGGCAGAGCGTGCCGCCTGCCACACATGTCCCTTGAGCTCTAGGGACAGCTGGGAACGCTCCAAATCTCCACAACTTTGCAACATCTCCTGCCGAGGATTGCCAGGAAACTGGACGAAGTCCTCATTTCTTTCGAACTATGCTGTTAGTTTAGTCCGTTCTAGACGGTTACAACTTGATATCCACATCTATATACTAAACATATAGATATATATGTGTGTACATGTATATGATTCATATATATATATATATATATATTATATTATATATTATATATTATATATTATATATTATATATTATATATTATATATTATATATTATATATTATATATTATATATTATATATTATATATTATATATATACTATGTTTCATAGTGTTTATCCAATTACCACCTAGGCCTAGGATACAGGATGTGCAGTACTTGGCTGAACATATTAAAAAATATGGATTTGTCCGGAAATGTGGTACCCCAAATGTTATGTTTATCAAGTCTATCATCATTGTCCCCATGAAAAAGAACGTTATTTTTATTCGAATATGTTGGAGGTTGAACCCATTTTTGGAGAAACGACACACCGACCCTTCACTTAGTTGGTCTAGTTTTGAGTAGCACCGCCGGTTGTCCCCTTCTCCTGCACGTGGCGACAGCCCTTGGATCGCTGGGACAGGTCCCACACGCATCCAAAGATGCCACTGCCCCCGGTGAGGTTCGCTGCCACGTCACGTTGCTCGGGCGAGGCTGGGGTGCCGTCGGTTTCGGAGACCAATTCCGAACTCTGCCTTGAAATCATTCCTCCAAGGCTCCGGGTTGCCCGGTTGCATGGCCATCAAGCCCAAAAAGGATGCTACTCCCAAGCAATGAAGGATCTAGGGTGGTAGGGAAGAAGCATGGTAAATAAGTCGATATGATGCATGTGTGTATATGGATTTGCCCAAAAATCGGTTACTCGAAAAATCGGTGATCACGAAATGTCGCGTTAAACCCGCCATTTGTGGGGTACATCCCGTTCTCCGCAACCCAGGCAGTATCAAGCAGTCCTTCTGACCCGGTCTCAGAGCCAACCGAGGTAGAGGCCACTGTGGATGGAGCTGGGGACACGGGGAAACTCACCATGGCTACAGGCACCAAGACCTGACACTGGATGCCATGGATGCCCACTGGCATCGCTCCCTGCACCGGTCCCATCGTGCCCATCGTGCCCATCGGTCCCATGGGAATGGCCATGGTGGCCATTGGGGCTGGGATGATCTGCATCATGGCGGGCGGGGTTGCCGTGGGGAGCCAAAAAGCTGGACACGACACCAGGGTGGATTTGGGGGCCCATGGGGGCCCGAAGCATTTCAATACCCAAAACAGCTTTGTTTGGGGGATTTTGCGGCAGGTACCCACCGCGCCTCGGCTGCGCGTCCCTTTGCATCAGGGCAACCGGGAAATTGAAATTCTACTTTGTAATGTTTCAAAATTTTGGGCGTCTTAGAGAGGAAAACGGCAGGGACAAATCTACAATTGACATTTCACTGGAAATCTAAGAATAAGTACGAGGAGTGACCAAGTACCATTCATCCCAGTTTTTAGTTCCAACCACCGAATGGACAACAATCAAACAAATGCCATTCCACACAAACATTGCAAATTGTCAATTTTTCCAACCTGCAATTTTTTTTTTTGTGGCAGGTACCTATAGCCACTATAGCCAAAAAGGTCTGCGGTGATCATATCCTGATGTTCCTGTCAGGTCAAAAGTGTTGTGATTGAGAGGAGATCTGGTTTATGGACGATACCACAGTCGCCTCAAGCGGTCCAATTTTCATAAAACTAAAACATTAAACCTGGTTTTGATTGCAAAACGTTGTGCAAAAACAAAGAATAAATATGTTCTTTGGTTCAAAATCATGGTAAAAAAAAATTAGAAGAAACTGTTCCAAAAATTGACAATGCATGGGAAGATGCCACAAAAACAACTACAATTTATAATTTGTCCACTGGTTTCTGAGCTGCGTGTTCGCACAAATCTCACGAAATCCGATCTGTCTGATTTCGCTGCACCAAATACCGTCTAGATGCTGCCAACAGACGGACGTACTTCCGGCTTCTATGTGCTGCACCACACCCGCAGACCTCAAGGCTCTGGAAACTTTCGACACCAAAAACAAAATTGAAGAGCGGATGTCTGGGTTTACCAAGCGTTCCTTTTATGGTTTCACCACTGGTCCAAATTGATTCAGTTTCCCTGCCCCGGGGTTTGAGCATTCGCACATCTGGTTGTTCAGAAATACTTGGGTACGTCACACATGCTGGCTCCATTGGTTTGTCATATGTTGCATTTGAATCCTCGCCCATCGCATTTGTAACGCGCCATTTTTGACTATAGCCATTCTGACTGCCAAGCATGTCGTCTTGTGGTGTCACATATTGTCTCAACTGATAGAAACAGTCAAAAAAAAAATTCAGCATCTGCGACATCACACTCAAAAAAACACGATTCACGACATCGGAAAGTGTGTGAATTCTCAACATCGGTGATGTCAGTCATGTGTGAAAGCATACATTGCCCACGGAAACGGTCGACATCCCCACCAAAATTATGGCAAGAGACCCCAAACAGTGTGGAGGTAGGAAATCAATGTACCAGATACAAACAACACTAACTATGGAACAACAACAGGTGAGGCCAGACATGATCGCAACTGCAGCGCCAGGACCTTCTATGTAGATCTATATTCTCAAATAATGGCAGAGCACCCAAACCTTGTTTTCTTGTGCTCACCTTTCTCACCTTTGAGCCACGTGTTGGGCCGACGAGCACATTGATTGTGCGTGTCATCTTTGTAGCAAACATTGGTCATGCTAATCTTCTCAGCATCGTTTCCACCTGCCTAAAACCTACCAACTGCACATGAGTGTCATGGCAACACATTTTTTTCGAGATTTCGAGATTTGTTGCCACACCTATCCAACATGCAAATTTTGACCACTACAAGTCAATTGTGCCATGAATTCGATTCTCGAGTTTGGGTCTTCTCATGGGTTGCCTCAAGTCATCTCGGAGAAAACCCACGACACTGTAAGGGTCACCAAACAATCACCTACCCGCGACCAAACACAAATCAGCATTTTCATGTCTCCAAACGTGTGTTTAATAACTTCTAATGCTTCACAAACCTGCAATGCAGTCCGAAACAATCTCAGAACATCTCAAAAGATTTCCAAAACAGAAATTCAATAAATTCGCTCCAACTCAGAAATCCCCAGAAGATGGATATGTATAAACATCCGTGTGAAAACGGCAACATACAACATCACAATCTCCAGAATACATATCAATACACTGCCCGTCCTGCATCAAATCGCCCAGTGTGGAAATGTGGTGTTGCTGCACCATCCCGTGCGCCCTCCACAATATACCGTTGAATTTTGGGATTGGATCCGAGTCCCGGCACCTTGGGCTGAAGCTTGAGGTGCGAACCAAGGTGACCATAAAGTAGCAAGCAGCGGGCGAAATATTTGATCAGCCACTTCATGGGACATCATTGCATCACCTAGTTTGTTTGGCATTCACATGGAACTTCCATGTGGAACGGCCAGTCTTGCGAGACAAAGGCCGGTGGCTCAGTTTCTAGTTGCTCAAGGGTCACCAAAGTTCCCTCCACTTCGGTTGGTTTCCCATCCTTTGCTTGTGCCAAATTTTAGTGACTTTCACCAAGCAAAGGTGACCAGTGCCAACAAGTTGTCTGCCCTGACAGTGGAGATTCTCGTTTTCTGCGCCCGGAGGGGAATAGCGGTTAGCGTTGAGAATCTTGCAGACAGCTGGGTATGGGTGGCACTTATTCAGCTGACACTTCAACATTCAGAAGAAGCCTCGCGGGCATACAACAATCTTGAGAAAGTGGTTTTTCACGCTTGCGTGTTGTCATGGCTCAACACGAAAGAAAACGATGGCTGGGAACCCTACATGTCTACACGGATCTGAGTGCAACGTGTCAAAATGACCATCGCGTGAGCTATGGGGTGTCAGATGGTCCTCCCCCAGAATGTTTGTTGAAGGTCGTCAAGTCTCGTGACCCCTGCAGGCTCCTCTCAGACTTCACGACCAAGCGATATCTGTTCAAAGAAAGCAATAAAGGAAGCACCCTCCCTTGATTCCAAAGTTTCATCACTTTGGCAGACAGCCCACGAATGTTGTCTTGGCGCCAGGTTCAAATTTTTTGGTTCCTCATTTAGATTTAGCAGGTGTGGTTTCTTTTGCACGGATTCTGCCTACGAGGCTCTTAAGGCCAAGGTCAGAGTAATAGAATGACTGATAAACGTGAAACGGGTGAGACAGTCTCCGAAAACATCACAAAGCAAAAAACAAAAAACACGAAACAACCGGAACAAAAACCAAAAAGGAACACAAATCAGATGCTATCGCGAAGCAAGCCTCTTACACCCAGATGTGCTCCTCAGCCGTCTAATCATCAATCCAATCTTCACACGATAGTTCCTCAATCCGAGAGCCATTCTCCAGTGCCATTGGGCACCAACATTCCCGCAGTGAGTTGGCAGTTCCTGTGCAGCAAATTCCGTTCTTACACGGTGAATGCTCATCGGCGAAAGCTCATCAATAAAGAGATTGGCAGGCACCAAGTTGCACAATGCAAGGAATAACATCCTTTGGCGCCATGTATGATGCATCAGGGCAGGCCCTTCGTCCACATCCCATGCGAAGCATCCCAAGTCACGGGTCGGTCTCATCACGCCAAGCAGAGGGCGACCCTCCATGAAAGGGTCCGCAGGCCCCCCTCCTCCTCAGAAGCTAAGTAGCCCAAGAAGGATGAAGAACAGCCGCAGGGCAAAAAGGCCAAAACAGTCCAAAAGGAGACGAAGCATGGGATGCCACCGCCGGATTTGCCGGCACCACCTCCGCATGGATATGCTGGAGTATGGAGAGGCAGCATGGTCAAAATAGACCATATGGACCCCAAGGACAACAAGGTTTTTGGCCTGGATGTGGAGGGCAACAACAACAAGTACCTCCAGGAGGACCTCAAGGCTTTCATCCAGGACTACAAGGGCAAGCCCCAGCACAACAAAGCATGTCGCTGGATCTTGGGCCGGTGCGGTACCGGACGCAAGAAGAGCTGGAAGAGGCAACGCAGTGGCTGAACAGATGGCGAGGTGGACCTGAAATGGATCTTCGCACACCAGGCGATGTGGTACGGCATGACTTGGCGATGGCAATGGCTAAGTCAAGAGCCAAAGCAGGAATGCCGACACAGCCACCAGCAAGGACAGTAAGTCCGCCTCAACGAGAAGTTCCTACACCACAACCGGAACAACAACCAGGTGGAGGAGAAGGCGCTGGAGAATCTCTCCTACAGGGAATCCTCAGACTGGCTGGTGCTGGACCAATATGTGGGGGAACTCCACCATCAACGCCGAGGGTACCTTCACCGTCGAGAACCCTGTCGAGCACCTCAGAGGATGAGATCCTGGAGACATCAGAAGTTGAGATACAAGAGGTGCACTACGACGAAACCAACAGGGATCAAAACGAGCAGATGGCCTTACGACCTAAAGCTCGTCCTCAACTTCGGCGGGACCCTCGACATGGGGCGATGGCTGCAACTGGAGGCGACGGTGGAAGAGATGGCCACCGAGATGGAAATGATCCACATCGCCACGACAGCGGAAGTCCTGAGCCTGAAGCAGAGGACAATGAGGAGGAAGACTCTGTGGAAGAAACGGAGACCCAGGAGTTCATGTACCGGATGAACAGCCATGATAGGATGAATAGAGGAGCCGCCGACCACTGACAGAGAGGAAGGTCCCCTTCCATGGTGACGGCAAACAGGTTTGGTGGATCACATAGCCAATGACTCACCCCGAAAGAGGGAAGCAACGAATGCATGCCGCTATCCTTTTTGCAACTACTCAGTATCGTTAGGCCAAAAAGCAAAAGGCACGAGGGGCTCAAGCCAGGACTCACTCAAGCCATACTTCTTTGAGGCCAGGATCTACTCGGCTTGTGCGGAGTAGTGCAGCTTACAAGCGGTGACATAGATGATCCTCACTCATGCCTTGGCCCACTCTCAGCTTGATGCGAGATGTAGCCCTTATCGACAGCGATGGAAACCAGAAAACCACCCAGGGGCAGTTGCCAGCCGCCCGAATTACAACATGCAATTCCGATATGGACAGGAAAGGGACACTTTCCAGCCATCAGCCTACGAGGTCTTGGAAATTAAGCTAATATCTCCCCAAACAGTGTGTCCACCAGGAGGAGTTCTTATGGTAAGTGTACAGGCCGGTGCTTGATCAGGCCCCGGCATTTTTCCTCTAAATTTCTGTGTGAAGTGGCTCTTGTGAAATCTTGACACGCGTTTCGACTGCGCATGCTGGCACAAAGAGTGGGTCGCGGTTCTGGGCCGCCGCATTTCTCCTATAAATTTACATGCGTTTCGACTGCGCAAGCTCGTAGAGAGGGTTCATCCGCGTTCTGGGTTCAATCTGGGCCGCGCCATTTTGGCTGTAAATTTCCGTATAAAGTGGCTCTTCTGATGTCTCTTGTGACATGTGGACATGCTTTTCGACTGCACAGGCTCGCACAAAGTGTGTTTCCTGGTCTTGGGATCGGTCTTCCTCCTCAACAGCATCCTCCTCAACATCATCATCTTCCTCCTCCTCAACATCAACATGATAATCTTTCTCTCCCTTGACATCATCCTCAACCTCATCATCCTCCACCTCTTCCGCAACATCATGATCATCCACCTGATCTTCCGCAACATGTTCATCCTTGTCATCATCCTCCTCAAAATTATCCTCCTCAACATCATAATATTCCATCTCTACATCATCACCATCCACCTTTTCATCCTCCACTTCATCTTCCGCATTATCATCATCATCATCATCCTCATCATCATCATCATCATCATCATCATCCTTACCATCATCATCATCATCATCATCATCATTGTCATTGTCATTGTCATTATCATCATCGCCATCATCATCATCATGCTCATCATCATCCTCATCCTCATTTTCATCATCATCACCATCATCATCATCATCATCCTCATCATCATCATCACCATCCTTACCATCATCATCCTCACCATCATCATTGTCATCATCCTCATCATCATCATCATCCTCAAATCATCATCATCATCATCGTCATCATCCTCATCCTCACCCTCATCCTTACCATCATCATCCTCACCTTGATCATCAGCATCATCATCCTCATGATCATCATCAGCATCATCATCATCACCATCACCATCACCAGCATCAGCATCATCATCACCACCACCACCACCATCATCATCATCATCATCAACATTAACATCATCCTCAACATTATCATTTTCTTTTACCTCCGCATTGTTTATGGTCGCATTGCCGATTTGTTTTTGGTCGTTTGTGTGAGGAACTTTTGAGATTTTTTTTTTGTGGTCGGCGCCCGTTGCCTTTGGGCGGGTCGCACTTCTCCCGAGTGGACCAGCAGGGACTCGAACCACCACCACCAGTCTGTCAGCGCTGGCAAGAGCAACACCATACCAACTGAGCCATCGGGTCGCCTGTGTGAGGAATTTTTGAAAGCTCGAATTTCGTGGTTGGCAGCTTCTCGGTCGGCAAAGACAGCGGTGTGGAAATCGGGTAATGCTGCTGTTTAGAATTGGAAGCTCCTGCGTATTTTGGGCGTGCCAAACGCTCCTATTCTGGATCTCTCCGCTGCAGTTGAGAAGGTCGCGCTTTTTCTTCTGTTTTGAGGTTCAAAAAGGGCCCGTTCTTTGTACTTTGTTTTGCTTCCAATTTCCATCGCCTTGAGGCCCGATGCCTGCCTCAAAGCCTTGCTGAGACTTCAACAATAGCATTGCACAGTTTTGAGTCTCTATGAGCTTGCGGTGTCCTTCAAATAAGTTTTTGTGTCAAGGAGTGCTCGTCGAGCCTCGATTGCATGCTTGGGAAACGACCTCTTGCATCAACAAAAAGGAACCGGTTCAAAATCAAGAAGGTACAAGAAGCCAGTTTTGGATCCGTTTTTTGCACTTGAAACTGAGGACGACGTCCTGGACGCTGACCCAAGTAGGTTTCGAAGGTTGCGGTCCTTCTGCATGGTAGCGCAGCTGCCTGCTTGGAGCTCGTAGAGGCGTAGTGGGAATGGATCCAGGTGTGTGAGCCAAGGTGTACAAGGTTGTCCTAGTTCTGGTATGGCTGAAAGAGGTGAAGGAAGTGGTGGTTGTAACCGTGGAGACGGATTGCCACCTGGCACCGGAAATGTTCAAGGTGGATATTCATTACATTATGCGTTATATCACATACAAGAGATATAACTAAAATGAAACGCAACGCAAACCAAAACCAACACGTTTATTAAAAACCTCTACAAATAACTAGAGTTCAAAATCTCGAAAAACGCATCCAGTTGAATTTCCTCTTGGCTTCACTCGCACAGTTTATATTATTTCCTTTTTTGCCATTGCTGGATGTTGATGTAACAGCGTTGATATCCATTTCATCCAATTTGGATTGTCAATGGATCGAACAACCCCCTCAATGTCTTGGACATGTTGGAGAACGCATAAATTCATGAATTCGCGAATTCGGGTTGAAGGTGTAAACGGATATCGCTCATGTTTGCGCTGGTGGGCAGCGCTCGAATGCCAAATGCTCTGTTGGAAAGAGCTCGAATGCCAAATGCTCTATTGGAAAGAGCTGGAATGCCAAATATCGAACGGTCTGAATGCCTAGCGGATGCTAAATGGCAAGGACCTGGATACAATCAGTCCACTTGAAGACTACAGTGAAAGAACTGCTCTACGGCTGTGAATTAAAGTGCGAATATGATGAAGCCTAAAGAGGTGTGGTGATGGGGGGGAAAATTAAAAGCAACAGCTAAAGCAATAATGTAATGAATACCACCTTGAGCCAAAATGTGTTGGACATTATATATATAATGAAATGCCCCCTACAAACAAAACTGAACAAGTACAGTTATAGTTCAAGGTGGATATTCATTACATTATGCGTTATATCACATACAAGAGATATAACTAAAATGAAACGCAACGCAAACCAAAACCAACACGTTTATTAAAAACCTCTACAAATAACTAGAGTTCAAAATCTCGAAAAACGCATCCAGTTGAATTTCCTCTTGGCTTCACTCGCACAGTTTATATTATTTCCTTTTTTGCCATTGCTGGATGTTGATGTAACAGCGTTGATATCCATTTCATCCAATTTGGATTGTCAATGGATCGAACAACCCCCTCAATGTCTTGGACATGTTGGAGAACGCATAAATTCATGAATTCGCGAATTCGGGTTGAAGGTGTAAACGGATATCGCTCATGTTTGCGCTGGTGGGCAGCGCTCGAATGCCAAATGCTCTGTTGGAAAGAGCTCGAATGCCAAATGCTCTATTGGAAAGAGCTGGAATGCCAAATATCGAACGGTCTGAATGCCTAGCGGATGCTAAATGGCAAGGACCTGGATACAATCAGTCCACTTGAAGACTACAGTGAAAGAACTGCTCTACGGCTGTGAATTAAAGTGCGAATATGATGAAGCCTAAAGAGGTGTGGTGATGGGGGGGAAAATTAAAAGCAACAGCTAAAGCAATAATGTAATGAATACCACCTTGAGCCAAAATGTGTTGGACATTATATATATAATGAAATGCCCCCTACAAACAAAACTGAACAAGTACAGTTATAGTTCAAGGTGGATATTCATTACATTATGCGTTATATCACATACAAGAGATATAACTAAAATGAAACGCAACGCAAACCAAAACCAACACGTTTATTAAAAACCTCTACAAATAACTAGAGTTCAAAATCTCGAAAAACGCATCCAGTTGAATTTCCTCTTGGCTTCACTCGCACAGTTTATATTATTTCCTTTTTTGCCATTGCTGGATATTGATGTAACAGCGTTGATATCCATTTCATCCAATTTGGATTGTCAATGGATCGAACAACCCCCATAAAAACTATTGACAACTCCCAAATGGATAATACCGCCAAACCAACCCCCATAAGTAGTGGGATTATCCAGCATGGACAAAAAAGAACATGTTCACTGGCGACCTACCGGGCTGATGGCAATTGCCATGGAATCCAAGTATTTGGAGGTACTAATCGTGCCTGACGATCGAGCTGCCACAGGGAAGACAGCGTTAAGTCAAAACGGTCTTTGAGTAAAAAATTACACGGTGGGTCATTTTGATTGTCCCACCTGCTTAGGGCGTCAGCATAGGAATTATCTTTCCCTAGAATGTGGCCGACTTCAACTTCAGCATGAGAAGATGAAATGAGTAAACACAATTTCTCCAAAAATAACGCCAAGGGCATGGTTGTGGTAAAAAGTTTGTTGGAAACGGCTTCAGCTCCGGTGTTATCCGAAAGAGTCGGAATTTTGATTGGGATTCTGGCGCCAGGGAAAAATTGGATAACGATGAAAATCAGCGCAATCTGTGCCAATGTTTCGAGTGATGCAATATCTTTTTGTAAATCTTCCTGAACAGGAATTTGAAGGGATTGAAAGTCGGACAAGGTTAAAGGCAAGCTAAACCAAGCGCAAGACCCTGAAGGAAAAAATATAGCTCCGCCGATACCGGCATGTTTACCTGCTGCATAAGCGTCGGCAACACAAAGGCCTGGCCATATTGGCTTAGGCCACATAGATTTCACTGGAGAAATTCTGTCCAACCAGACTTGATAAAGTCGAAGAATACGCATGGAAGATGCCGACAGTTTTCGCTTTGACGAGTTAGGGTCACGGATCCGTAACCAGATTCTTTTATCGGAAAATAAACAATTCTGCAAGTCCAGTTTAGTTGAAACTGAATGGTGACGTACTTGAATCAATTGGCCATTGATGGGGATTGCTGTATGCTGTGGCTTGGCTGTAAATGTCAACTCGTTGGAGAGACATCTCAAAACCTCGTCCCAGCTTCCAGGATCAATCGAAAATTGAGAAGCCGGTATCGAATAAAGGTCTTTGTAGAGATAGTGCAGCCAAATCCTCATTTCTGGCCAAAGTTGGGTAACCCAAAGTGCTAAGCCCAAAAAACGCTCTAATGTTCGGCGAGAACAATGATTTGATGACATCATCTTCTGTAAAAGCTCCAAGAGTTTCTGCCGTTTAGGTGAAGGAAGCGAGACATAGCCTGCAGTCAGATGGAAAGACCATCCAATCCAAACAATACAAGGTCCCAATTCGCATTTCTTCCAGGATATCGGTAACCCGGTCAAAAGGCAAATTATAGCTATGACTGCCGCACTCAAACCTATCACTTTGGTTTCTTGAAGCCACAAAAGGTCATCTACATAAAGAAACGATGCATGAGGGAGGAAGCACAATCGGTGAAATAACCGTTGATATGCTCCGCCTAAACGAGACCAAAAATGTGCGGATACCACCGCTCCAAATGGACAGTTTTTATAAAAATATAATTTGCCTTGAAATTGAAAGCAGAGATAACCTCTGTACTTTGGATGTACTGCGACCTGTTTGTGAGCGCTCTTGACGTCAAAAGACACTCCTGAAAGAGAATTATTTGATTGCCTCAAAGGGTACGATCTCAGCACATCCTTAGCTGTAGGCAGCTGAGCCTTTTCCGGAACCCGGCTTCTGGGATTGACCCCACATACTGTGGAGTCTAATACCAGACGTGGTGGCCTGGTGTCGCTTAAAGCCAAACCCAATTTGCCCACTGCAATGCCATGTTCAAAGTATTGCTGGGCTTCCTCCAATGTGCCAGGGAAATATTCGACCCAGCCTGCTTCCACCTCTTTCTGAATCAGTGCTGTCACAGTCTCTGGGTCATCTTCGGCCGAACTCCAGTTCGTATGATGCACCGTCAACAAGGGTGGATCGACATCAGAAGAAAGAGTCTGCAAAGGAAAACATCGCGAAGGTGATATCTCCTCATGGATACCCAGTGGGACACCCTCAATAAGGTATTGGAATAATGTCTCATCCGGATCATTCATGCACTTGCATAGCTGCTGTAAAATGAACAATGCGATGTTCTGATCTTTAGGAACTGTCCAGTCGGGAGTCATCCCTTGTGCCATGAGAAATTCATCCAAAAAATTGCGAAAAGGAGCAATTTGCTCCATGGAAAATGGTGGGTGTTCCCAACGTTCAGAAAAAGCGCGCATGATGACTTGGTCAAGGCGGTCCTGCATAATCTGTCGAAAAAAAATTTCCGTAACACTTGAAAACAGTCCGCATATGGATGTGGAGCACTCCAATCCGCTTGGGAGGCTGTGCCCCCTCCATCTTGTCGAGGAAATGGTGGATCCTCCAACGATTTCATGGGAAAATATTGTGACACCTGAGATAAATTCGTAGAAATCCCTGTGGTTGTAAGCAATGGAAGGATGAGTGCCGCAAATTTGTCTGCCATAGGAACCGGATATTGAGCAGTGTCTCGGCTCAAAAAATGCCCATCGGCTGAAAGGGTACCTGCAAGCTGTTGATGAGAGCCTTTCGGGTGAGTGCATTCACAGGCCATCTGTTCCAATGGTAAAAATGTTGAAGCCAACATCCATGTCTTATGCCAATCCTTGCCATAGCCGCAAGCAGCGATGGCGATACAACTGCAAGATTCCTGTTGGATATACTGTTGAACCACCGGTTCATCCCAGCTCATTGCCGTCGATGGCTGTTCAAGATGAGAATGCCCTCCTGAAGAGATAACCAGGCGTAAGCAAGCAACACATCGTTCCAGCATGACATTACTCTCCTGCACACGCAAGAGCTGGGCGCTAGACAAGTTGGGTTTGCCTTGCAAGAATTCTGGTGTTCGTAAGGCTGGTGGACCACCAGGTTTTAATTTAAGTCGAGAATATTCGCAGCAGCTTGGTGATGCTGCAGCATACGCCACAATTCCAGATGCGCAAACACGCAATAAAGGTTCATAGCAACGATCGTCCAACAGGTCATCCATGGAATGAATCAAAATATCAAATTGAAGAATATCCCCGGACAACCTATGCACTGCAGATGATAAAGGTGCTGTTACTCCGCAACAAATATCAAGAAAAATCCTGTGCCTATGCGAAGATATAGGGGATGGATTTGTAGAACTCGGCTGTGAAGCGATTGTATCAACTGGATGTTGAATCATGGATTCGTTGGCAATCACTGGATCCGTCTGGCCCTCTGCGACATGCACTGGTGAAACAACATGCATTGGGGTATCGATGACCCGGAGTGAGACATCTTCTGCTGGGCACGATGGAATAGGATCCGATGTTGATAATGCCGAAGCGTCCACGGCTGCTGATGACTCCAAAGGATTGTCAAGTCAGTGGGGAGTCTTCTCATGAACCAAAGCACCATGCGATTTGCCACAAGCACTGTCCCCCACCGGATAAGCGCAGCCATGATGAAACTTGCATGTATCATTCAACGTACATTTTCCTGTCTGGAAACGCATGCAAAGCTGCTTCTTCTCACCCTTGACAATCATTTCTGTGAGCCACTGAACTCGATTGGGTTTGCCCTTAGCTTTCCCTTTACTCTGACCTTTGGAGTAAGGTCCTGGCCTTGATCCAGAAGATTGTCCCTTCCCTGATGAAGGGTCGTATCGAGGAGGAGCTGTAGGTTTAGGAAGCTTTGGACGCGGCTGCAACATGGATGTAATATCAGCACGAATGTGAGTGATCTCATATAGGGCATCATCCCAACTCCAACCTCGTTCAACTACTAAGTCAATGGCCGTGGTCATCAAAGCCTTGTCTGCTGCCTGGGCTTCCAGGATGGTTGGGCCACGGAGGCCGGTGTCAGCGTCGAACTTCTGAGTCATGAGGGCCAGGAACTTCAGATAGTACCCTTTCAGGGATGAGAGATGTGCAATCTCGGCCATTGCCATTGCAAATGAATAAGTCTCAAACATCTGTCGCAGGGCGTGTAGTCCCAAACCTCCATTGGAAATATCCATAGCTGGTGGCTCGTCCAACAAAATGGAGTGCAACTGGAGGCCCTCAACGCGAGCCATCTTCGATGACTTGGATGCCGTCAGCTCATCGCACTTTGCTGCTGTGAGTCTGTACTTCCATGGGATCCATTTGTAATCCTGTTTCTGCTTCTGGTGAACCACCATGGACAGCAAACGAAGACTCGGGAGGTTCTCCGGAAGGAGTACTTCAGCTGGGTAATTCCTCTTAAAGGTCGTTTTAATCTGGCTAACATTGGTTGATGTTAACTTTGGTGCAAATGTCTCTGACCAGGATCCAACCGGAGGCTGAGTTTCTCCTTCCGATGGTCGAGCCCCGACTGCCATCTCACCTGTGGCTGGCGTGGTCGCTGCTTGACATCTCTTCCAGGCGAGTCTCAAAGAGGCCTTGTGAAGAGGATTCAACGTTGAATCAAACAGCTCTTGCATCACTGAATCGAAATCTTCCAATGAGGTGGCACACAAGGCAAAATGATCTGCTGTCCAGCCATCATTGATCAACTGATCCACACATTGCGGTGGAACTTGCGCAGCTACCAAGATATCAGAAAGATTCATGGCGGCAATTGAAACTGAAATGTGAAATCAAATGGATCTGAAACGTGCCAGTACATTTCCATACTGGAGCCTCGATAAGCTCAAAATTGGATTTGATCACGACTCAAAAATGCTGATCTCAACTGCTTGAATACGGGCAATCGAAAAATGAAACTAAGGTGATCACCTAGTGACATACGACCTGCCAAGTGATTGGAACATGCTGATGTTCAAGCAACCAAAACATCGTGAACGCTGGGATCCAAATGCGTTTGGTTCATGTCAGTTAACGCGAGTGAGACCAAACTCCCACCTAACTGTTTGAGCCGCCCCCACACGGGAGGACAAAGCGTTCAAATGCGAAACGAGACGCTGGTCTCGCGCAATCTTGGGAATCCAGATTGAAATTCACCACTCAAGTGAAATGCCACAAGAAAAAACAAAATTTGAGGATCAACCTCAATGAGACAAAACCGTTGTCATGCAATGCAGTCTCAACTATACCAGTTGAGTACAACGCAATGTTTGCAGCTAAAAGCAATCTACAAATGACACAAAAAGACAGGATGACATGTGTGAGATCCACATCTGCAGATCGACCGCTGATTAACGCGTGTGGCTAGCCGCTCAAACTAGCTTTTTTCATGCACGTGCACAAGGTGAAACTCAGTCAATGCTTAGGCTCCCACAGATGTCCAACCTTTACGGCATCCTGGATGGCCGCACAACGCTTGATTTCCGGTGAGTTGCAACTCCTGAACTGCTGACACCTGTGTCTGGTCAAAATGGCGACCACAAGCCGTGTGAATCAACTCCTTGTCATATCGAGTTGACTTGGATAGCATCACATGCCATGTGTTCCTGTGAAGTGCACCAATCACTTCATCGACACAACCAGATTCAGTTCTGGACGCTTTCTGCTTCGGGGCAGCTGGAGCAGAGGATCCCGACGAATCACTGGAGCTGGTGTCAGATTCCGAAGAGGAAGAAGCCTCTACCTCATGAATCTCATCTACTGGCAATGCCGGGCCTGTTTCAGGCAAATCAAACTGATGTCCGTGGAAACGCAAAAATCCCCAAGTGTGCTCTGGGGCTGATTTGTTGTACTTTTCCAAAATGAAACTGGGCTCCAACAAAGGCTGCTGCCCCCCCCTTGAGAGGGGAGTCACGGGTCTCCACCCACCTTGCACAGCTGACACAATGTCCTGTTGTAGCTTGATCGCCCCATGAACGTCATCTCGGCTGTAAAGCCTTGTGGAAGAATTTCTCGCTTGATGTTTACCTTGAAGTCGCTTATGTTCGTCCGACAGATCCAACTGAGTTGCCCATGAAATCAGGGTAGATTTCAGTCCGTGAATAGTATAGTAATTGGGGGCTACTCCAATGGACAAAGGATTGCGTTTCCATGGTAAGCATAAGTACTTGCGCAAAAAGTATAAACCTTCTGCGTAACTCATCGGCTGCAGTGGTACTCGAACTCCCTGTGACCCAATACTGGGGATCATGAAGTCAATATCAGCCGAACCGTGCTGACTCAAGACATCATCCAATGTCATCAAAAATTTGAATAACCAGTTGAACGAACCACTGGATAAAAAGCCACACCCAATGGCTCCAAACGGAGTTCCAGCTGATGAGGTTTTCGTCCTCCATGCTAACCCTCGGAGGGTAGAACCGTCCCACTGCAGGGACAGAGGTGAGGTCCGTTGAAGGTCTGCGTACCGCAGTCCAGAAAACACCAAAAGCAAAAAGGTACCCAAAATCAAAATGTCTGCTTGCGAAGTCTCTCGGACTAAAATGTGCCTCTCGAATTGTGACAGAATGTACAGGCTAAAAGGAAGGCTTTCCCGTCGATCATGAGGCACTTTTGACTGGAAGGATGTTAACAACGATCCAAACGCCACGACAAAACTTTCGATTTGTAGCTGCTTGTAACCCCACCTCAGAGCCTTCAACATCATTGCCGCTGAGGACATAGATTCGGAAGCTTTTCGAGACAGCCATCCTGCCGTCAGTATGTCAGCTAACTGAGTCTCTGTCAGTCCGTCTAATGTCAATCGTAGGTCCAGCATGAGTGCATGAAAATGCTGCAACGCAGAAAGATATTTGAGTAAGGTCGAAGCTGCGAAGTTGTTGATGAGTCGCACATAGTGCTGGTCTCTGAAACTGCTTTGCTGTAACTGCTGCAACATAGGTGAAAAAACCATATACAGTGTTGTAACTGAACTCCATAATGACATCACTAATGAACAATCAGATGCACATCGAACTCGAGTGACAGCTGCTGACCCTGGGCCATGTGACAGTGGAGGCCTTTGTTGAGGTTTCGACCGCTTGGTGTCTCTGACAGGTTGTTGCACGATAATCGCATTGTGCCCTACTGAGTCCACATCCAGGGGTACCGCTGAAACTTGCAAGCTACGTGGCACAGTCACACTAATGGCTGGTGCTGACAACCCGCGATCAAACTGAAGTTGAGGTTCAAACCTTTGCAAGGGCCTGGATGGAGCTGCAAGTCCACCTACTACATGATCTGCAGAAATGCGAGCATGCTCCCTCGAATTGGACAAATCCTGTCTGTAAATAGGAGCGGGCAATGGTGCTGACTTACTCTGAGGCCGTGGTGAAACACAACATGAATTCTGAATTCCAGTCTCTGGTGAAAAATCCTCATGAATAAGTGTCCAGTCTTCGCTGAGCTCTGCACCAAATAAGCCAGTGATGGACTCTGAAGTGTCCATCAAAATTGAAGCAATGCAACGCACACTCTAGACAGTGATAGGTTGAACTCAAATGCGAAAATCAACTGATCTGACAGTTCGAAATGCGACTGCTGAAGAGAGAAAGGGCCACCACAGATGCCCTCCATCGCACGGCCCGTCCGGGCGGAATGAGTTCAACCCTCGAAAAAGAAAATTTGAAACTGAAGTGTTTGCAACAGTTTGTGCCTGTTTAAAATTCAAGCGACATGTGTCAACCGCGAACCTTATTGATGGGAAAAAAGGGGGTTAAAATAAACCCCTGTTTTTTGTCCCAATTGAAAAGCCATGCTCCCCCTAAAAATTAAAAGCAACAGCTAAAGCAATAATGCAATGAATACCACCTTGAGCCAAAATGTGTTGGACATTATATATATAATGAAATGCCCCCTACAAACAAAACTGAACAAGTACAGTTATAGGTGGTTTGACGGATTGCCGCCAGTGCCTAGAACGCCCAGTCAGTAAGGTAGTGCATCTGGGATGGACAAACACCTGAAGCAAGTAACATGCCTCAGCAACAGCCACAGCAATAACAAGCAAATGTGTCACAGAACATACAGGGATTTGAGAGCACGACAAATCTGGATGCAGGTGGTCAAGGAGGCCGGTGCACCGGCGCAGGGATGTCAACAAGGAAATGTCCCCAGAATGCAAGGACAGGGGCCAGCATGGTTTGGTGCGCAATGGATTCCCCAACAACAAACGTTTATGCAACAGAATTCGCAAGCGCGTGTGCCAAGTTATGTGAAAAACGCAAACCCAAGTACACCTCTCGTGTACCCAAATCAACGCTTTCGTAAAATCACTACGCCAGACGCAAACACTTACTATGGTTGCGACTCCGCAGTTACTTACTTCTCTGCAATGTCAAATAAAGGAACTTGTTCCACCCCGACTCCTAAGTGCACGTCAGACTCCTTCTTTTCTCTCCAGACGCCACACAACAGGACAGGTCAACAAGAACCAGGGCAGGCACACAGCCACAGCCCACAAACAAAGAAAGGAAGCAAGCTGTTCCAGTGTGGCTACTGTTTCAAGTGCCCTAGGTGACACTGCAGTTCAGTTCTCTTCGGAACACTCGACACCACTCCCTTGAGCCGATGTCTCAACTGGGAAACTCGATTCCAGGTTTCCGATACACAACCTTCCCTCAAAGGTTGTTGAAACAATTCCAAACTGCTATGATATACAAATCACCTAGTCACAAACACGTCAGAAACATTTCCAAAAGTTCTCAAGTCAAACTGGTTCTCGTCCAAACGCAAATAACCAGCTAGCCGGTGTTACTAGTCTCTACCAAACGTCTAGACTAGTCACACGGCTAGTAAAGAACGAAATGTTCCACTCAAATTCCTATACAAAATACTCTTGCAATACAGAACAACATGGGAACCTCATGTTCCATCTCCAAAACAGCTCTTCACACAGAGATGTCTTCTCATAGTTCCAAACCGTCGAGGAGAGTAGAATGTTCTGGTCGACTTCTCAGCCAATACCCAGTCATAAACAGTCATAGCGCTAAAGTAGTTCGCTCACTGTCATAACTAAACGTTAGCAACAAGCCACAGGCACAAAGATCACAGAATAGACTTCCAGATCAACTACCCAGAGGTCAGAGGAGATACGTAGGCATTGTCCTCACAATGTCGGAGTATCTCACGTACTCACAAGGAGTAATCAAATAGGCTTCACCAACATCTCAGATGTACGAAGCAATGACAAGAATCGAAACGGATGGTCCACAATCATCTCAGCTAGATCCATACTCCTCTAGGAGGTCAAAGAACTTCCGAGATCGATGGAATCATGGCATCCCGACTCAACTGTATAGCGAATGCTTCTAAAAGCATTCGTCCACCATCATAAAGCAAAATAAAGCTCCAAACTGTATTCAAAGGAGAATCAAGCTCCAAGTAGATCCACTTAGACTCACTGGTCGATATCTCAGATCAGCTCATGCAGCTTCTCATACCACAAAGCAATATTGAAACTACTTATGCCTGATACAGACACCTTCCCATAGTCCAGTTTCACCACTGAAGGCTCAATGAAAGTCAGGTCGCTCCAATGCCAAGTTGCACCCACAAGGGTCCAAACTTCCACACCCCCTTTCGACATGACATTCATTTCTCTCTCTATACATACTCAGATGCATATCCAGTATGAACTTCGCCATACCTTCAAGGTCAAACTCATAAAATACATCGTATTCGCCAGGAGACTTCGATGCTCTAAGTACCTCAACCGCAAAATGAAGTATAAACTCTTCTGAAGCATTCGAAGTTTCCAAAAAATATAACTGTCTCCGAAAACTCAACTGATCCTCAAGGAGATAGACGGTTGTTCCTCCAACACTTCGCTCATCTTAAATAAACAGTCCATCCATATCCACAATCATCGTCAACGCTGATGTCAGCAATACTCCATAGACGTCTCCATGGGCACAGCTCCCATCTATCCTCAACCAGTCAACATCATCAGCTCAGAATCCATCGACTGATCAAAGAGACCATGGCGTCAATTCACGATCAACTACAGTGCTGTTTGTTGGTCCCTAAAACAAACGAGAACAAAAACAACACACCAACAACACACACGAGATCCAAGACGGAGACAGACGAAGCACTGTCGGAGTCAACACAAAAAAACAAAGGCCGACTGTTTCAGCTAATCCGCATCTTCCAATGGAAGATAAGCGTGTCAGACAAGCGAAACTGTCGTCAGTTCAAAAATACTCAGACAAACTCCACATTCGTGGTGTCACTAGTCTTGAACGTGCTTACATTGTTGTACCACGCAAACTCAGCTTCAGACAAGCTACATACTAGATGTGCTGAGCTTCGGACACGCTAGATACCAGGCGCTTTAAGGTTCAGGCACGCAGGGTACTAGATGCACTAAGCTCAGAGCGAATCTCCAAGGCTGGACCTTGTCCCCCTTTCGAGATAAAGCCCATCAACCTTCAAAATTGAATTCTGGCCATCATAAACCAAAAAACTGATCTATTACATGTTCAAACAAAGAAAACAACTACCTAAGCAACTTCACAATCACTACCTACGAACATGTTCACAACGCCAGGGAAATCCATTCCACTGACATCAAGATGCTCAAAATCAAAAACAAAACCTTCCAAGGGTTTCCATCAGACGTTTGGCCTGGACCTACTTTGATTCTCCTCAATTAAGAATCAGGTCTGGCCTTGTCATCATTTGGAAAACGGCGGCAGATAAACACAAACCACACTCAACAATGAATCAATCACAATGCACAAGTTCACAACAAATTCACAAACATGCTCAAGTTCACAAACATGCCAAATTCACAAGCAAGTTCACAAACATGCCCAAATTCACAAGCATGTCCAAGGACAACGCAAACATGACACCGTTCCAATCCAGAGCTGATTCATCCCAAGCAATATCAAACCTTGCAGGCTCACCCCCTTTTGCAGTGCAGGAGGTCTGAATCACAGACACAGTCATAGCAATGGTGCACCAGAGTGAACCTCGAGCTAGCCGATACTAGCTATTCTCTCTGCCGCAAAGAAAACTGCTAATCCTTCACAAAAAAATATTCAGGCCTCTCTCAGATGTCATCCCAGGGCGGCACCAGCATCTCTATTGATACACCCGACGACACTGTTGTTGCCCATCGCGCAACATGGCCAGGCCGCCTGGTGCCCAAAGCGATATGAGGGCATTCACTTGGGCGCCCTTGTATGGCGTAGGGGATAACGTGCGGACTTCACCGCTGGTTGCATCTTTCGACATGATAGCCCCTTGCCGTTGGCCTGGCGTAGTCAGCCCAGGATGCAAAGACATGGCCGGCCTCTGCTCCCCAGGGTTGATAGGGCAGAAGCCCACAAACAGGGACTCAGGCAGTGCAGGCGGTGTCATCAGTCCTGCTGGCATAGTCACTGATGGCGCTGCAGGAGGCGCCACCTGTGGTGGCTGCACATTAGTCGGCAGTCCATTTGCCGAGGCTCCTGGGGCTCCATGCGCTGGCACTCCGCCTGCAGAGGATCCATGTCCAGACGCCCCCTTCGGGGCATGTCCATGCACGGACGATGGAACCGTGTTCCCAGTCATTCCAGCCATACCAGGTGTGGCAGGAGTTCCCACCTGTCCAAATCCGCTTGGAACATTCTGAAGCGGGAAGGATGGGTAACCTTCCATCCTTTCAGGCATCGGCATCCCTGGGGCCTTCGAAGGATCTGGTTCACCCTTTTCTCCGATCACCCGGATGAGATCTCGAAGGAGGCCAGTCACCTCTCCAAGGCCTACCTTGATGGCCTGTTCTATTTTCTCCCCTCGATTTTCCACTTCTTCTTTCACAGAGCCAATGTTACCTTCAAGGGTATTGTTGCCTTTCAGCGACCATTTGGCTATGTGACTGAACTTGTCGAAAGCAGCGAGCAGCTTTTTCACCTCGTTGCTTTGATGAGCAACGGTACTACCCATCGCCGTTGCCCCATGTGCATGAAGAGCAAGCTGCTCTTTGATACTTCCCAGGCTTTTCACTAATTCCAGGCGTCCTTCATTGTACCCTTCCATGGCCTGGTTCAGCTCTTCCGAGATGGCTGCAATTCGGCGTGAGCATGCCAGGATACTCTGCGCCAAGGCCTTTGAAGCCATCATCATCGAAATCTCGGGATCCCCAATGGTATCCTCAATGACATCCTCAGGGTTTGGAGGAACCTCCACATCACGGCCTTCTTCAGCTGGCATTCCAGGGACTTCCAACGCGGCTCCAGGGGCTTCCAACGCGGCTCCAGGGGCTTCCAACGCGGCTCGAGCTGGTGATCTCGATCGGTCAGCTCGGTCTCCTTCCGCATCATTGCCACGGAGTTCACCTTCCCCTGGCACACCATGAATGTGGGGTCCACCTTCACCTGCCATGCTGACTACCCTCGCGAGTCTACGATGCAAGGCTTGGACGACACGGGCAGACAATCCCTGTTGAAGGTAGAGCCGCATTCTTCCATTTCCATCATACCAACATGAAAGACATGCCAAACAACACAAGTCACTAAACAACACAAATCATTCACAAGACTGTTTCCCAAAATTCTGGACGCCACCAGCATACCAGAATTTTGCGAACCAGTATCACAAGTTCCAACATGCAACACAATCTGGCCTCACTTCCAAAGCAGCAAAATCAGGGGAAAACCTGACTGTCCTTCTCTCTACAAACCACCAAAACAGTCACCATCCCTAAAACTAAAACAAGTTCTCGTGAGTTCACTGTGCAATCCCTATTGTATGCAGCACCAACTCAAAAAAATCGATTGACAGACATGCACATGTTCAGGAAATGAGGATGTCTCCGTGGTTTGATCAGAACCCTTCAACAAGCCATCTCCGCAAAAATTGCACTCGCCAACTGACAAACAAACAAAAATCTAACTGCAACAAAAACAAGGCGCATTGCACAAAACACTCAAAATTTGTTTGTGTTTCATTTGTTTGTTCCGTTTCGTTTAAAAACGAGATTCCACATGACGGCATTCCACACTCTTGCAACATGACTGCATCAAACAAACAACTGAAATGTGCCAATCATCAATTGCACGCGCTCAAGCCGCACTTTCACCTATTTTTCTCACGCATACCAATACTGCCAGAAACTCTATTGACTACATCTGGCAACTTGATCACACAGAAATGGGTCACAGGTATTTCAACCTTGCAGTGACCTCTGATATCGGCCTAAGATACGCTCACGCATCTCAAAAATCTGCCTTTGCATCTCGATCTCCAATTCTGAGAGATGATCTCGGAACATTGCCATGATGTCCCGTTGATTCGCATTCAAATGAACATCTTCAAGCAAAGGTAGCAGCCATTCCATGAGAACAAGCATAGTCTGTACTATCCGAAAGATACTCGTCAACTTCTCCAATCCGACAACCCACTCAATGTACCGCTCTTCCATTGCTTCACGTGGTGGTTGGTTGTCGCGATTGTCCATTCTTGGTATAGACTATGAAGCGATACTTTCCTTGAGCTTAAACGCTTGAGCCACTCACACTCCAGTGATTTCTCAACTCTTACCTCCAAAGACTTCTAGGCAAGTTGTCGGAGTCTTCACTGTCCAAACACCTACACTAGTGCCTCCAGGACCTACTCCCAACCTCAGCCTATCAAGATATTCTCAACGCTCCTCTCCAGGCAATCAATTGACAAGTCACTTTCAACACATGACCTACAGCCAACATGCCACAAAAAGGAGTGAAACAAAAAACACACATCACTGCAAATCACAAGACAGGCTGATCTCTTGACTGTGATCCTTGCCGCATACAGTCCCTCCGAACCAACGACCCATGACCCTGCAGTCAATCTCCAACTCTGCATGACAATCCCATATACCCAAATTCAAAGTTTCCCTACAGCAATGCAAACTGTCCGTCCATCACATGAGCAACGCAGACCCTCCAGGCTGCCGAAGGAACTCTTTCTTCTTTCCTTTCCGCATTTCAAACTGTGATTCAAAAACTATTCCTAATACTCCATGGTCTGCCCGATTGCTATACTTGGACCCTGACCAGTCAAATGAACTTAACAGCCATCTCACTAATGCGGTACAACAAGCGCCCGTTGCTATCCCACTCCTCGCACTTCACAGGTCCATGCCAGCGATACTCAGTGGGCTTAGTCTTCTCCAAGATTCCACTCTCAACTTTCACAAGATACCCGAGCGCAAAGACTTCCATTTCCATCACCGCATAGTCCTTCTGATGGAACTCACCCTTCAAACCTTCAGGTGTCCAGTCCATAAAGTACTGGGCACGATCCACAGCCTCCTTAGGTCCCAAACGTAGACCAAAACGGCCGGAGTATTCATCTGGAAACACTTCATTGCCCTTGTTCAACTCTTCCAGCTGCTTAGGCGTCAAAGCAATCCAGAGCTTGATCGACTCCACGTTTGAAACACGGACACACAGCCACGGTCTCAGAACTCTTGACACAAAACAGTCACAAACAGCTGCGGAAACGTGAATGGAGGTTCATCCAAAGCTCATATTCTTGGAAACCCAAAAACTGCCACATTTCTCATGTGTAGACATTACAAAAAACTGACCCAACGGCTTTCTCTGTCGCTTCCAGCTTTACCTCTCTAAGCCAACGACCTTATACACCTCTAGGTCACAAACAGTTCAACGTTTCAAGCTCCGACATCAAAAACAGAGCTAAACGGATCGCCTCTTTCCAGGTAGCCAACCACAAAGCACAAAAAGCTATTTCTACTGACGTCTCCTCCTAAACCAACAAACTATGGCCTAACTAGGATCACTCAGCCCAACCTCTCTGAGCAAGTCTTCTTCAGCTGTCCTCTCCGGGACGTCACTCACGCTCGTCAACTCATCATCCGAGTCGGCACATGCATCACCGTGACCTTCCTTCCCAGACACAGACACCGCCGCAGCATCAATCAACGGTAGCTCCCTTCTGATGCCCGCCATACCTTCCTCCGCATCAATGACAACGGGTGCGGCACAAGTAGCCGCGTCAATGGGATATTCTCGACGCCTCCGATCCACATCAATGACATCAGATGTGGTACAGGTAGCCGCATCAATGGGATATGCTCGACGTCTCACAGCTTTGATAGACTGGCCCTTCTTGTCGAAGCTCTCCTTGATCACTGAGGGCTTAGTCTTAGACGTCACTAATGTTGACTCCTGTTTAGACATGGCAGCCAGAGCTACCTCTGACCTTCTTGAACCATACTTGGCGTCATCAGTGACAAGCATGACTTCCACCTTCAATCATCCACAATGTACTCAAATAAAACAAAATTTCATGCGTATTGGGCTCCAAACAAAACAAATCAAATCCTCAGATTGAGTAACACTGTCATGACAACTCAGACAGCGCTCTTCACATGCTCACCTCAGTCACCTGATACACCTTCTCTTATCACTCTTCTGAATACCAACTGAGTTCAAGACCCAAGACGTGCCTTAGTTGTATGCAAGAACTATATACCTGACACCATCAGTTCCCAACCTTTGCACCTTGGTCCAATACCTCAGTGTCCGAGGATGTCAAACCTGGCAATCTGCTGCCCCACCCTCAGGGAGTTCCAAGTCACAATCTTGCAGCAAGTTACCTACCGTCACTTTCTACTGCCGAAACGAAAATTCCTACGTCTAGGAACGCTCCATCCATGCAAACATCTTCAGATACTCCAGCGTAGCCTTGCACTAGTGACCCTACGCTAGCAATACGTCACACCATGACACAGACCCCTACCAGAATACTGCCAAGACCACATGGACGTCTTCCACAGACTACGCACTTACACAAGGTAAAGATCAAAAACTTTCTCTGACAGAATCCGCTGTCACCACAGACTCAACTCCTCTGTCCAAGTCACAAGTCCTGCCCAGGGCTGACTAATTCTGTATGTTCTCCTACAGGTACCACTGTCGACAGCTTACTATGGATCCACTTCTGTCCAGCCTACCAAGAACAAACCCTGCCGAATCTTGCCCAACTTGCAAACGAAGAGTCGTTCAAATAAAACGATACGTCCACGATCCTCATGATCCGTAAACATCTATACAAAAACTAAAACAGGATCCCAAAGTCACCTGAAACCAAACAGACTTCAACCAACTCCACACTCCCTAGTGACCTTATACTTCCATGTCATCACCTCCTGTGAGACAGGTGCACCTTAGTACGAGCTCATCCATGCCTCTGCGTCCAGATCACGGAGCTCCAATACCCAAGATCCCAATCTCACCTTAGATGACGTCCTTAGTATCTTGTCACACACAAGGGTCAGCGGAAGATGGTGTGGGTAGCCCTTTTCAGGGCTCCGCTACCATGTGAAAAACGCAAACCCAAGTACACCTCTCGTGTACCCAAATCAACGCTTTCGTAAAATCACTACGCCAGACGCAAACACTTACTATGGTTGCGACTCCGCAGTTACTTACTTCTCTGCAATGTCAAATAAAGGAACTTGTTCCACCCCGACTCCTAAGTGCACGTCAGACTCCTTCTTTTCTCTCCAGACGCCACACACAACGGAACAGGTCAACAAGAACCAGGGCAGGCACACAGCCACAGCCCACAAACAAAGAAAGGAAGCAAGCTGTTCCAGTGTGGCTACTGTTTCAAGTGCCCTAGGTGACACTGCAGTTCAGTTCTCTTCGGAACACTCGACACCACTCCCTTGAGCCGATGTCTCAACTGGGAAACTCGATTCCAGGTTTCCGATACACAACCTTCCCTCAAAGGTTGTTGAAACAATTCCAAACTGCTATGATATACAAATCACCTAGTCACAAACACGTCAGAAACATTTCCAAAAGTTCTCAAGTCAAACTGGTTCTCGTCCAAACGCAAATAACCAGCTAGCCGGTGTTACTAGTCTCTACCAAACGTCTAGACTAGTCACACGGCTAGTAAAGAACGAAATGTTCCACTCAAATTCCTATACAAAATACTCTTGCAATACAGAACAACATGGGAACCTCATGTTCCATCTCCAAAACAGCTCTTCACACAGAGATGTCTTCTCATAGTTCCAAACCGTCGAGGAGAGTAGAATGTTCTGGTCGACTTCTCAGCCAATACCCAGTCATAAACAGTCATAGCGCTAAAGTAGTTCGCTCACTGTCATAACTAAACGTTAGCAACAAGCCACAGGCACAAAGATCACAGAATAGACTTCCAGATCAACTACCCAGAGGTCAGAGAAGATACGTAGGCATTGTCCTCACAATGTCGGAGTATCTCACGTACTCACAAGGAGTAATCAAATAGGCTTCACCAACATCTCAGATGTACGAAGCAATGACAAGAATCGAAACGGATGGTCCACAATCATCTCAGCTAGATCCATACTCCTCTAGGAGGTCAAAGAACTTCCAAGATCGATGGAATCATGGCATCCCGACTCAACTGTATAGCGAATGCTTCTAAAAGCATTCGTCCACCATCATAAAGCAAAATAAAGCTCCAAACTATATTCAAAGGAGAATCAAGCTCCAAGTAGATCCACTTAGACTCACTGGTCGATATCTCAGATCAGCTCATGCAGCTTCTCATACCACAAAGCAATATTGAAACTACTTATGCCTGATACAGACACCTTCCCATAGTCCAGTTTCACCACTGAAGGCTCAATGAAAGTCAGGTCGCTCCAATGCCAAGTTGCACCCACAAGGGTCCAAACTTCCACAAGTTATGGTTGGCATGAGTGAGAGACAGCTACAGACAGTGCAGCAGCATATGCAAGATCCTTTTGTCACCATGCAACAGAGAAGAGGGGTTCCAGAAGTGTTTCGTGATGGTCTTGGTAGGGCAGCTGATTCGTCGTTTGTGACTCCGCAACCATTTCATTTGCCTGGTTTTGGTGTTCAACAATCAAATTATGGAAATTCACAGCAATTGGATGTCTTCGCCAAAAGTGAAAAATGGTTGACACCGGCACGAACACCAGTAGAAACTTGAAGACAAGAGAAGAAGAGGTGTTGGGTTGGGCTGGCTATTTGGATGAGTTGTCATCCTGGGCAGCTGGTGGTAGTTTAGAATTTTCTGTAGAAATCCAGCATAGTAGCCGTTGGCCCGGTCCTATCAGCTGGAGTGCTCTTAGTGGAGCACAACAGGCAAGGTCTCAAAGACATCTTAAAAGCTGCGTTTCACGACAACCTCAGGTGTGTGGCGTTAGTGAACGCTTTCAGTGAGGGTGTGGCATTACATGAGTGGGATCTAGTGACAGAGTGCAGTAAACCAACAAGCAAACGGTTTAAACTGCCTAGGCAACTCACTCTTAAATTTTCTCTGAGGTCAAGATCCAAGTGGATTTGCTTCGGGGATCATCCGATAAAATTGGAACGATACAGAGAAGATTAGCATGGCTCCTGCGCAAGGATGACACGCACAAATCGAGAAGTGTAACAAGTTTTCTACTTTGATCTGCCTGCTCGTATGGAGCAACTGTGTCCTTGTACAAACATCTTTTCGTCTGCTTATGCTCATGTAAGGATCGAGCCGAGCGACATCGGCCAAACTCGAGGAAAAAAAAAACTAAACCAAAAAAAAAAAACTAAAAAAAACAACCAAAAAAAAAACTAAAAAAAACAACCCAAAAAAAAACCTAAAAAAAAACAAAAACAAAAAAAAACTGTATTTTCTGATGAACGTGACAGTACATAGGACTATGTATCGGTCCTCCACCAGTTTACTTTTGCGGCGACTACAGCATCGGCCTTTGCGTGACTTAATTAATCAATTAATCCCAAATGCAACATGCTTTAAAACATGTTGAACGACCTGGCGGAAGCCATAAGGCGTTGGACGAAAAAAAAAGAGGAAAAAAAAACCTGAGGTCAAGATCCGAAGCACTCTCACCAAGGACGCAGATTGCAGGGAAATCTTGTCCTGGCGGCGAAAACAGACATCGCCGAGTTCCTTGGTTAGTGATACTGTCAGAAGAATTGACTATCAAGCTGCAAGGTTCTCAAGGTTGCTAGGAACTCTCCCTATGCAGGCAGACACCACAGGGCTGAAGCTGGCAGACTCAGACATGCAAGTTGTTCTGTTGAAAAGCCTGCCTGAAACAGTGAAGAATTATGTTCTCCACACAGCGACGCAGACAACTGCGAGTCCCACAGGAACCCTGCGATGCGGTGGGAAGAGCAACAAAGCGATTTCGAGACAACAGGCACAGCAAGAGATTGAGCTCCCTAAAAGGGAATGTGGAACAAAATTCTCTTGACGCCGAACTTGTCGATGCGGGTGTGGAAGGGCAGATGCGGGAAGTGTGGAAGTCGGAAACACACTGCAGCAAGCTTGTACCGCAGACGCGAGCAGGATCCGGTGGCGGTAAGACCGCGTCAGCTTCAATTGCCCTGAGAACAAAGAAGGCAAGGAAATTGTAAGATCTGACACTTGGGACAAGAAAGACTAAGGACAGGACTTATCTTTTGGTGTCCCCCTCCCGGGCCCGACTTTTCACCGTCCTCCTGTGAAGGATTTATGACATGCTGCCGACACTGCCAGTCTTTTGGACATCAGACCTATTGCCGTGACTTGCACTCGGCACTTTGGACTGGTCCCTGTTGCCAGGTCTATCCATACCCGTCGCAATACCATCCAGAACCATCGTCCCACCATGTCTACGAAACTCCTCATTGACCATCACAGCTCTCCGGCCATTGGTCATGCCACCAATAGTCATCATCGTCCCAACTCTCAGCAGTCCGGTCTGTCGAATCCTCTGAAACTTCATTCAACTTGCCTTTCTTCCCTTTCCTTTGCTACCTAGCCATTTTCGCTAACTCGATCGCATTGGATTCAGTTTTTGAAGCGGTATACACCGCAAGAGTGCACTGCAGCTCCCAACGGACTCTGAGGGTGCCCTGAGTGCCGTAGCCTCAATGTTTTTTGTTTCACCTTGGATCACGTTTCACTCTCCTGTTTCACTGCGGTAGTTTTCTCACCACTTTGTTGTGACCCGGCGTTGTCGGTGTTTGCTTCAAAGTGTCAGGGTGAATGTCATGCCGTGAAGGCTGCTCGTTGTGATCTCGGGGATCCTGGCTGGGGGGATCCCTGGTTTCCGCATTGAGCCTTGTTGCTTCCCGCACCCTTCAAGTGGCCCATGGTGATTTCGTCGTTGGTCTTGTTGTTGTTTATTTTTATGGGCCTGCGAACATGACACACAAGTTGTCATCTGCATGCGCCGAGATGATACTAAGCTATCACCTCTCGCCTCAACAGATCCATTTCACCCATAAACTGGAACCTGTCACGTCACTGTTTTGTTGCTTTGTGGTTGTTTTTCTTTTTGTGTGGGTTGTTTTTGTTTGTTTGGGTTTGTTTTGGTGTTGTTTTTGCTTTTGGTTCTTTGTGTTTCGGTTTTTGTTCTCTGGAACGTGACAAGGACTTTGGACTATGTATCGGTCCTCTACCAGTTTACTTTTGTGGCCACTACAGCTTCGGCCCCTGCGTGAATTACTCTCATATGCAACATGCTTTGATAGATGTTGAACGACCTGGTGGAAGCCATATGGCGTTGGACGGAAAAAAACAAATTGTTGTATGACATGTGAAACAACTGGAGGTCTTGTGGTTGATTGCAAAGACTTTGAAAGTGAACTGGCTGACACGGGTTGTGTGCTGGCAAGAAGTTGCGACAGCTGTACTCGTGAGTCAAAGGAAGATGAACTGGCTGACATAGGTTGTATGCTGGCAAGGAGTTGCAACAGCTGTACTCATGAGTCAGAAGAGAAAGATGAGCTGACTGACACGGGTTGTGTGCTGGCAAGAGGTTGCGACAGCTGTACTCGTGAGTCAGAAGTAGTGAGAACTGAAGTGGCTGACATGGGTTGTGTGCTGGCAAAGAGTTGCGACAGCTGTACTCATGAGTCATGGTTTTGTGGTTTGAAGTTTGGAGATGAAGTTGGACTTGGTGATGGTTCCAGCTTAGAAACACGTTTTGCTAATGACCCCAGCCGAGACTTGTGTGCCACTGTATCGATAAAAGTCGTTTTGGTGCGTGCACATGACTGGTTTGACGACCACAGTGAGGTTTCGGTTGAACAACAGATTGAACCTTATTTTGAGTTTTTGCGACCTCTGCTTTCACAGGTCGCTGACAACACCGATGCTTCTTGGTGGCTTCTTGACTCTGGTGCATCCACAAGTGTTTTGGCTGAGTCAAACTTGTCAGCCTTCAGGTCAGTGCTGCAGGACAGTGAGGGGTTAGATGGCTACAAAGCTGCCAATGGATCCTCAGTCAACATGTCAGGCACTGCTGAGATTGGAGTACAGATGCACATGTCAGGCACATCAGGTGATGATTGGTGTTGGAAGAAAGCACGTTTGAATGTTTTGGTGGGTTCCATCCGGCACAACATTTTGTCAATCACTTCATTGGCAGATTCGGGATGGAGATTCACACAAGGTCCAAAAGGTTTTGATTTGTTTCATGAGAAGCTTGGAATGCATTGTCTTGATGTTGCTTATTTTGCCAATTGTCCTTGGGTTCGTTTGTATCCAGATGTTGGTAGTAGTAGTGCATACAGGTCTGACTTGACTGTGAGTAACACTCATGACTTTTCTGTCGCAGCTGTGTCTGGAGGAGACGACAGTGAACTGGCACGTCACCGGAGACAGGGACATATTCCATTCAATCCGAATTGCTTGGAGTGTGCCAAGGGTCGTTCCGTTTTTCAGCACAGAAGAGACAAAGGTGACAGGAAAGAGGTTTCTATTCAGGCCGATTTTGCATTCCTCAAGACATCAGGCGAGATCGCCGCAGACGAACTCCCAGGTTTGGTGAAGATCCTTGTGTTAACCGAGATGATGTCGAGGTGCATTGGCTATGTGGGGGTTGGAGAAGATGTCGAAGCAGCCAGGAGACAGATTGTTGTATGGCTTCAACATTTTGGGTTGACTTCGAAGGCAGTCTCCATTGATGTCCACACCGATAGCGAGAGGGCCGTGGGAGAGATCATTGGAAATTCCACTGGTCGATACGCGTTCGCTATCCGCAGAGCCGCGCCACAACAACGTCGATCAATTGGGTCGGCTGAGCGAGCAGTTAGGGAATTAAAAGAATCCTTTTCTGTACTAAGAGCTGATCTGAATGCACAAGGGTTGGATGTCACGTTTTCACATGAGAATTTGGTTGATGTTTTGACGTATTTGGCTTTGTGCAACAACCATTTTTCAACATCACGAGGTTCAGACAGAAGTCCATTGGAAATGGTTTCCGGTAGGAAGTTATCCAAACCAGTTTCGACTTTGTTTGGTGCTCAGGTTTTGGCAGAAATTCCTGATTCAATTCGGCAGCATTCACCACTTTCAACAAGGAATGTTGAGTGCACCTTCATTCACATGGGATTGGAACGAGGTCCAGTTGTGCAAGGTTTCATTCGTGTGGATGGCAAAGCTGAGTTGATGCGTTTTGTAGCTAGGAACATCAGGGCTATTTCACCTTTGAGATGGGATTTGAATTCGGGACAGGGTGTTTTGACACAATTTGACACTGGGACTGTAGGTAGTAGACCCCAAATTGTGAATGACAGTGGAACTGCACCAGCTGATATGAGTCAGCTACCTCCTGAAGAGTTGCGAAAGTTGAAAGGTCAGAGTTTGCCGGCACCTTCACAGCCCAAACTTGTCTTGCCAGAGTCCAGCAGTGTGAGGAAGAAATCTGGTGAGTTGCGTTTGGCGCCAGCAGTGCCATTAGCAAGATCGAATGTTGTCGTGACTCCACAGGAAGTTCCAGCAGAGCCGTCTCGAGTTTCGGTTACTCCATCTCCTACGTCACCAGCAGATACTGCAGATGTAGCCATTGGTAGTCCTGAGAGTTCTGAAAGAACTTCACCTGACGTACCACGTTTTGAACCGACTCGTCGATGTCCAGCATGTGAGAGTGGCATGGAAGCACCTGGTATTAGGCATAACAAGGAATGTAGGAAGCGTTTTTCTGAGTTTGAGGAACAACGGAGAAAGGAAAGACGTGTTGAACCTGCACTCTCTCCGGAGAGCCATGTTGTTGTGCCCCAGGCGCAGGTACCAGTAGAAGAGGTCGATGATGATGAAATGGTATCAGCACCTGAGTCCGCTCGGCGACAGCCGGAAACACAGGTTGAATACACCAGAAGGTTTAAGAGAAAAGCTGAGACCGACCGAGAACAGTTGGAAAGAGAGATCCGTGAAGATTCTGAGGAACTGCTTCAAACAAACATGGATTTTGATTGGTTTTGGGTTGGTAGTGGTGAGCCTGTGTTGGTTGCGAGTTTGGGTACACTTGAAGGTCCAGCGTCTTTTGCTCCGGCAACATCTCCAGAAATGTTTTCTGGTTCTCTTGATTCTGTTTGTTTCAATCGAGGCAATGAGCATGATTTTGTGAAGATGCGTCTTGGAGGTCAAGATGTCTTGGTTTGGAAACCGGACAGTATCATAGATGATCAGAGTTTGCAAGAGCTTGATTTGGAACAAGGTTTCAAAGGTATGCAAGAGGAGGTTAGGAACTTGGAACACTGCAAGACTGGCCGCATCATCACCCAGTCAGAACTGGACGACATGAAGAAGGCTGTTCCGAACCTTCGTTTGATCCAGTCGAGGTGGGTTGCAGCTTACAAAAGCAGTGAGAGGGTTCGAACCAGGATTGTTGCGAAGGACTTCAATCGTGGCTCCTCAGCTAGATCTTTGGGATTTAGTAGTCCTACCCCTTCGATTGAAAGTGTTCATTTGGTGCTTGCAATGGCAGCGACACGGAAGATGCTTTTGCGTGCATTGGACGTGAGTCATGCCTTCATGCATAGCCCATTGGGAACTGGCGTACATGTTGTCTTGAAAATGCCGTTGTCGATTAGCTTTCCATCAGGTGAAGCGACCTACTATTTGCTTGAAAAGGCATTGAATGGGTTACGTGACGCTTCACTGGCATGGTTGCAGCTTTTGACATTTACGGTTGAACATGTAGGCCTTTGGTCTGATTCGTTGGAACCATGTGTGTATGGTGGACAGATTGTGAAAGATGGTCATGAAATTGGATTTTGCTTGTGTGTAGTGTATGTTGATGACATCTTGTTGTTGTCGACCACTAAGGAAGCCGAAGAACATGTGGTTGCAACTTTGTCGTCTGTAGTGCCTGTGAAGACAACTGGAGAGATCGGAGAAGAGGGAGGATCCCTGACCTTTATTGGTCGTGTCATCAAAAGAGAAAGAGATTCCTCTGAGATCACTCTGGGTGTTGATCCACATTATCTTGACTCTACGTTTCTGGATTATGGCGTTACCCGTGGGTCTGAGAATGTTCCTGACATTTCGGGACATCTGGAGAAAACACTCACGGATAGCAACTTTCAGAAACCTTTGTCAGATGAAGCATACTCACGCTTCAGGAAGGCGTTGGGAAAATTGCTTTGGTTGTCACAGGTGCGTCATGACTTGAAGACATGGATGTCTGTTCTTGGGACGCAACAAGCGAAACCGATGCACGGAACTGAACAAGCATTGAAAGCAGTTTTGAGATTCTTGTATGTTGACATGCATGCATGCTTGTGTCTACCGAGCAGAGATGAGACCATCATGAGTCAAGTTGACGATACTCAACTGAGATCAGTCCATCTTCACTCTTTCAGCGACGCTTCACATGCGCCGTACCGTTTCAACAACCGCAAAGGTGTTAGCGGTGGAGCTGTTTTCTTTGAGAGGTCATTGGTAAGGTCTCTGAGCCGACAGCAACAAGCTTTGAGCTTGAGTTCATGTGAGGCAGAGCTCTATGGTTTGCAATCAGTGTGTCAAGAAAGTGTTGCGTTTGGAAGACTGGTTCACCGTCTTCTGTTTGCACTTCATGAGATCGATGAGCCAGAAGAAGTTGTGATTTGGCTGGAGAGCGATTCAAGCTCCGCATTGCAACTTGTGAGGTCCATGGACGTGCCACGACGTTCACGACACATTGAAATAAGATTGCATTGGTTACGAGAGCAGATGAGAGAGGGTTTGTTGAAATTGAGACACAGAAGTGGTGTTGAAAATCCAGCAGATCTTTTCACCAAATGCTTGGGTGCTAAAGCTTTCTATAAACACCGATATGCTCTTGGGATTGTTGTTCCAGATGGTTTGACAGCTGAGTTGGCAGAACTTCGTGAGCTGAGTGTGTTGCAGCAAGTGTTGACTCAGGATTCTTCAATTGCGATTGTGGAACTGTGTTGTTCGGAACATTCGAACTTGAGAAAGGTTTGTGAAGTTTCAAAGGTCCCATACATTGGTGTAGTTGCTAAGGTGCAGAGTTCTGGAACGTTGAGTCGTGTAGCTGTTTGCATTCGACAGTGGAAGAACTCGTCATGTCCACCTTGGGTGCATATTCATGCATCGACTCCTTGTGGAAGTGGAAGTCCGCTTCGCAATTTCAATCCGGACTCAGTCACTGAAAAGGACCAGGAATGGGATGAGATCATCAACGCGATTGGTGGTTACTTCAAACATGCAGACTCATGTTCGTTTGAGCTTCCAGAACGAAATACCATTTGGTCCCGACCTGAGACAGTGAATCTTTTGGAGAGTTTTGACATGAGGCATGAGGCTTTGGTGAGGTTGTGCAAGACTGGATGTCAGAACAAGGATGGTATTCGGATTGGAAAGACATTGAAGTTTGTTTCCAATTCAGCCTGGTTTGCATTAAATCTCCACTCTAAACTTTCTACATGCACATGTCAGACTCATGCAGAACTTTATCAAATCAACTATACTGAAACAGCGTTTTACAACCGAAAGTTGGCAAGATACATTTTGATTGCAGTCAAACATGCGTCGAAGAAGAGTTGAATTTTGCGTTTAAAAGGGGGCCCTGTGATTGTGAGAGAGAGACAGAAGTTGACGTCACGTTTCATTTTCCTGTTTTGCATGTTGTTTTCAAACAAACGTTGCCAAAGACAAACAGGAGTTTTCACCATGTTTCATTTTGTGCAGAGTTTTGTTGCGCGATGCTGTGAGATGCAGTGTGTGTGCGCAGCGCAGAGCAATCGGAAAGGTTACTGATCCTATCACGACTGTGATGGCGGTTCGACACTTCGTTTCACGCTCTAGGTTGATTGCTCCTAAGAGTTTAGCCACGGTCTAGTGCTTTGTCTCTTCCGGACGCGTTTGGTCTGTAGCCATGGCCAAGTCTGGATGGACGGATGAAGATGAGAAGGCTTTGCTTGGTCTTCTTCAGAAGAAGTGGCACAGTGGGAATTCAGGGTCAGGTTATGCAGCCGGATCCAGTATTTTGACTCCTTTGGAAAGTCAAGGAGCAATGACAGATGGAAGCAAGCGACTTCGTGAGGCTCTGGATGATGATGAATTCGATGTGATTTCTTCGGCAGCTGAACCTTTGAGTGCGCAGTTGCCTGTGATGCCTATCCCAATCTTTCCTGGGATCGCCGACAAGGTCCTTGATCAGCTTACTGCTGATTTGGTGCCTGAAGGCATGAGTTTTCGAGATTGGAGCAGAACGAAGTTTGCGTTTGGAAAGTTTGCCAACGAGGGCAAGACATACCGAGAGGTGTATGTCGATGATGAGATGGCCGGATATTGCAAATGGAGTATGGGTCACCTGGGAAACAAGAGTACAAGTCCAATTGCAAAGGATTGGTATTCTTTTCTCTGCGCATGCAAGATTGTGGAGGACTCTGGAAAGGTTGGAAAGCCAAAGCGTTGCTTCACTGGAACTTCAGTGCAGAGGCAGCTGGGTGATTGAGAGTATCTTCATTGGTGCAAAGGCGAGGAAAGTCCTATGAGCTGGTTGTTCATTGGATGGTGAACAACGGGACAATTCGTAGTATATGTATTGACCTATCGAACTTGGGCGATATGTGCTGAAGTCTGGATGGGTTACAGCTATACATGGAATGGAGTTCATCTCAAAAGGGGGTGTGAAAATTTGACATCTGTGGTGAGATGAATCCATTTGGTATTTTCTGCATTGGAAGAAGTGAATTTGGTTTTCATCTTGATGATGAGCTCAACCGTGATGGTTGACACTGTATTTGCACGTTTCATGTTTTGCACGTTTTATTGGAGATGACGAAACCCAACAACGATATACTTTTCGTCTTCTTTGAGTACTTTGATTGCACGGAGAACATCGTGAGGATTTGAATTTGTAGTATAGTGACATGGAAAATCAAACCATACCTTTTGCGTTAGTTGTCGTCGACGAAGTGCACGAAGGAATCGTGAGAAGATCGTAGAATTCATTTTGTGACTTCGGAAGAAGGAACTGTGTTTTACATTGATCGGAGAAGTTTAGTTTGTTTTGTCTCTCAATGATGATAGCGAGAGCAACATTCTGAAAGGCATTCAGAACTGGAGTTGCTAACAGATCTGAGGGAGACATCATGAATCATGTTTTGGTGCTTGAAATGTTTCAACGTTTTTCAAACACTCAAACTTATTTAAACAAACAAACCATGTCTTGATGTAAAGACTTTTTGTGAGGACATGTGTTTTTGATCGCTTTTGTGAAAGTTAGCAGAAAGATGCTGACTGGCGACTCCGCATCATTTTGTGTCAAGGCGTGACACATCAATAAGAACCATAGCGACATGAGCAAGACACTTCTGTTGCTTGTGTGTGTAAAAGTGGCTGAGCTCTGGGAGTGGTTGACTTGGTTGCGTGGACGGTCTTAGTGAGTTAAGGACGACGTCCTGGACGCTGACCCAAGTAGGTTTCGAAGGTTGCGGTACCTTCTGCAGTTGCCTTTCGGCGGGTCGCACTTGAGACTCCCGAGTGGACCAGCAGGGATTCGAACCACCACCGGCAGTCTGTCAGCGCTGGCAAGACCAACGCCATACCAACTGAGCCATCGGGTCGCCTTTTGGTCTCTTGATGCGTCGTTTGCTAGCCCCCTTCATTATTTTGTGAGAAGGCTAAAAATGTAAAATTTCGGTTTTACCACAGTTTTGAGCCAGTTTTGATGTCCTTGGTTGCGTGCCGGAGTCGAGCGGTGTCGGTACACGTTGAAATCTCATTTACAATGGGGAAAGCGTTGAAAGAGTTCCAGCTGTGTGACTCCGGACGACTCCGCAACAAAGCGCGCCCGTTTTTGGGGTTGGAAAGAATTTGGACTCCCAAAAGCGGTCCTTTCCAGTTCAGCACAATCCTTTCTGCCTTTTGTACAGTAGTTTCAATTGTTTTCTGGTGAATTTTTGAAGCAGCTGGGGCGTTCCAAGCGTCATGTCGCAACCCCAAAAACAGGGTTGCCACACGCTCCAACGTGTGAATTTGGCGCACCCGTTTTTGGTCTTGCCTGCAATTAAAATAGAGATTGAAAACAGCCTCGGACTGGCCCTTTCCAAAGCGAAAAGCGGTGGTCCTGGCAATCCCATTTTTATGCACAAGTACATCTGAGAGGACGCTGAGAGAGGCAATTTTCGTAGGCCCGTGACCTTGTACAGTTGTTTGTTCTATGCCAACGACGGTGTGCACAATGCCTCGATTTCTATGTTTCACTGAATGTCGTGGTGGATAATTAATTTTGGCATGTTTTTGAGCGCTGTGTCCCTTGGCAAATCCTTTTTGTGGGTGTTGTTGTTTGGGCTCTTGCCCCTTTGTGTGTTTGGTTTGCTGTTTTTGCTTTGACGAAAACGCAAATCTGGCTGGGGGTCCTTGTGCAAATATCGTTTTGACTGCTTATGCTCATGTAAGGACCGAGCCACAGTACGACATCGGCCAAACTCGAAGAAAAAAAAGATCCTGGCAATCCCATTTTTGGCCGTGTGGAACCTTGTGAGCTGCTTGAGACACGAAGCTCTTCGCATGACGCCGAAAATGAGATTGCTGCAGTGATGGTTTTTTTGGTTTCTTGCAGGGACAGCTCGCTGGACTGCGTACAGGTCCACTACCAGTACTTTTGTGGCTATCGACAAGTAGACAGCCTTGCATGATAATTACAATTCATCTTTTTGCTGCGATTGAACGTGTGTAACGACCTGGCGGAAGCCATGAAGGCGTTGGACGGAAAAAAAAAGAGATTGCTGCAGTGACCTTTATTGCCAAAAACTGGCGCAGCTTTAACAAGCAGCACTGCTTTTGCAAGTCCAGCGGAACGGCTCCCGGGGAACATGGTTCCTGATTGAAGGTCTCCAGCCCTTCTGGAGCAAAAGAGCATGCCAATCTTTGCCAAAGCACCATGTTGTTTGGAGTTGTTTGGGTGTTGTTGTTGAGATAGCCGACCCGATGGCTCAGTTGGTATGGCGTTGGTCTTGCCAGCGCTGACAGACTGCCGGTGGTGGTTCGAATTCCTACTGGTCCACTCGGGAGTCTCAAGTGCGACCCGCTGAAAGGCAACGGGCGCCGACCAGAAAAAATGGGTGTTGTTGTTGAGACATTGCTGGCGGGATGTCTTTTTTCTGCGTTTGCCTTGGCAGCGGATCGTTTCGTCACGATTGGGCGTTGCACTGCTCAGTTTTGTTTTGGTCTCTTGATGCGTCGTTTGCTTTTGAGCCCCTTCACCCCCCTAGACTCCTAACGCGGCTTTGCGGATCGGATTGGATTGTGTATGTCGCCCGGAGTTCAGTATCATTAAAACCGGATGATTCCTCTGGTCACATTGGGGGAAGAGTTTCGATTTCATGACTCCAGCAGATTCCGTAAGAAGGCTAAAGATGCAAAATTTCGGTTTTACCACAGTTTTGAGCCAGTTTTGATGTCCTTAGTTGCGGAGTCTTGCCGGAGTCGGGCGGAGTCGGTACACCTGTTGAAACCTCATTTACAATGAGAAAAGCGTTGAAAGAGTTCCAGCTGTGTGACTCCAGACGACTCCGCAAGAAAGCGCAAGATGCGCATGATGATCTAGTTAAATTGTTCGATTTGTCTCATGCCCGTTTTTGGGGTTGGAAAGTATATAGAATTTGGACTCCCAAAGGCGGTCCTCCCCAGTAGATCTCCTGCGTTGCAAATCGCCTCAGGCACTCTGGATCCACATGCCAGCAGCGACCACTTCTACACAGGTATTCGTGGTCTCCATGCACGAAGTCGTCTAGGGCTCCGCAGTGGTGATCAGTTCCCCTGTGATGGGTCATCTTTTCCTTCCGCCCAACACCAAGATGCCGATCATGATAGCCAGGATCCTGGCGAAGAGCATCTTGATCATGCCCGGGTGGAAGTCGTTGTAGGTGAAGGTTGTGTTGGTGTTGTTGTCCAAGTGGCAAGCGATCGTTATGGCACAGTGGAAAAATTTCCTCTGTATCTAGTGGCAAATTGTCATTGTGTGTGTTGGTTTGTTTTTGTGTTGGACCCCGACCCCGTTCTCTTGTTGTTTCGCTGTTGGTTTCTGTGGCGAAACGTAAATCTGGCTGGGGGATTTGCGGGTCCTCTTGTTTTGGTTTCTGTTTGCTTTCTTGGTTGTTGATTGTTTTTTGCCATTTATTTTATTACAGCTTGAACCACTGCGTTTCAGTCGACTCGTTTTAATTCGTTTTATCTGCTTATACCAATTGCAGGACCGAGCCTCAGAGCGACATCGGCCAAACCAGAGGAAAAAAAAGTTGGTGTTGTTGTCCAAGTAGTTCGCTGCACGTACAGCACATAGCGAACATACTAGGGAGACCCTTTTGAGCGAAGCCGGTTTTGAGAAGGTTTTCTGGACCCAGAATTGGGTCCGTCAGGGCAAGCTGTTTTGTAGATGATTCTGTTTCTTGTTGGGGCAAGTGGGGTGCATATCCGTTGTTGCTTGAAACCAGTTGAAGTTAACTTCTTATTATTTCGTTTGCTGCTAGAAGGCCCATCAGCCTTTTGCAGCGTTAGGTGGTTGCTTGGGGTGTTTCTCGCCGTCACGGAGTTAGTGAGTTTTCGCGCAGGTGGCCGGCTTCCAATTGAATGATTGTATTGATTACTTTTGCTATCTTTTCAGGCAACCCCGTTATTAATTAACAATAGAAATTTAAAACGGGATGGAGTAAGAATCTGCTTAGGGAAAGATGTGGGAAGATGAAGTATTGAAGGCTTTCTTACTCCGTCATCGTTTCGATATCATGTCAATTACATTGGGTGATTGAATTAAAACATAGCACGGAGTAGCGGAGTAGCGCGGAGTAGCGAAGGATTGGTGAATGTTGCCTGGGTGGTGCTGCATCGCAATCGCGACATTGGAGCCAGTGAACGGAGACAGCTGATACCACATGTGCGCTTTCAGGTTCGATTTGGGGCCAGAAAATGAATTGAAATCAGGCTTCGCATGTGCGGGCCTCCTCTGTTCCAAATCTATATGCTTGTTGCGTAAATAAACGCAGTTGTAATTTTTTGGTTATTGCACGGGTCGGCCTTTGCTGTTGATTATTTTGCGGTCTCATTTTGTTACAGAACACTACGCTGCACTACCTTACCCTACACTAAATACACTACCCTAACTACACCACAGCTACAACTAGAACTAGACTACGCTAAGTACATTACACTTCAACCATAACTACAACTACAACTGCACTACATCACGCTACATCCAACAGTTGTGCTTGAGGTGACCACTGCAACCACTCCAAAAGCACAACTCCAACCACCTTTCGACCCATCAGTGGATTCGCTCTGCCATCCGTGATTCGCAGCAACCAACCTCTCCTATTGGTTTCCTATTTTTGAAACTTCCGCTGCCGCCTTGCGCGGTACTACCCGCATTTCATTTATCAGCATTTGAACCGCCCCCTTAAGATGAGGAATTCGAAAGAACCAAAATCCTGAAAAGGCAGGTTATGATTTATTGTGTGGGTAGCTTTCTACTTCAAAAAAATTGGCCCACCCTATGGTTTCACTCTTTCCCACCCTTTTTAAGTCTTTCTCACGGCCTGGGGCGGTAAGGCTTTCTACATCATCATTTGGGGACCGAATTGTGTCTCTAAGTTGCCTTGATGTGTAAGTGATCCGGAAGTTGGGTCGGGCCTTCAATACACAACCCTGAAACTTTAAATCCTGGAGGAAAAAACGGTGACCTGTAGCATTGAACGTTGATTTTCTTTTTGAGATGAAGTTGACGGTGTTTGACCGTTTACGGTTTTACGTCCGAGCGAATGTGGGACCCGCGTCCCTAGTCTAATTTTTCCCGATAAAGTAAAAAAAATATTGCAAATCAAGGGGAAAACCGATTAGTTTAAAACCGCGGGCTGGGATACTTATTTTTGGACAACTCTCAAATGAATTCCATTACAACCGACAAAGAATTGGATGGAAGTGCGTGGTGTTGTTGTTGTTGTTGTTGTTGTTGTTGTTGCTGCAACATTTGGGTGCATTTGCTCCGTTCCCCGGCATTCTCCGAGCAAAATTGCCGAAAAACCCATCAATTTGGGGTGAACATTTGTCATATTTTCCTCCAAAAATCTTCCAAAACAAACCATTGACATTTTGGATCAAGTTTTTGGAATTGTTTGTTGCCCATCCGTTTCCGGAGCGATGCTTTCGAAGCGTTGGCCACTGAGCGGGGGGAGTTCGGATTGCTCTTCGAAATTGTGAAATGATGATGATATGATTGACATCTCCCCATAGTTTTGGATCAAATAACTTTCAGTAACGACATTTAAATATGTGGAGGGCGGGCCAGACCGCGAGGCCCAGGAGGGAGTATAAAACACCAGTTAGTAGGTTTAATTGTAGGTACCGTATGTTTAAATGAATTGGATTCCGTATCTTTAAATGGCCGGGCGGGCCAAGGAAAACCTTCCCAGAGGTACTGTAAAATACCTGCTCGTGTATTTTGAAATCCGTATATTAAAAAATCCAACCTGTTTTTTTTTTGATAAACTATATCTGCCAGTTCAAGGGCATTTGTTTTGAAACCAACACATTCAGAGAGGAAAATCTTGATCCAAAATTGATGCGTTCAAGGGGGTATTTTTTTTCCTAACCCAGCAACATGGTCATGGCAGGGTGACAAGCATCAACTGATGAAGTCGAACCCTATTTGGCAGTGGCTGATCACTGGGTTCGGACAAGGTTTAAGTGGAAAATGGATCTCACCCCCTGGAAAGTGGAACGATCATATTTCGAATTTGGTTCCGCAGTTTCATATGTTTATTTCCGTACTGGTGAATCCTCAATTTGCCAAAGACCAGGCAGTGCCAACTATTGCGAAATATTCTTGTTGTATATATATAGTGTAAAATGTATTGATAAAATATAATGTACATGTGTATCTGCGTAGTTTTTAAGCATGATAACATTGGATCATTTTTTTGTTTATAGTCCGATAAAACAGCAGTGAAAAAAATCATTCATCATGTTCCACTTTCGGCTGGTTCCCAAGTGTCGGTCCAGTCATTAGGTTTATTGGGAACATCAGTCCAGTAGTAATTTTTTTGCATATTTGATCAAATGGAACGAAGTCCGAACTTACTACATGTTTCCCATATTTTCATCATTTTCATCATTTTGGATAGTTTGAAGATAGTTTCCCATGAATTTCCCATATTTTGGATGCTTCAAAATCATAATTTGGTCAAATCAGGTGCCGATGGCAGGCTGGGACGAGGCCTCACAGATCTGGGAGAAAAGGGACCCTAATCTAATTTATGTTGCGAATAAACGACCTCCATTCCATATATGAAAACGATTTCGAACAAATGATATTGCATTTTTTTTCAATTTGGGAGACCCCTTTTCACTACCAGTGGTTTTGCCATTCAAAATGACAATTTGGAGGTTGGGTTTCATGTTGGTGTAGTATCCTATTATATTCCCATACATGGTTTGTCTTATCCGATTAATTGATCCCTATTTATTGATCCCCTTACTCAGCCAATAGCAAAACCTTAATTTTTTTCCTCGGGTCCGCGCGCATGGGACACATGGCCAGGGTTCACAAAGGAGGTCAATATGGAGCCTCACAGATCGTCGTTTTTAGTATTTAACCAAACATTTTTATAAAGGGAAACTATATATATACATATATATATGTATATATATATTATAATACAGTTCATTTATAGCCGTGCACTTTCCATGATGATATTGGACAGTTCATTCGGGTGACTACGTTTGTATTCGCAGCATGCTTCAGTTGAGTAGAGTTCGCAGCAACCCGAAGGATTGGCAGTCCTTTAGCTTCGTCATTTCAGATTTCATGCGGGCTCTAGAGACTCATTCTGCGGCTTAGAAAAGACACACGTCGCGTCTCTATTTCTTTAGCCTGACCCGTGGCCTCGCTGGTAGTGGTACATGGCAACGGACAAGCCCAATTTCTCGGAACATCATCCATATATCGGAGGTTTTCCATTGCTAGTCATTGCCAGAGGGTATGCATTTTAAAGCAGAGTTATTTAATATTGTTTCATATTGGTTGATATTGATGAACATCTTACTGTAATGTTCTTGAAATCCCTACACGATCCAGATTCCCAGCATTGGGAAAATTTACTCTCAACCGCAGCTTTACATTTTTGAGGCATGCGGCCTGCAGTTCGAAAGGCTTTAGAGGGAGAGGTGGCCGAGGCGGTGCTGGCTTGTGCGAACTGGAAGCCTTGGGCCAGAAATCGTTTGGCGATTTACCGTTAACAAACGGGATTTTCGAGTTGGTATATCAAGTGGTGGCAGGAAAGTTCATAGAACTTGTGTAGAGTCTTGATATCCCAATCCTCAGGGGTCTTTCAATATTCCATCATATTCCATCTAGTGGCGTCTCGGATGGCCCTGATGGGGCTATGTTTCCGACATGGCTTGGACAGGTGGTGGTGTTCATGCGGGAGATCGGCCGCTTCGAACCGAACTCACCACGATGTGAGACCTCCGGGAAGGGACAAAGGGCCATAGCGAAATCCATTTTGTAATTGGCTGAAGTGGTTCTGACGTACTTTCCATATACTTTCCACATCTTTCCACTATTTTCAACAATGGAAATGAGATGATCTAGTAACGACAAAGAGATTTTTTCGGGGGGATCTCCATCTCTCAGGTGATTTTCCTTGGCAAAATGTGAGAGAACTTCTCTTGAATTCACTTGCTGATTTCGAAAACTTTAGCACAATCAATTCTAACTATTGTAATGCCTTCTTCCTATTACTAAACGTACCCCAAATACTAAAAACTAGAGTCCATTAAAAAGTGGGAAATTTGAAGTTGGCCAATTCGAGTTTCAATTGATCCCCAGAAAGCGATTTAAACATGAAGGTCGTATTTGAGGGTTTTACCTCCTGACGGTAAAAGCTAGTCAACAGGTATTTTTCATTGGGGTCCGCCTTTGAAAACACCTTTTTAAAGTTAATATTATTGATTTAATATTAGAGGAACCTTCGAAATCCAAGTTTTGGCAATATTTTGATTAGACTTTGAAAAGGACTCTAGTCGATATTGAAATAGGGGGAAGAAGCATCTCATCCTGATAAGGGACTAAATACACCCTAAGTGGGGTTAGTATTAGGGGGAATGGATGAATCCAAACTGCAAGTGGATGATATTTTCTGAACTAGTCCAAACTATCCCAGATTCTTTGTTCCAATTATCGTCCACTTTGTTTTTTTGTTTTTTTAATTAGCCTCCCTTATTTTAAATCTAATTAGTGCTGGGATGCTTTCAGAGGCTATCAACCTGGGACTATTAGGAAAGACCTCGCTCGCAGACCGAGGACCGACAACTGATGCTTTGATATGGTTTGCGTATTTTTAGACAGCACTATGATTTCATAGATTTATTTCAGCTTTCCATAGCTTTCCATAGAATTTGTTGCATCATTTTGAGAGATCAAAACATATCAACAAATTTCATGGAAGTTTCCAAAAATACCCGAGGGATGATGATGCCGTGGTTTTTGGCCACCTTTTGCCTCACCTGGAGATTGAGATAAAAAATTGGTGCTTTGGTGACAATTCACACTGAGAACATCATTTTCCCAATGAAAACAAGCATATATGATATTTGTGGGGGATATCCCGTGGCTCCTCATTGAGGCCTTCTCCTTTGGTTGTAATTAAAAAAAGGAGTGTGTTCGCCAATTGGTCAAGACGAGACCTATGCGACCATCATAACGGCTGGCCGATGTGAAAAGCAGTGTACCCTCCTGCCATCAAACATGGAAAAATTACAGAACATCCCCCATTTTCAATGACTTTCCCAGGTGCCAGGTTTAGTTCCGAGATGTCCCAACTGGCTATCTTTGCCACGTTTTTGGGAACCAAGCCATGTTTCAAAAAAGTCGGATCTGGGGTACCCTCCTGGTCGGATCTGGGGTACCGACCCGGCGCGTTTCGCGGATCCGCCGAGGCCTGTCACAATACAGCGATGTGTTGCTGAAACATGGCTTCGATGATCTCGAGATCCTGATGGACGTGCAGGAGAAACTGGCGAAAAGAGCCAATTTGTGAAACTGTGGTTTCGAAAAGAGAACTGCGACTGTTCCTGGGTTTCTTTACAGGATACTATGGTTACATTAATATATATATTATATATATACTATTATATATATATATATCTATGTATGTGTATATATATATTTATACATATACACATTAATATGTATTTTTTCGGGCATATTATACTTGAAACGGGGATAAACCTGGAAGTGTGGGCTTCCGAGCCGGGATTATATCATCCAGAAATGATGTAGAAACTGATCACCAAAATTCAGGTTCAAATACGGGAGATGAAGAATGTAGAGTCGTTTTGTCTTTTTTATGGGAATATGCAATTCCAAAACAAATGACGATGGTCCATGCAGGATTACATCATCTATAACTATGGATGACATTTCCACCACACATTTTCACCGTCCAGTAGCGTATCTGGACGATGAAGTTTTCCAGGATAGCCACCTGAAAGCTATGGGTTTTCTGCCTGGCCACATGCTGAAGATCAAGAAGCGCCACGAGCTTAGAATCTGCAACAACCCGTGGGGAGTTTTGCCAGCCATCAATCCATCCGCAACCAGTTCTTTGGGGGATGCCCCAATAGTCTTGTGTAGGAAGTGGGAAGTATTGGGAACTCTGTTAAAAAATGTATATATATATATGTAATTATATATATATATATCTGGTGGTTTGTTCCTTCCTATTTTGTGAGTGCCTCATATGAAGCCACAGGATTTTCTTTTTTGAAGCAACATTTTCCTGGGAAGTTGATTGCTTTTTCTGATTAAGGAACCAGCATTTTTGTCCACCTGTCCCACGGATTCTCCGATTGGCATGATATGCATGATTTCTGGTGATGCTTTCCTCGGATGTGCAAAGAAGTTGCAGGCCCAGGGCCGCAAGGTTTTCCTTGGCTTTTTGCAACAGCTTCACCCAGGTCTTAAAGAACACCTGGAAAAGAAATCCTCCCCTGCTCTTGCTGAACAGGGCTGGATGGACTGAAACGGTTGGGTTTGTTGGGTCAGAAATGATATGAACGCGCTCCATATTTTTTTGGGTGTGTCACTTTGAAAAAAGAACCAGTTTTGGTGCAAAAAAACATCTGCTAGTCTATGAGAAGGGGTACCACATTTTCAAGACGATCCCCACATGTTGCAATGGGGGACCCCACGGAGAAAGAAGATGTCTGTCGTGACGGGCATGATTACCTTGATAGTTTTGGAGATCTGTCGATATTTTTGGATCAACCAAGGAGGTTTTCCGTGTATCCCCCCGCTCTTGGATCAACCGCAGCCAACCAACCAAACCAATATCCAACAAATCTAAAAGTCTAAGAGTCTAAGAGTTGGTTGGGTTGGTTTGTTGATTGGTCCAAAACACATCAACAAATGTCAAAGACGGCAAATTCCTTAGGCTGCCCCAGCTGTCTCCGCGCCAAGCATAGGATCCTGGTACTGCCCGAGTGGTTTACACACCATCTACGACCAGCCTTGCAGATCCTTGGGCGAAAAAACCACCAATAACCATGAAGAAGGGCTTAGTGATGTGTTATTGGGGAGGGTTAAAAGGAGCTTTGAATCACCATGACCTGGAAACATGGCCACGCGCTCCAGATGGGTGTACGGTCCGGGCTGGCTCCACCCCAACTTGGCCATTTTCACCGTGGTGACAATCCGTTCCAATGCAGAGATACCCCCCCAAAAGGTACCAATTCATGCTGCTACCAATTCCAATGGTACCAGGGCCATCCAGGACATTCCAGGACTTGAAAACTCGACATCGCATCAGGTCCCGAGTGGAGCTCAGGGCTTTGCTGCACCCCCAAGTGAGATCATTGAGGTGGATGAGGGTTGATCACCCGCTGCTGTTGGTTCCTTTGAGTTGGGAGCAGCGATTGATTTTCCGAGAGAGGAATCGCTTTTTGATCACGAAGGCAATGGGTACACTAGGGTTGGACCGCAGATTTTTCGTCATTTCACATATTTTCAAATAATTATCATACCTAGTGTGATGAATATGGCTATATGTGATATATATATATGTTCAATATATATATATAACATCTATATCACATATAGCCATATTCATCACACTAGGCAGCGATTTGACCCATTTTTTCGATGCCACCAAGACCATCGTGATAATCACGGGGAACTTAATGATCAACCAGATTTTTTGGGCCCAATTTTTAGACAAAGCGAGACCAGGTTGGTATCATGTCAAATGACAGAAATTTGTGGATAGTTTACCATCCCGATTCTTGGATGGTCAACATGTTTGATATGGTTAGATTCCATGTTTGATGGCGAAACCATCATTTTCAAGAGTTAAGTCCCCATGTCTTGGGGAGACATCGATCGACGCCTCGCTGTGTGCAGGTAGTGAGCCAAAGCTGGCCAAAGGTGGAGGGTAAAGTGCTGGAGATCGCAGAATCATTGTACAAAAACCTGCTGCCTGGTGGATATTTTCAGATGGCTCTCTTGTCAAAACATGGGGGAATTTTACCATTTTTATCATGGGGATTTTCTGAAGAGGTTCGACTAACAGTTCTTAACCAGAGATATCAGAGAATTTTTGGGATTGAAGATGAAGTTTGCTGAAACTTGGATTTGTTAGTGAATCTATTGGATTTTTTTCGACTGCGAGCACTTGGAATACCTAAATTTTTGGTGAACATTTGGCTGGAAAATGCAGTGATGGATGGAAGAAATCCTGCGCCAACTTGGTACCTATAACTATGAACCACAATAATGGGATTTTTTGTCAGGGATAAACCATCTACCGGTGCAGGATTTCTTCCACAGATCACGTTCCTAAGATTGTGTGAGGCGATAAAAAACCCATGGGTTTCCTGATGATGGACGAGATCCTGGTGATTGGCAACGGAATCGTCACACTAAATTGAATGTGAAATTCATCTTAAGATGGGAATATAGAATATGTACATCATATGTATAAGTATACATAATATATATATAATTAATTATATATATATACATATACATAGTAGAGGAGTAGTAGATGGTTTATTTTGTCAAGTTGTCATGTTAGATGACCAAAAGGTATAGATACACTGCTGTTGTGCCATGGCCATGTCAACAAAAAGGGCTGTTATCCCACCTTCTGGGGTCTAATCACCATGGTGCCATGAAAGCAACCCGAAGCTGCACCTCCAAAGGGGTGATGAAATGCCACAGTCTTCCAAGGACCCTTTTTCAAAGTCAAGGAGAGGGGTCTGGACGCGGAAAATCCCATCATTTCTGGATGATTTTTCCAGCCATCAATGGCCATGTTGAGGATTTCTTAGCCATGTTTGATGACACAGAAGGATATCCCAAAGCTCCCAAGCAGATCCCCCAAGGTTTTCCCTGGCGCCGGACGCCCGGAAGCTCTTTCCGTTGTCGGTGAGAAATCGCTACCGCGACTGGGCCAGTGGACTGGATGAGGCCGGGTCTCGGTGGTGGGGTGGTGGGGTTTTGGTATGTTTTGGTCATAGATTTACCCTCCGGCAATGGGATAATTGGGGTGTCAAATCAATGATAAGTGGGATATAATGGGGATATGAATGGGGATATAATAGATATGCCGCATATGCCTTCAGGCAATCAGATATGGCAATGTAAAATCCCCCATCAAAATGGAGGATTTTCATAGCTGGGATTTCTTCATGGAACTAAAGGGGGGATTTTCCAGCTTACAGGAGGGTAATGGGAATATCATAGGCAGATAGTCCTGAGACCCTGAGATGTTCTGGATAAGTTTCACAAGCACCTCATTGCGCTTTCACCGGTTTGATAAACCATCGATGTCCTTTTCCCACTGCTTGGTTGACGAAAAAGATGGTTCTCCCCATTCAGCAACCTTTACTCGTGGATGAGAATAAAGAATATACTGAATAGGCCCCTCTGTTTTTTCCTACACAATGGTGTTTGTGATACACCATTGATAAAATGAGTGGTTGATGTGGTTGATGGGTGGTCGTCATGGTCAGAAAAATCCGGGATGTGTTAAAGAACCCCTCTGGGCTGTTGATCATCAATGACTTCAGAGTAAGCTATTGATATGTTCACAAAATCGGGACCCGGAAAAAAAGACCCATTTGAGGTCAGTGCCCATATTTTGGTGCCAAGATTTTGTGGGTCAGACTACCATTTCTGATAGTATACATTTTAGGGTAGCAGGAATCGAGACTATGACACTCAAGTCTGAAGTCAAGTCTGAACTCAAGTCTGAACTCATGTCTCAAGAAACTCAATATAAAAAACCTATCAAATTCAACATATGAAAATAAGCAAATTATACTGTAATTTACAGTATAAATCAAGGAAAGGTAGGTACCGGGGGGGGGGGTACCATATATATATATATATAAAGTCCTAATATGGCAGGATGAAATTCTCAATTTTTGGTCGGTCAAATGTCTTAAATCTTCTTGCTAAAGCCAGATTTTCTGACCCAAATTATCACCATTTTTGGGTCAGTCACCAGCATTTTTTGTGCTCCAGGTGGAGGACGATTTTGAGGCATCCTCCGCGCTCCCAATGATTTGGTCTAAGGCGGAGAATCCGGTGAGTTTCGGAAAGGGCTGTTTGAAAAAAGATGTGTTTTTTTGCAGAGAATGCAGAGTTGTCTCAAAATCCATCAAAATCCATCAAAATCTCAACCACATCAAAATTTAGAACCCCTCATTTTTTCCATGAAATTATCTCTTTCTGACATCATTTTCCCGGAAAAAGAGCACACATTTCTTCCTACCTCAACTCGTGAGCCCCTTCGCGGCGCGAAGGCCCTTGAACTTTGGAGAAGTTTCATAGGGCAACAACTTCAACTGGCGAATTTTTCGACGTCCCCAGTTGTTCAAAACAACCATGAAAATAACTCTTCACCATTCACCATTAATTGAAATCAACCATGACATTGGATGTGATCAGAAATTTTGAAATATGAACACTCTTGATAGCCATATCAATATCCGTTCTGGCCCCGTACAATGTTGGATGTTCTGGCCCAGTTTGGCGTTTCGTGCGCTGTGTGAAGGTCATCCATGCTGTGTTCAGTTCGATTTCCGGGCTTCGAAATCCAAGCGTCTTGCCTTGGTGATGGAGAAATCTGGCAATGGAACGTATGAAATGACATGAAGATACATAAAGTGATCATAAAGTGATCATAAAGTGATCATAAAGTAATCATAAAGTGATCATAAAGTGATCATAAAGTGATCATAAAGTGATCATACATAGAGGATCTTATTCTATTGTTAGCTTCGAGCACTGAGAGTAGTTTGCTATGCCTCAAATGAAGCAGTCAATGGGTGTTGATCAGAAGATTCAGCTCGAAACTCTGATTTTTTCATTTTTTTTTGCCAAACAACTTTTGACGCACCAATGGTGACAGAAGCGAGGCAAATTGGTATTGGACCTCAATGCGCTCGGGATGAGACACGCTGGCTACAATGTGAAAGAGGACTCGCAGCCAGAAGCCACAGTGCCGGTTGTAGATTCTCTGTGGTCAGAAGTTGGAGCAAAATTACCCTCTGGTTATTTAACATAGCCATGGAAAATGGCCCATTTATAGATGATTTTCCCATTGAAACCTCCATTTATAAGGGATTTTCCATAGTTATGTTAGTTTACCAGAGGGTATGCACGGCCCAAACTTTTTCGCGTCGCAGGAATTCTTTGCTTTTGTGGGACAAGCTCTCATTATGGCATTGAGAACTCACGTGGAAGGTCTCTTGGCATCGAGCCACCGCTTGCCCATCGTAGCGTAGAGATGTCCGAGCTGAGTAGGCGAACCGTCACTGGCCATGGTTGAAGACTGAGACTTAAATTCAAATCTGGTTGGCACTTCAGATTGTTTTTTCCTTGTTTGGAATGACTGAAAGAACTTGGATTTCTGGGGGCTCAACCACCGATCACCTGATGTTGTTCTTGAAACCAATCTGAGGTTTAACCTGTGATGTGGAGCACGCGTGGCTGACAATCTATGTGTCCCGACAGAAAAGTCATCTTTTCCGGTGGAACTTGGGGTGGCTTAATCTACAAGTGGAAATCTCCGCACTTGGTGATGTTCTGTAACTGCAAAGTCCAAAAGAGTATATTTAACTTAAGAAACAAACACCATATCAGTGTATTCGGGATGATTGGAATATTTTTTCATGTTGCACTTTGGAATTTTGATGAATTTTGGCACAAAACCACCAAAGAGTGGTAGCAATTTCTGTTGCGAAAGCTGTGGCAGCTATGATGGCATCCATGATTTCCATCACCGAAATGGGTCTGTATGGCCATGAAATCATATGAACATATTAAATAATATTACATCTCCAGTCCATAGTTTTCAGGTACCAAAGCCGAGTAGATGAATCGCAGGATTTTGGAACTCTTGGAACCAGTGATAAGAGCTGTGAAATCCTACTTGTTTATGCGAAGAAGTCCTGGATTCGGGAGGTTCCCCAAAAAGTGAGTTCATTGGCTTCTAAAATGTTACAGTACCCCAATGATCAACAGCCTCAGAGGTTTCTCAATCGGGGGTTGACATGTGCCGCGAAACTTGGATTACATCCCCATATTGCCTGGGGTCATACTACCATTCATAGGGATTTATATACTCATTCCTTTGGGGAATCCACATTAATTCCATGTAACTTGAACATGGCACATGAACAATGAGCCGTGTTCAAAGCCCTGCTGGTTGATGTTTGGTTTGGGGATTATGATTATGACATATTCTGACTATCGACATCGACGGGGAATCGCTCCAAGGAGTTCATTGCGGAGGCGACCAGAGCTGGTTTCCGATCGGTGCAGACGCAGCTGAAGACCCAGGTGAGACAGGATACCCTGAGGCGATGGGAAGACCTGGGAGACCTTGGACCCTTAAAAAGGGCGGATGTTTTTGGCCAACTTTTGGGGGATATGAAGGACATGAAACGAGGTGGATTTGGACATGAAAATGGCAGTGACTCGTTGGATTTGGGGATTTTGGGACAGTGGACTAGGGATCTCAAGATCGGGAAGATGAACCAATGAGAGGCGCCAGCAACCGAAACCCAGTTTTGAGGCTGTTGAAACTATGTCGCTTTCGAAATCAAGCAGAAGAGAACTCCTCAGAAAAGAAATTGTTGTCTTCCGTTCTTTCTATTGCAACAATCGATGGGGAAACTGGACAAGACAATGCTCGGCATATTGATCCAGAAACGATGGTTGTTGGAGGTTGCACTTGCATTTCGAGATTTATTGAGCAGAAGAAAGATTTTTTGAAGGGATTCCGGCCACTACTTACCTGCTTGGAACAATTCAAGGCCATCTTTAAAGTTCGTTTTTTTCTTCGAAGGGATGGGGCGGTTTTTCGGCTATAATATATTCATTTGATTTGTAATCAAACTATCCAATTTCCGGAGTTGATATCTATATTTGTATCATGTACCTCAAAGGCCTCAAAGAAGGAGTACCTTAGATATTTTTCTATCCGTGTATCTCCTTAATATCTAGACAAGGTGGGCCCAGGTTGTAAGTTGGATTATAAAACTCGCTGACTATGGATATACCTTTCGAAAAACCAGTGAACCTACTAAAAATCAACTGACCCTCTGGTTATTTAAAGCTATGGAAAATAGCAAAGTTATAGAATTTACCAATAGAAAATGGTGATTTTCCATAGCTACGTTAAATATCCAAAGGGTAGCTAAGTAGGAGGCCCCAGTTGTTGTATCTATATTTTATATCCGAAAAACAGGACACTCCCAAATCCAGTGGTTTGTCCTCATTTGCAGACAGGCCTCCACAAGGGTACTTAGAATGGAAAATCCGAAAATCAGATGGATGATTTGGGGGTAACCCCTATTTTAGGAAACCACCATGTGTATCATCTAAAAAACTGGGCCATTTGCTATTGCTATGTTAAATAACCATATGGTAAACCATATTCATCTCATTATTCACCACTATTAAAGGATATTGATTTGTTATTAACACATATTATCCATGACGTATCCCAGTAAAGCCATCTAGGATAGCTATATATTTCTATGTCTACCTTAGATAATCTGCCACGTCAGGCCCGCGCCGACCCTATTGAGATCCAGGAGGTCGCAAGCAGGTGCTTTTGTCCATTTTTGATGGGAGATTTTAAACCATTGATAGACGGAAAACCGATGAATTAAATGTTTAATATTATTGGTCAAGTTGTAATCATTTAAACCATTGTCAATGGTTATCTAACATTTATCAGATTGTGGGCGCAGGAGGTGAGCAATTTGATTTTCGACATGTCAGCAAGTGGCTGCAAGTGGCTGCAAGTGGCTGCTTTGGCAAGTGGCTCAAGAACCAGAACAAGAGCAAACATCACAACCACAAGAACAATATCAAAATCAATAACCACAACATCAACAACATCAACAACATCAACAACAGCAACAACAGTAACAACAGTAACAACAATAACAACAGTAACAACAGTAACAACAGTAACAACAGTAAAAGCAGTAACAACAGTAACAACAGTAACAACAGTAACAACAGTAACAACAGTAAAAACAGTAACAACAGTAACAACAACAACACCAACACCAACACCACCACCACCACCAACAACAACAACAACAGCAACAACAACAACAGCAACAACAACAACAGTAACCAGAACAACAACAACAACAACAACAACAACAACAGCCACCAGAACAACAAGAACAAGAACGAGATAGCAAAAAACAAGGGCAATAACAGCAACAACAACAGTAGTAACAAGAACAAGAACGAAAAGGAGAACAAGAGAAAAACATAGCAAGTTCTTGGAAAATCTGGATGCTACCCAAGAAGATCTTGTCCTGAACTTTCAATCATCTTGTATGATATTGGTTGCTATGGAGTAAGACTTTGTCCTCAACATTCAATGATCTTGAGTGCTACGGTGTAAGATCATGCTCTTGACGTTCAATCATCTCGGACTCTACGCTCGAAGCGCTTGTCCTTAACTTTGAACATCTTGGATGATATGCTCTAAGACTTTGTCCTTGAATTACAAACATCTTGGCTGCCACGCTGTAAGACCTTGCCCTTAATCTTCAAACACCTTTGATGCTACGGTGTAAGATCGTGCCCTGAACTTTCAATCCTCTTGAATGCTACCCTGTAAGACTTGTCGTCAACATGTTTGCTGTAAGGGAGTGTTGGATGGCACGCTGTAAGCTGTTGTCCTTAACCTTCAAACATCTTGGATGCAAGCATGTAAGATCTTGTTCTTAAATTGCAAATATCATTGGTGCTTCGGCGTAAGATCTTGTGCTTTCAAACATCTTGGGCGCTACAGAGTCAGATCTTGTCCTCAACTTTCGATCATCCTTGATGCTTCGCTGTCAGATTGCAGCCTGGTCTTGCAATCATCTGGGATGCTACCGTGTAAGATTTTGTCCTTAAATTGCAAATCTTTGTTGCTACGAAGAAAGATCGTGTCCTTAACCTTTAAACATGTCGGAGGCTACGCTCTAAGATTGTGTTTGTCTTGTCCCTAACCCTCAAGCATGTTGGATGATACGCTGTAAGTTCTTGTCCTTAACGAACAAGAACAAGAACCAGAACAAGAGCAAAAACCACAACCACAAGATCAAGAACCAAAACATCAACATCAACAACAACAGCAGCAGCAACAACAACAATAACAACAATAACAACAAAAACAACAATAACAACAATAACAACAAAAACAACAATAACAACAATAACAACAAACAACAACAACAGCAACAACAATAACAACAATAACAACAAGAACAACAATAACAACAATAACAACAAGGACAAGAACAAGCTCAACAAATTCAACAAGTTCAACAAGTTCAACAAGTTCAACAAGTTCAAAAAGTTCAACACGTTCAACACGTTCAACACGTTCAACACGTTCAACACGTTCAACACGTTCAACAAGTTCAACAAGTTCAACAAGTTCAACAAGTTCAACAAGTTCAACAAGTTCAACAAGTTCAACAAGTTCAACAAGTTCAACAACAGCACCAGCACCAGCACCAGCACCAGCACCAGCACCAGCACCAGCACCAGCAACACCAACACGAACACAAACACAAACACCAACACCAACACCAACAACAACAACAACAACCACAACAACAACAACAACAGCAACAGCAACAACAGCAACAGCAACAGCAACAGCAACAGCAACAGCAACAGCAACAGCAACAGCAACAGCAACAGCAACAGCAACAGCAACAGCAACAGCAACAGCAACAGCAACAACAACAACAACACACCAACACCAACACCAACACAACACCACAACACACAACAGCACAAACACAACAGCAACAGCAACAGCAACAAAACAACAACAACAACAACACAACAACAAAACAACAACAAAACAACAACAAAACAACAACAAAAACAAAATAAATAAACAACAAGAGCAAGAACAACAATAACAACATTAACAGCAAGAACAAGAACGAAAACGAGAACAAAAGAAATAATAGGAAGTTCTTGGAAGATCTGGATGCTGCCCAAGAAGATCTTGTCCTGAACTCTCAAGCATCTTGCATGATTTTGGTTGCTATGGAGTAAGACTTTGTCCTCAACATTCAATCATCTTGGGTGCTACGGTGTAAGATCGTGCTCTTGACATTCAATCATCTTGGACGCTACGCTCGAAGAGCTTGTCTTTAACTTTGAACATCTTGGATTCCTATGCCCTAAGACCTTGTCCTTGAATTACAAACATCCTCAATCTTGGATGCCACGCTGTAAGACCTTGCCCTTAATCTTCACACACCTTTGATGCTACGGTGTCAGGTCTTGTCCTTAAGTTCCAAATATGTTTGATGCTACTCTGTAAGATCCTCTCCTTAACTTTCCAGCATCTTGGATGTTACGGTGTAAGATTTTGTGCTTAACTTTCAAACATGTTTGATGCTATGCTGAAAGGCCTTGTCCTTAGCTTTCAATCATCTTGGATTGTACGGTGTAAGATCTTGTCCTTAACTTTCAACCATCTTGGATGACACGCTGTAAGACCTGTCCTTAACTTTCAATCATCTTGGGTGCTACGCTGTCAGGTCTTGTCCCCAACCTTCAAACATGTTGGATGATACACTGCAAGTTCTCGTCCTTGCCGGACAAAAACAAGAACCACAACAGCAAAAACAAAATTAAGATTCTGGTAAAGATGTTTTTTTCCTTCAACCAATCTAGTGATGGTCGACTTCAAAACTCCGCTGGGCCTGGTTTATAAAATTCGATATAGGTATGACGATGGAATTCGAGCCTCCACCAGTTAAAATACAGAAAGGGGTGTTGTGAGCGCTAAAAAAACGAAAATTTGGGGATATGTAGCCTTGATACTATGGATGGTTTCATGTTTTTTTGCGCTCAAAACAGCCTGTGTGAGTAGGACGAATCATTTGATATACTAAGCAATCAATGTCTGCTGTCTGCTGTCTAACCCGAACTACAAAAATCCTCCAACCCGAACTGCGCGATCGTCTAACCCGAACTGCAAGATTGTCGTCTTCGCAGTGCTTAGTCCTGATTAAATGCTCAATAACTAAAGTTATAAGTTATAACACGCTCAGAGATGTTATGATCCGCGAAACGGCGACTTACAAACCACGCTTGTTACTCACCTACTAAGGTAAACCATCATTAAACAACCCACACAAAAGTGGGCGCTGGCCCTCAAATACAAACAATCTGGCCCTTTGTTTTTTTCTCCGAAACAGCTTTTATACCTATGTTTCAATCGGTGCGGGTGGCTGCTGGTGCATGGCTGCTAGCAATCTACGACAGACTATCTTGAAAAACAAGTAAAGTCTACAAAATCACTTTTTTGTCAAGATGGCACGTGACGGCAAGTGGCTACGAGTCGCTGCAGATGGCTGCAATCAGTTGCAGCCACTTGGCAGCCACTTGCCCAAGCAGCCACTTGCAGCGATTTGGCAGCCACTTGCTCAGGCAGCCACTTGGCAGCCATTTGGCAGCCATTTGCTCAGGCAGCCACTTGGCAGAAACTTGCAGCCACTCGCAGACACTTGCCCCAAGTGGTTGCAGCAAATGGCTGCCAAGTGGCTGCCAAGTGGCTGCCTGAGCAAGTGGCTGCCAAGTGGCTGCCAAGTAGCTGCCTGAGCAAGTGGCTGCCAAGTGGCTGCAAGTGGCTGACATTTCGAAAATCAAAATGCTGACGTTTGCTCGCTCTCTGATTTATCAGTTTTAAGCCATGGATTTGCGGAATTAAACATGATATGGCAATCCCCATTTTTGATGAATGGATAGTGCAGCAAAAACTGGAATATCAATCAAATTTGGGAATATGATCCGTCAATTTGCTTGAGATTCCCATTGATGCTTTTAGACAATTTGGTTGCAGTATCCGCAAATTTGGTTCCAGTTTCCCGATGATTTTTATCACATCTGTCCCTCCTATTTTTTTGAATTATCAACCCTCAGTCACAGTCAAAATGCAAAAAAAACATCATTTGCTTCCAACCTACGATTGGAAATGAGGGGTGGAAGTTGGTTGCTCTTTCCGTCCAGTTTCCCCAAAACTTGTTTGACCGGTGTCAGGATGCATGTATGATCATATATGGGTAGTTGAAAGGGTCTCTAGTCAGGCCAAAATTTACGACCTCCAGGTGTTACCAAGGTCTGCCATCCTCTGGTAAACGTTCACATAGCTATTGAAAATGGCCCAGTCGAAATAGTTGATGACTACCCATTAAACATGGTGATTTTCCATGGTTTTTGTATGTTTACCAGGTAAATTCCCTGCCATCAGCCTGTGGCGGATCTCCAGGCTTGGCAGAGAGCGACCTCAGTGCCCGGAAGATGGCATTCGACCGACTCGACCGACATCGGGTTCCCTCCAAGAACGAGGGAGCGCAGGGAGCGCCCAAGGTCTCTCCGAAAGCCGTGGTTCCTGGGTTCCCATGGGGGAGCGTCTAGGTTGTTGGCAAAGCTGAAAATGATGGGGTGACCAACATGAAGAATAGGGGTTTGACATGAGATAACCTATAATATGTATATATATATGTATGGTCCCGTGTCCCCGTGTCCCCGTGTTCCCACCCCCCATGGGATGGGTCCCCAGGTAGCACCCCCTTCCCTTGTATTTGCAAGCTATTGGCAGCATTTCTGAGGTCCAGCCTCTAGGTCTTTGCAGCATTTCTGACTACCACACATACTCCATCAAAGTACCTACGTGCTACCTATAGTCATATATATATATATACATGTGCTATGCATCTACTTCCTATTTACTACATATATATATATATTATATGGTCCAGCGTTCCAACCCCCCACCCCGACAGTACCACACCCCCGCCACACCACAGGGGGGAGGGGGACAGTACCACACCCCCACCACACCACAGGGGGGGAGGGGGACTGTTATATACATACAGACATACAGACATACAGACATACAGACATAGACACATAGACACATAGACACATAGACACATAGACACATAGACACATAGACACATAGACACATAGACACATAAACACATAAACACATAGACACATACATACATACATACATACAGACAGACAGACAGACAGACAGACAGACAGACAGACATACATACATACACACACATACACACATACACACATACACACATACACACATACACACATACACACATACACACATACACACATACACACATACATACATACATACATACATACATACATACATACATACATACATCTGGACAATTTAAAACGACGTCACCGACGTCACCGACGTCACCCCGAAATAACGATCTAGCCTCAGAAATAACTCATCACCATACAAGTACATATAGATATATATATACTTATATACTTATAAAGATATATATATATGTATTTATGAATGTATATTATAGAGATTTAGAGATATACTCCGCCCGTCAGCCCAAAGGGGTGCGCGCACCAGCAGACTGTACATTGTGGAGCCTGGTCCTGCTGGAGGAGGCCAGGATTGTGGCTGGTCAGCGCGTTCAGAAGCAAGTTCTCTATTTTTCCAGCTTTAGTATGGGCAGCTACGGCTGGAAAAATCGGTTTCAGGCGGCAAAGCCTGGACAAACAGAAAGATCCTAGTTTGTCAAAATATGAAAATGAGGTTTTCAGCGCGTTCAGAAGCAAGGTCCCTATTTTTCCAGCTTTAGTATGGGCAGCTACGGCTGGAAAAATCGGTTTTAGGCGGCAAAGCCTGGACAAACAAAAAGATCCTAGTTTGTCAAAATAGGAAACTGAGGTTTTCAGCGCGTTCAGAAGCAAGGTCCCTTTTTTTTCAGCTTTAGTATGGGCAGCTACGGCTGGAAAAATCGGTTTTAGGCGGCAAAGCCTGGACAAACAGAAAGATCCTGGTTTGTCAAAATAGGAAACTGAGGTTTTCAGCGCGTTCAGAAGCAAGGTCCCTATTTTTCCAGCTTTAGTATGGGCAGCTATGGCTGGAAAAATCGGTTTCAGGGGGCAAAACCTGGACAAACAGAAAGATCCGAGTTTGTCAAAATAGGAAACTGAGGTTTTCAGCGGGCTCAGAAGCAAGGCCCCTATTTTTCCAGCTTTAGTATGCGCAGCTACGGCTGGAAAAATAGGTTTTAGGCGGCAAAGCCTGGACAAACAAAAAGATCCTAGTTTGTCAAAATAGGAAAATGAGGTTTTCAGCGCGTTCAGAAGCAAGGTCCCTATTTTTCCAGCTTTAGTATGGGCAGCTACGGCTGGAAAAATCGGTTTTAGGCGGCAAAGCCTGGACAAACAAAAAGATCCTAGTTTGTCAAAATAGGAAACTGAGGTTTTCAGCGCATTCAGAAGCAAGGTCATTATTTTTCCAGCTCTAGTATGGGCAGCTACGGCTGGAAAAATCGGTTTTAGGCGGCAAAGCCTGGACAAACAGAAAGATCCTAGTTTGTCAAAATAGGAAACTGAGGTTTTCAGCGCGTTCAGAAGCAAGGCCTCTATTTTTCCAGCTTCAGTATGGGCAGCTACGGCTGGAAAAATCGGTTTTAGGCGGCAAAGCCCGGACAAATAAAAAGATCCTAGTTTGCCAAAATCAGGAACTGAGGTTTTCAGCGCGTTCAGAAGCAAGTTCCTTATTTTTCCAGCTCTAGTATGGGCAGCTGCGGCTGGAAAAATAGCACCTGTGCAGGTCACCGTGTTTACAAGCATGTTCCTTTACTTTTTTTTCAGACTCACCGCCCATCGCTGCCCTCCAAACACAACACGGTGTCCGTTTCATTTTGCGGCACTTAAGGTGCCTGAGCCGGCTTGCAGCTCTTCGTGGGAGGCAGGAAACATGATGGGGTGTGACGCGCCATACCTGGTCTCAAGCGCTCTTCTGATTTTGTGCTTGCTTCATTTTGGGACTGTTGTAAGTTCGTCGGAACAGGCTGGAAAAATTCTAACAAGTGTGTCGCACCACATTGCCATATTGCTGACTCAAGCCCACATTTTGTGGCACGCCCTTTTGTTAAAACGCAGTCATGGCGAGATAAAGGTCATCTTTCAATAGTCCAGAGCCAAAATTGCCGACGAGCCTTCCCATAACTCCATCTAGCTCCACAAAAAGACGCAAACGACGCAAACGTGATCAAGACGATGCAGGTTCAAACACAGAAGGCCCTTTGCTTGTTAGTGATCCCACTGCTCCTTCCGGTGCGCTTGCCAGTGAGTCCAGAGCTTCTCCTTCGCCTGTGCCTGCCAGAGAGCTTACAGGTTCATCTCCTTCATGGTGCGCTGTTCACATTGTGTCTAGGACACATCCGCTGTACCGTGCTGCAGTTGATCGATCGCTGACATTTGATTCTGTTTTGGCAGAGTACAAGAAGTGTTACCTTGCAGACAGGGACGAAGCGGCTCTTTTTTCCTGTGGCGTGGAGATCTTTCCCACATCGGTCATCGGGGAATGTCCCCGGGTCACTGAGCGCATGGTGCTGGTGCAAGCACTTCTTCCTCAGGAAGCTATGTGTGTCCGTGCAGCGGAGCGGATTGCCCAAGAACCTTCGTTTTGGGACACTGCTGCTACGGAAGGCGTGCTGAGCAAGGAAGCTTTTGTTGAGGCGGTGGGTGCTTTGCAGATCCACGACTGCGACTCAGTATCAGTTTGGAGCCTCAGCATGGGCGAAGCACCGTCTGCTGACCGACAGAAATTTGATGAGCATTTTTCCACGTATGAGTGCATTACGGAGACGAAACTCTTTGCGACCAGAGAGGCGGATTCCCCGATTCTTTGCAACATCATCGTTGGTGTTGCCGTTACTTTGCTTGGACCACCAGAGACTATTGGCCACAGACTGCTTGGTCACGTGGCAACATGTGAACACACAGGGTTTGTGACCTTGGCTCTTTCGGGCACTTTGTTGTTTCAGCGCAGCTTCGCGTTCCTCGAGCCTCTTCCTGCAGACCTTTCCGTTCAAGCCACTGAGGAGGAAGTACGTGGCGAGGACAAGATAATTGATGATGCTGTTGGCGTGACTGAAAGAGACGAAGAGATGGAAGATGCACCGTCTTCCACAAACAAACCGAAGGCAAGGAAAGCTTCTGGTTGCCCCAGGCTTGCCCAAGCGCGAATTCAGCGTGTTCAGAAGGACATTGAGAGGCTCCAGGGGACGACAGACCTGTGGATCCCCAGGTCAAGTTTCGTTCGTGCTGTGAAAGAATCTCTTGACAGTGTGCAGCAGGTGAAGGTTGCTAAAGGTGAGGAGGCCACGGCATACAGGATCAGCACAGAAGCTTTGAAGGTGCTTCAAGAGTGTGCTGAACACCATGTGACTTCAGAATTTAGCAAGCTCAGGCTTTTGGCTTCGCACCGCAAAGCGGTGACAATCGATGTGCGTGATCACAAGATGCTCAACCTCTTGCGGGGGTGAGTGGTGAAAAGAGCACGAAAAGAGGACGTCATTTGCACTGACAGTTATTAACCTCTTGTTTTCATTTGTTTCCTCCTGATCCTAGCTTCTCTTCTGCTTGGGCAGGTGGAGTCCCGCTTGGCTTCACTCACTGCTCTTGAAGGTGCGCGTTTTCCGGCATGTGGAGGCGGTTTAATCTGCAGGGAGTATAGAAACTAACAGCCACATAGTCATGAAGCAATTAATTAAAGTGTCTTTTTAGACTGAACACAACCGAGTCTGAAATTGTAAGTATGTTGTTTCTTGTCATGGCCTGGGCATTCGGTATTTGTAGCATTCTGGGGCAGCCGTGGACATGTAATCTGTTTGAACTTCCATCTCTGGTTCCAAGTGCCTTGTGCGAAGGAAAACAACATGCGTTTCACAGTTTCACTCAATGCATTCCGGTTGACCAACATCATGTGAGAAAGCACGCAACATGGTTGAGCAATCCGCAGAAGAGGCGGCGTATGCAACACACAGGGTCAGCTATAACTGGCTGGAATTGGTTAAGAAGGATGAGGAAACACGCCTTGGTTGCAAAATCTGTAGGGAGTTTCATCCTGGCAAGAGTGGCTTCTCTGCAGGGGATTACAAAGTCGGGAAATATTTTATGCCCGCACGTTGTCACAGCACCAGGTGTCAACGCACCACAAGGAAAGCGTAGCCAGAGCCAAGAAGGCGGAGGCGCCAGGCACTCCACCAGCACGGTCACCAGCAGGATCACCCAGACGGGGGTTGTCCCCCAGGACCCCAGGATCTCCAAGTTGTCCGCGCAGCAGTGCGCGAAGTAGTACTGCTTCATCTCCGGGTGAAGATCTGGATCGTCCAACAGACACAGCTCGGAGGTTTGAGAACTTGCTGGCTGGGGCGTATGCCACCATCTACCATGAGAAGTCGAGCGCAGATTTCCGTCTTTTGACGGACTATGCCACATTATGTGGCGGTAGCCTTCCTGTTGGTCACACTTCTGAGCAGATTTTTACAGAGTGCCGTGATATCATTTGTAAAGAACTCCTGGCACATTTTGTTTCCCAAGTCAGGCAATCTCCATATTTTGCAGTGGCCATTGACGAGAAAGACAGGTTTTTGATCATTGTACTTTCATATTTTCTGAAAGGCCAGAGGGTCACGATCCCTGCGGCATACCGAGATTTGCAAGGGTTTGAAGCCCGAGACTTGTTTTCCCTGCTTACATCAGTGCTGGAGTCTTGGGGCCTCGACAAGCAATATCTTGTAGGGCTCACAGCCGACGGAGCTTCCGTCATGGGAACCAGAGTTGCTTTAGGAAACCGAGGTCAAAATGTTGCCAAGCTCTTGTGTGAATGGGCAGGGCACCCTTTGTTGATTACTCATTGCGCCCCTCACCGACTCCAGCTGTGTGTTGTAGCTTCATGGACCGACCCATATTTGAAAGATCTGGAAAAGAGAATTAAAGCATTGATTAAAAATGTTTCGGAGCACCCAGGCGCAACAATCGATTTAGTTTTTTGGTCTGACCTTGTTGAAGAAGATGTCCTTCCTTCACTTTCCTCTTCGACTGCACGTTGGCTTTCCTTTTATCAGCCAGTGAAGAAGTTGTTGAAGTGCTACTTGGGCGTGTTGTGTCACCTCATGTACTGCTTCAATTTCCACAGCTCACACGAGCAGAAGAAAACAATCACATGGCTCTTTCAGGGCCTGGCTACATGGGAGGCTCACCTGACCCTGGCAGGCATCGCGGATATTTTGGAGATTTGTATGTCTTACAAGAATCAGCTTGAGCGTGCATCTTCATTCACCGGAGTCCATGGCATCCAGGAAGCTCTGAGAGCAGAACTCGATGCCTTCTGCCGAATCAATTCAGTTTCAGCTAGGGCCATGGCCGGTGACGATGTCTTGCCAGGAGGTGGCAAAGAGGTCGAGCGCATGTGTGAACGGTACCGCCGCGAAGGCCACCAAAAGCTTCACCTCCTGTATACGGCAGCCGGCAACCTGGTAGATGAATGGGTAACACTCGAAGACATTGAGAGTAACCAGGCTATGAAGAATATTTTTAAACGGCTCCAAGAATTCGCCACAATCTGTTCAGACAAAGTGATGGAAAGGTTTGCAGCCCGATCTGATGTGTGGAAGAACGCTCACATCTTTCACCAAAAGTATGAATACAACCAAAATTCGTTTCAAAATGCACTTTGGGAAATTGGCAGTGACCTCAATATTGAACAGGAGGAACTCATCAAGGAAATGCGCTCTGCGTTTGCAATCCGGGATGTTGTTTTGGCTAGAGAAAAGGTCGATTCCGCCGAGTCTGTTTTGCAAGGTGTTCAAGAAAGGGCTGATCTGCCTGAAGCTGAACGTCTCATATCATCTTTCCTGTTGTCCCCCTCCCAAGCTGCAACATGCGAATGGGGATTTAGCACTGTGGTCCGTCTCAAAGAACGGCTCCACGATTGCTCCCCGTTGGTTCTAGAGCAATACCTCCAGGTGGGGATTTTGGAAAGCCTCTGCAAGAAATGATGTCCTGTGGAACAATCAAGACAATATCGAAACAATTTATGAAGCTGAAAAACTGCCGTGCAGAACATGTGTCTCAGGGGAATTTTTATATGCGAGGGCGTTTCATGGTGCCACGGAAAGAAAGCAGCGACCAGATTCCGGAAAAAGACGTGGAGAGTACAAGTTCAAGAAAAAACACGCTGGACTGCGAGCACAGGCTTCCGCCCGTGCCCTGCAACGTGGCGAGGGAGAGGAAGTCGCTATGGCCGAGCCTGTGGAAGAAGTCCCAGAACATAACATTTGGCGGCAAATGTTTCTGCGCAAGCAGAAGAAAGACCAGCTTCAATCCATTGCAGACCAAAGCAAGTGAGAAAGCAGAAATTTGGCGACTGTCTCCAATTTTGTTCTTTGCCGTTAAGTAGTTGATCTGCCCCTAAATAAGGATAATAAAACTTCTGTACCCATGATCCCCTTTGCGGAAGTTTCAAGTACGGAACCGAAAAACCGCCAACCCCAACAAACGGAGCGCACGACGCACAACAGCACAGCATATTGGTAACACAAAGCTGTGGCCGAGCAACGCTGGAAACGCAAAACCACCAGGGCGCTCGAAATTGCTAATCATGGCCTCCCGGCCGGGGGGAAAAGGAAGACGTTGAGGGTGCTGGTTGGCTGCTGCTGCGGCCGTTGCTGCTGGGCTGCTGGGTGCTCTGCTGGCTTCTTGGCTCTCCGCTGGTTCCTGGGCTTGGTGGCTGGGCTGCTGCTTGCGCGGGCAAACCTGCTGAGAGCAGCGGTGAAAAAAAAACTAGTGCCACTTGGGGACGCGTTCTGCAAGTGTTCTAGTGACTTGCATAAGAACACCGGATTACGCACTGCAACGGATTAGTGCAAGACCCAGTATTAGGAGGATTACGGACAAGTTTTGTATCCTCCGAATATCAAAAGTCCCCAGCTTTATTTTTGGACGCTTGCAAACAGCGTTTTCTCTCCCGGCGGTCCGTAGAGCAAAGTAGGTAAGGGAAGTCGGCAAAACAGATCTGTAACTTTCGGAACAGGACTGGCTCCGAGGGTTGGGTGGAGGGGTCCTTGTCTTGATGTTTGGAGCTGAGCAGAAGCTACTTGATGCCTCTGGTGGAGAAGGCTGCCAGGTCCTGATTTTTGATTTGAATTCTAAGACAGTGATTCCCTTAATGGATGATTGTACATTTTTTGGGGCTTAGGGAGACCTAGTAACACCAGAAAAATAGCTATTTGTACCCCAGCAAAGCTGCTAGGTCCTTATTCCTATTTTGTAAAACTAGAAATTTTAAGCCCATGACTCCCTCAATGGATGGTTGTAGATTTTTTCTGACTTAGGGAGACCTAGTAACACCAGAAAAATAGCTATTTGTACCCCAGCAAAGCTGCTAGGTCCTTATTCCTATTTTGTAAAACTAGGAATTCTAAGCCTATGACTCCTTCAATGGATGGTTGTAGATTTTTTGGTGCTTAGGGAGACTTAATAACATCATAAAAATAGCTATTTGTACCCCAGCAAGGCTGCTAGGTCCTTATTCCTATTTCGTAAAGCTAGGAATTCTAAGCCCATGACTCCCTCAATGGATGGTTGTAGATTTTTTTGGCCTTAGGCAAACCTAATAACATTATAAGAGTAGCTATTTGTACCCCAGCAAGGCTGCTAGGTCCTTATTCCTATTTCGTAAAACGAGGAATTCTAAGCCCACAACTCCCTCAACGGATGGTTGTAGATTTTTTTGGCCTTAGGGAGGCCTAGTAACACCAGAAAAATAGCTATTTGTACCCCAGCAAGGCTGCTAGGTCCTTATTCCTATTTTGTAAAACTAGGAATTCTAAGCCCACGTCTCCCTCAATGGATGGTTGTAATTTTTTTTTGCCTTAGGGAGGCCTAGCAACACCAGAAAAATAGCTATTTGTACCCGAGCAAAGCTGCTAGGTCCTTATTCCTATTTTGTAAAACTAGGAATTCTAACCCCATGACTCCCTCAATGGATGGTTGTGGATTTTTTTGGCCTTAGGCAAACCTAATAACATTATAAAAGTAGCTTTTTGTACCCCAGCAAGGCTGCTAGGTCCTTATTCCTATTTCGTAAAACTAGGAATTCTAAGCCCATGACTCCCTCAATGGATGGTTGTAGATTTTTTTGGCCTTAGGCAAACCTAATAACATTATAAGAGTAGCTATTTGTACCCCAGCAAGGCTGCTAGGTCCTTATTCCTATTTCGTAAAACGAGGAATTCTAAGCCCACAACTCCCTCAACGGATGGTTGTAGATTTTTTTGGCCTTAGGGAGGCCTAGTAACACCAGAAAAATAGCTATTTGTACCCCAGCAAAGCTGCTAGGTCCTTATTCCTATTTTGTAAAACTAGGAATTCTAAGCCCATGACTCCCTCAATGGATGGTTGTAGATTTTTTTGGCCGTAGGCAAACCTAATAACATTATAAGAGTAGCTATTTGTACCCCAGCAAGGCTGCTAGGTCCATTTTCCTAATGTGAGAAAATAGGCTTTCTATAGCGATGATCCTGATCATGCATTCAAGGTCCAGATTTTCAACTTCCAAAGCCAATCGATGTTGCGCCTGCTTGCCAGGTGCGGCATTGACGCTTCTTCGGGCCGCAACGCACACAACGTTGCGTTTATTATACAGAACGGATGCAGCAAATTAAGAAATCAAAGCAGGTCCTGTTGTCGTATTAGGCCGACGTAAAATATTTTTTTACTTCAGACGACGTCACTATTTCACCGGTAAAATTATTCGAATTAAGCGACGACCTGCGAAATATTATAAATTGTGCAGATACATACATACATACATACATACATACATACATACATACATACATACATACATACATACATACATACATATAAATGCAAAACAATACATTACATTACAGTACAATACAGTACAGTACAGTACATTACAGTACATTATATTTCATTACATTTCATTACATACATACATCACATTGGCCACCCATAAGAAGCAAGATTGGCCACCCATCACCAACATCCCAAACACCCCACCACCACAGGCCACAGGGGGGGGTAAACAATAAGAAGCAAGACTGAACACCCATCCTTGGGGGGAGGGGGGGCTGGCCGACGCTGGACCATATATACATATACATACACACACATATATATATATATTTACATATGTACATACACATAGATATACTGATGACAATCAACATGATATACATATGGCACTTTCCTAAAATGGTGGATTCCCAGTCATCACCATGGTTGTTTCACCCAAGGCACAAGAGCGGCCGATGCTGCCGCAAGCGCTGGGCGTCGTTCCCTCGAAGAAGGCTATTTTGACCGTGCAGCAGAGCTGGCTGGCCGTGAAGGACGCCCCCTGCGGCGCCGTTTGACCAAGGGAAAATGTGGGATTTACCCTGGGATTTTCCCGAAATGGAGATTTCAATGGGGAAATCATGGGACGCCTATGGAAAAATGGGGGGATTTAGTGGATTTTTTGGTTTTCAATGACTTGGAAAGTTGGGGTAGAGTAACGACTTGATGTGGGAAACCCATGGTTTCCCTGGGAACATGCTCAACAAATCGTGGGTCTTCCACATCTATGCTATTTTACAGGAGAATAACTATGAAAAAAGAGAACCACAA
>CAMXCT020000088.1:205000-209324 GCA_947184155.2 Cladocopium goreaui
TTACACACAGAGGCTTTTACACACAAACGCTTTTACACAAACACTTTACACACAAACACTTTTACACACAGACGCTTTTACACACAGACGCTTTGACACACAGACGCTTTTACACACAGACGCTTTTACACACAGAGACTTTTACACACAGAAGCTTTTACACACAGAAGCTTTTACACACAGACGCTTTTACACACAGACGCTTTTACACACAGACGAAAGGGTTGCTCCGGCACAGGAAAAATCGCAATTTTACCTCAGTTTCTACCGATCGACCCTCATTTCGTGCGAAAGGGTTGCTCCGGGGCAAGTAAAATCGCAATTTTACCTCAGTTTTTGCCGATCGACCCTCATTTCGTGCGAAAGGGTTGCTCCGGGGCAGGTAAAATCGCAATTTTACCTCAGTTTTTGCCGATCGACCCTCATTTCGTGCGAAAGGGTTGCTCCGGCACAAGTAAAATCGCAATTTTACCTCAGTTTTTGCCGATCGACCCTCAGTTCGTGCGAAAGGGTTGCTCCAGGACAAGTCAAATCGCAATTTTACCTCAGTTTTTGCCGATCGACCCTCATTTCGTGCGAAAGGGTTGCTCCGGGGCAAGTCAAATCGCAATTTTACCTCAGTTTTTGCCGATCGACCCGCATTTCGTGCGAAAGGGTTGCTCCGGGGCAAGTCAAATCGAAATTTTACCTCAGTTTTTGCCGATCGACCCTCATTTCGTGCGAAAGGGTTGCTCCGGGGCAAGTAAAATTGCAATTTTACCTCAGTTTTTGCCGATCGACCTTCATTTCGTGCGAAAGGGTTGCTCCAGGGCAAGTCAAATCGCAATTTTACCTCAGTTTTTGCCGATCGACCCTCATTTCGTGCGAAAGGGTTGCTCCAGGGCAAGTCAAATCGCAATTTTACCTCAGTTTTTGCCGATCGACCCTCATTTCGTGCGAAAGGGTTGGCGTTTCGTGACTCGCCGCCGGCACCACCCTCGGCCTCAAGAGAGAAAGATAAAAAGAAGGCGTGAGAGAGAAGGTGAGCAGGTGTGAAGATATGTGAAGATGAGCAGATGTGAAGATGAGCAGACGTGAAGATGAGCAGATGTGAAGATGAGCAGATGTGAAGATGAGCAGATGTGAAGATGAGCAGATGTGAAGATGAGCAGATGTGAGAGAAGATCTGAAGATGAACGGATGTGAAGATGAGCAGATGTGAGAGAAGATGTGAAGATGATCAGATGTGAAGATGAGCAGATGTGAAGATGAGCAGATGTGAGAGAAGATCTGAAGATGAGCAGATGTGAAGATGAGAAGATGTGAAGATGAGCAGATGTGAAGATGAGCAGATGTGAAGATGAGAAGATGTGAGAGAAGGTGTGAAGATGAGCAGATGTGAAGATGAGCAGATGTGAAGATGAGCAGATGTGAGAGAAGATGTGAGAGAAGAGGTGAGGATGAGCAGATGTGAGCAGATGTGAAGATGAGCAGATGTGAAGATGAGCAGATGTGAAGATGAGAAGGTGTGAAGATGAGCAGATGTGAAGATGAGAGGATGTGAAGATGAGAGGATGTGAAGATGAGCAGATGTGAAGATGAGAGGATGTGAAGATGAGAGGATGTAAAGATGAAAAGATGTGAAGATGAGAGGATGTAAAGATGAAAAGATGTGAAGATGAGAGGATGTGAAGATGAGATGTGAAGATGAGAGGATGTGAAGATGAGATGTGAAGATGAGAAGATGTTTTACAGACCCCCACTATTGGAAGAACCCTGCGCTCAGACGCTCTCGGGAAAAATATTCCAATGATATGAAAACCTCAAGGCTAAAAATATTCTAGGTATAGTGCGAGGGGGTGTATCAGATACCCCTTGCCAAAAATATTCCAAAGAACATTTTCCAAAAAAAATATTCCAGCACCTAAGGGGTATACCTGGAATATTTATCGTAGGTACCCCCCATCGTGAACGTGAAATTGGGTGAGTTTTCAGCTTGATCTTTCCAACACCCCGCAGGATTCTGGGGTGAAGTTTCCATGGGTTGATTGGTGAGGGTTTTCAAGTGGTGAACGATAACCCGCAGCCAGGAATGGTGGAACGTCCTTGTCGGTCCGGGCCCAGTCCTGCGACTGCGGGACCTAGAGCCTGTGCCGAGGGCCCAGACGGGTGTCAGGTTGAACGTTCTAAATTTTGCAAACACCATCAAACAAACATTAACTTGTGTGGCTGGACTTTCAAAATGTTGCAAATACCATCGAACATGCGCAGGTGGACATCCAAAATTCTACACACAGCATGCAAAGAGAACAAATCCAAACAGAATCGGAGAAAACAAAACAATAGGAAAAACAGCAAAAACATAAGAACATAACAGCATAAGATCATCGCCAACCGCAGGGAACTCGACTTGGCGCCTGTGTTCGAGCATGCCATCTCAAGGCTTGTGACTGCACAGCGCATCTTCCATGTCGATTTAGGATATGCAAAAATTCATCCATCCATATTCATCCATAACCCAAGGAAGTTTAGAAGTCGGCCTTCCACCTTATAACATAGACCCGGGCAAGCCGGCGGCGGAAGTTTCCCAAGAATAAATGACCTATAGTTCAAGGCCAGCCTGTCCCGAGCGTGTCCTTCCCTCGACAAGCGGTTTTTTTTTTCAGCGAGAGACGAAGCAAAGTCTTCACACTCCACACTTCACACTTCACTCTTCGCACTCCAAACTTCACACTTCTCACTTCTCACTGCTTCCTTCACACTCCAAACTTCACACTCCACACTTCACACTTCGCACTTCACAGTCCACACTTCTCACTTCTCACTGCTTCCTTCACACTCCAAACTTCACACTTCACACTTCTCACTTCGCACTTCACACTCCAAACTTCACACTCCACACTTCACACTTCGCACTTCACAGTCCACACTTCTCACTTCTCACTGCTTCCTTCACACTCCAAACTTCACACTTCTCACTTCGCACTTCACACTCCACACTTCACACTCCACACTTCACACTCCAAACCTCACACTTCACACTTCTCACTTTGCACTTCACACTCCACACTTCACACTTCACACTTCTCACTTCGCACTTCACACTCCACATTTCACACTTCACACTTCACAGTCCACACTTCACACTTCTCACTGCTCACTGCTTCCTTCACACTCCAAACTTCACACTTCACACTCACTTCGCACTTCACATTCCACATTTCACACTTCACACTTCACAGTCCACACTTCACACTTCTTACTGCTCACTGCTTCCTTCACACTCCAAACTTCACACTTCACACTCCACACTCCACACTTCACACTGCACTCTTTGCACTCCAAACTTCACACTCCACACTTCAGAGTCCACACTTCACTTTCTAGTCATTTATTCTTGGGACACTAATGCCGTCACTTCTACTTCCCACTGTCATTACCTAAAAAGGGGCCAGTCCAAACAGTTACAATACTCATTGTCACTACAGTTACAGCCACAACGGTCATTGTCAAAGTAGTCTTTGTCATAGTATCTATGGTCACAGTAGTCATGATCAGAATAGTCACAGTCACAGTCACATCAGGTATGGTCACACTAATCAAAGTCACGGTGGTCATTTTATGGAGGTTATCAACATACACCCGCACGAACGATGGAATTACTTCACACTCCACACTTCACACTTGTCACTTCTCACTGCTTCCTTCACACTCCAAACTTAAACTTCACACTCCACACTTCTCACTTCCCACTGCTTCCTTCACACTGCACACTTCACACTGCACTCTTCACGCCCCACACTTCACTGCTCTAAACCTACGTGCAACGGCGTCGGAAAATTGTAGCTCCAAAACCGGATGGATCTCGACGCCAGAGCGAAAAAAAGACGATTTTGAAGCACTTTTTAAAAGGATTTTTAAAAGGAAAATTACTAGCGCCAAAATGGAGGAAATCTGCTGACAAATCACTGTCGCAGCCTTCATGCAGCCACTCCAATACGATTTACGAAGTCCAGCTGCAAAAGACAATAGTATTATGCATGCAGCCTCAGCATGAAGCAACCTTGACGCAGCTATTACAATGCGATCTGCGGAGACTGAGTTGCAAAACACAATAGAACTACGCGCAACTGGGTCGGAAATTGCAGGTCCAAAACCGGATCTCGACGCCAAAGCGAAAAAAAGACGATTTTGAAGCACTTTTTAAAAGGATTTTTAGAAGGAAAATCACTAGCGCCAAAATGGAGAAAATCTGCTGACAAAATCACTGTGGCAGCCTTCATGCAGCCACTCCTGTACGATTGACGAGGTCCAGCTGCAAAAGACAATAGTATTACCAATGCAG
>CAMXCT020000088.1:209424-251924 GCA_947184155.2 Cladocopium goreaui
TCTTTGACTAACTCTTTCCCTGACTAACTGTTTCTTTGACTAACTCTTTCTTTGACTAACTCTTTCTTTGACTAACTGTTTCTTTGACTAACTGTTTCTTTGACTAACTCTTTCCCTGACATTCTAAAAGTCCGTAACACGGAAGTTTCTCCCCCTAAACTTCCTTTGACAAACATGCAATCAGTGATATGTGGGCCTTCCCTCGACAAATACTTCTCAGTCTCCGATTTTCCCTATAATTCTGACACAATTTTTTACCTATCCCATCCTATCCCAATAAATTTACATGTGATTTGATGTATTCTGCAATAGTTTTTTATGTAAACAAATGTCGTTCTTTCAAGGACCGAATCCATAGAAAGGGACCGGCTCCACAGCGGGACCGAATCGACATGGAAGCTTTGCAGAAAAGCAGATGGGATAAACCTGGAAATATACGGTGACAAAAGCACAAGGAGATGCATAAGTATGTCATACAATTTGTTAGACCAAAGGCGTCAAATAATTATCATTGATTTTTCCCCAACAGCGTAAGCTTGGGGTCTTCAGCCAAGGTGCTGGAGCAGGTCGGAGCAGCCAAATCCGCTGGGAACCGGGTTCCGGGGAAGGTTCCGGGGAAGGGTTTCCTTTTCCAAGAGAATCCTTCGGAGCAGCCAAATCCGCACGGCGCAAGATTGGGAACCGGGTTCCAGGAAGAGGTTCCCAAGCAAGGTTTGCAAGCAAGGTTCCCAAAAGTAGGTTCCCAAGTAAGGTTTCCAAGAGGTTCCCAGGAACAGGTTCCCAAGCAAGGGTTCCCAGCAAGAGGTTCCCAAGCAAGGTTCCCAGGCAAGGTTACCAGGCAAGGTTACCAGGAACAGATTCCCAAGCAAGGGTTTCCAGGAAGAGGTTACCAAGAGGAATGTTTTCAGGAAGCGGTTCCCAGGAAAGGTTCCCAAGCGGTTCCAAGCAAGGTTCCCAGGAACAGGTACCCAATCAAGGGTTCCCAGGCAAGGGTTCCCAGCAAGAGGTTCCCAGGCAAGGGTTCCCAGCAAGAGGTTCCCAAGCAAGGGTTCCCAGGAAGAGGTTCCCAAGCAAGGTTTCCAAGGAAGGTTCCCAAAAGCAGGTTCCTAAGTAAGGTTTCCAAGAGGTTCCCAGGAACAGGTTCCCAAGCAAGGGTTCCCAGCAAGAGGTTCCCAAGCAAGGTTCCCAGGAATAGGTTCCCAAGCACGGTTCCCAGGAAGAGGTTCCCAGCAAGGTTCCCAAGCAAGGTTCCCAGGAACAGGTTTTGCAAGCACGGATTTCAGGAACCGTTTTCAAGGTTTCCAGGAACCGTTTCCCAAGCAAGATTTCCAGGAACATGTTTTTCCCAAGCAAAACAAGGTTCCCAGAACATGTTTTCTAGCAAGCGTTTCCAGGAAGAGGTTTGCAGGAAGAGGTGTCCAAGCAAGGTTCCCAGCAAGTTTCCCAAGCAAGATTTCCAGGAACATGTTTTTCCAAGCAAAACAGGGTTCCCAGAACAGGTTTTCAAACAAGTGTTTCCAGGAAGAGTCCAGGAAGAGGTGTCCAAGCAAGGTTCCCAGCAAGCTGGTTCCCAAGCAATGTTTCCAGGAAGAGGTTCGCAAGCAAGGTTCCCAGCCACAGGTTCCCAGGAACAGGTGCCCATACAAGGTTCCCAAGAACAGGTTCACACTACACTACACTCCACTATACTACACTACATTACACTACACCACCTTCCACTACACAACTACAACTACAACTACGCAACTACACTCCACTACATTCCACTACACTAAATTACACTACCCTATACTACACTACAGTACATTACACTACACTACATTCCACTACACTCCACCACACTACATTACACTACACTACATTCCACTACACTACACTACACTACATTCCACTACACTACACTACACTACACTACACTACACTACACTACACTACACTAACTACAACTACAACTACAACTACAACTACAACTACAACTACAACTACAACTACAACTACACTACTACATTTACACCACGCTACACTACACTACACTAATTACACTACACTACACTAGACTCCACTACACTACATTACACTGAATGGCACTGCACCACAGATAGACAGACAGACAGACAGACAGACAGACAGATAGATAGATAGATAGATAGATAGACAGGTAGACAGGTAGACAGATAGATAGATAGATAGATACACAGATAGACAGATAGACAGGTAGACAGCTAGACAGATAGATAGATAGATAGATAGATAGATTAATAAGATTAGATGGATAAACAGATAGATAGATAGATAGATAGATAGATTAGATGGATAGATAGATTAATTAGATTAGATGGATAGATAGATTAATTAGATTAGATGGATAGGTAATTGGATGAAAGAGAGAGAGAGATAGATCGATAGATAGATACATAGATAGATAGGTAGGTAGGTAGGTAGATAGTCAGAGAAAGAGAGAGAAAGAGAGAGAAAGAGAGGAGACCTCAAGCACCTGTCGGTCCATCAGTGGCTTCGCTCTGCCATCCCTGATTCACCACAACCAACCTCTCCTATAGGTTTCCTATTTTGAAACTTCCGCCACCGCCTTGTGCGGTACTACTGGTATCCATGCGTATGTATATAATATACGTCTGTATATATATATATATGTATTACATACATATATATATATATGTATTACCTAAATATATATGTATACATGTATTACATATATATATATATGTATTACATTTCTATAAATATGTATATATATATATATATGTATTTATACATATATATGCATATATATATATGTGCAACCCCCAAACTCCAATTAGCCGGTACCTCCAGTTGAAAGCCTCTTGCCATAAAATTTAGCATCCCCTTGCCACGACAAATCAAAGACAGCAACAGAACATCAAATCCCAAGGTGAACCAAAAGAGCCTCACGACGACGTCAGCACAGATGATGGTTACTAAGGGGAAACTGCAGAAACCCCAAAAATCATATTTCCTGTTATTAATGATGATTAATGATTATAAACAATTATTAATGGCTATTGATCATTATACCATTTGCACATTTCCTGTTGAAAGAATACCCTTCAGCCAGCAGCCGGATCTGATTCCAAGGTGAAATCTTGTACAAACACCTGTTCCGCATTGCCCCGGAGACCAAGAAACTTTTTCCACTGTCCGTGCGCATGCGCTATCGGGAGTGGACAACCAGCGTCGAAGAGGCCGGTTCGAGGTTGGAGATAAGCAGGTTGGATCCTCCCACGCGGTTCCAGTTATAAGTGGATATATAACTATAGGATACTATAGGTACAGGGGTTATTTGCCAACTTATAGGGGTTTATAACCAGGAGTACACCCATTTGTAACCTTAACTGCACCTCCAATTCGAATAGGCTCTTTCTGGGGGCTATCTGTGTATGGAGGATTATCCCAGGTATTTCGGGATAACTGGGGACGACTCCGATCGCTTCCCAGCAGAGGTGGAAGATGAATTTGAGAATTCTCCAGCGACTCGAAATCTCTTCGCGAAGGCGGAGATGGAAAATGGTGAATTTTATCCACCAGGATCAACGGCGAATCTTTGACCCCAGCGATGATTTTGGGGTCACTGCACGGGGGGGTGCTGAAATCCAACGGCTTTCTTGATGAACCAACATATTTCAATATGAGTTTGGTGTCTGAGATTTGTTTTTCCCCAAAGATACCCTCCTTATTTATCATCATCTTCCCTACGGAGGGTGGATGGGAAGGAGTTGTCGGTTTAGCGAGGCACCAGCGGCTGCCACATGTCCCATCTATACAAAGAACTTCAGAATGAAGCTGCGTGTTGCATTAACATGTTTGTTTGGAATGATTTGGATAATCGCTGAAAGATACAGTATAAAATATTGTAAACCCAATAGTAAAACATCCCCTATTGGGATTTACGATTGGGTTTATCACATTATACACTGTATATATATATACATCGCAAAGTGTACCTGGCAGAGTCCCTTGGTTCACTGGGCCGCTGCCATGAGAGGTTTCATAGGGACTGTCAGCGAATAAACGTCGATTTGGCGCCTGATTCGCCCGATTCGTAATCGTTCCGATTCAAAGCTACACGCTGTAGAGCTCACATAGAAGTCATAGAGTCATAGAAGCAGCAAAAATCCGTTGTTGCCACGAAAAAATCCGTTGTAATGCACCACTGTGAGGTTTCCAACGCACAGGATTTAAATGTACGCTGGTCATGGCTTTGTGGTGGGAATGCTTCTAGCGACTCCGTAATTTACTACATTTGTTGCACCCTTTTGCATACTTGGAACCTTCTAAATGTCGCTTCGAAAATTCGAAACAGATCATTTGTTTTCCACAGTGCTTTACTGTTCCTTGAAGTGGCATGGGAAATTCAATGGAAGGTTGTGGAAGAACAGCCCATCCCGGCCACATAGCATGGTACATCGTGAAATCATGTTTTCCTACCCATGATCCCAGGGATAGACTGCCAACAAGTACGTGTTTTTCCCTGCATCAAACCCTTGACATTGATGTTCAAACTCTGGAACAATGCATTTTCAATTGATCACTATGATTACTTGAAATACAATATCTAATACTATAACGTATAACATGTACATATATATATATATGTATATTACATTATATTACATAGTAGTACGTTTCGAAGCAACCAGGGACTCTCCGACTCTTCCCAGTTGAAGCGCTCTAGGTGGTGGAGGCAGTGGGGACAGCTGTGGCTGGTTTGCACAACATCTCCAGGCTGGTTTTCGAAGCTCTGGCGGCAGTTTTTTTTTCCCTGGTGGTGGATGGTTATCTGTTTTTTTTTTTTAAGAACATGATGATCAATCATGACTTTTGGTTGGTGTTTTTTTTAATTGTTTTCTGAAACATTTTTTATTTTTAACCCTCGAAATGTGATGTGGCTCCACCAATAGTTTTCAGGGGGCTGTGAAACCACCAACCAGAAAATTGAAGACAATTATATGGTTCAAACTTCTTGAAATCTTTGATGGTTATATGGTCATGCGGCATGCATTGAAATTTAATGATGGTGGTTGATGGTTAAACTAAAGGACTAGTGATGAGGCATGACCCCTTCATGATGGTAGGTGATATAGCCTCTGGATGATGGTGGTTGTTGGACCTGGCCGCCCTTTCATCATAGAAGTGCCATTCCAAGTGTGCCGGATGATGCGGGCAATGGCTTATTGCTTCCCATGTCTCACAGCGCATCGAAGTCCGGATCGTTTCAGCTCACACTTGGGGGTGCAGTTCCACTTGGTAAGTGGCAATAAGTGGCAATGTAGCTATAAAAAAAGGGGCCCAATGTCCCAACTTGAGGTGAAATCAGCATGTTGAGACCCACCAAAATCAACCGCAAGTGCACCCGCAAGGGGTCGGGCCTTTGGTGATCAGGAACTGAACGCCCTGGGCATGCGACACATCAACTACAACATGCAAGAGGAGCTGGGAGTGGATCCTGCAGGGTGTGTGAGACAGCATGGGTTTTATGTCCAAAAATGGAGGAGGAGCCTTCAATTGAGCCCTTGAAAAATACTTCAGTTGATGGGTTAATATAGGGGTTATATACTGACTGGTTTAGTTGGGATTATTGTAACCCAAAATGGGAATGTTTACTAACCAGTATAATGAGATGGGACAGGAGTATTTTCATGGCTCAAAAATTGAAAACAGCGCCCTTGGGCGGATTGATGGTAGAGGTGTTGGATGTGCCCGTAAAAATTGGATCCTAGGATGGCTTGCTCGAATCTTATTTGACATAGCTATGGAAAATGGCCCATTTCTGGATGATACACATGGTGATTTACCTATCAGAACTGGTGCTTCAGGCAGGTCATTTCATGGCAGATTCTGGAATCCACCATCTCAACTGATGAAAGATGTGGCTATGGGTGCCGCGAACGCTGGGGTAGACCTTGCTCGGCTTGTGACATGTTGCAAGCCATTTCTGTCCAAAATATTTTGTCAACCTATGGAAAACATCCTTTTGTGGATCATGTTTCTATAAACAATTGCGACTTTTCAGATGCTGTTGGCTGAAAACCTACCCACGAGGTGGCCGATGGCCGCGCCATCCATTGGGTTTTACGTCACTCTTGGGGTGGCACAAATTGTGATGTTTCAGGAAAAGGAACCAGGTTTTGTGCCACAGAATTGGGCTAAGCGGCTATTGGGTTCCTCCGATTTTTTTGCTGATTTTGATCGAGGACTTGTCTGGGGTACCAGTTCCAAACAGGGGTTAGGAAGCTAAGCAAGCTAGCTCCTGGGAGGATCACCACTTGCTCCATTTCTGAGGATTTCTAGGGACTTCTGGGAGGTATTTCTTGTGGGATTTCCCATGGGATTTGTATGGAATCATGACATTTGCTCAGCCAAAATCGTTTTTAGATGTTGAGTGAAGTGCTGCTGGTAATCAGGCCTAGTTTGCCGGAAAATCAGCCGCTCAGTTCCCGATGATTTTCCCCATTTCGATGGCCAGAAGCCCGGAGGATCTCCCACTGGTTGGCTGATAAATAAGAGAGGTTACCCCCCATTCAACATCCAATGGGTCAACGATGATAAATGATATATCAAACCGGCCCTTCGATATTTTCCAAAAGGAGCATATTCTTCCATATGCTATGTGATCCAATGAGTAGGTGAGTTTGCCCCAGTAATAAGTGGATTAGCCCTACCAACAAAACCAGACTGTATCCTATACGTTCCAGTGACATCCGATACTTTAATTCCAGACATTTCGAGCAACAAGTGGATACAAACAGTGACAGAAAATCCCTAGCAACATGGATTCAGATGACAAACTGCACCCACAAGTCACTACCGTCGCTACCGATTTCTGCGGCCTCAAGGAGTACTTTGCATACGGTGGGCAAGCGCTGGTCCTCACGCTGCAGGAGGGGCCAGGGAATCACCTGCTCTGGATAGCCTGCTTTGGACAAATGGAGCCCTGCTTGGGGCTGTGCCATTGTTGTGACAAAAAATATTGTCTGTGCAGTGATAAGAAAATAATGATGATAATGATGATAATGATGATTGCAAACTGCCTTTCTATGGAGCAAATAAGGTCTGTGCACATGAAATATTGATGATAATGATGTACAATAATGACATGACAAATATACACCAAGGATAGTGATGATGATAAGAAATAATGATAAATTATATATGCACGCAATCACACACACACATAGGTTTTTCCAGCGCCAATTCGGAAGGTCAATTTGCTAAGGTCGCCAACTGCTTGTAGATCAACCTTGGATGCCCCCAAGAATTGCATGGTTTCCTCTAAGAAAACAAGAAACAACATCTGTGGATTGGAGCCCTGTTTTAAAACAATCCCATAGCCATTTTCCTCTTTGACACTGCGAAATTCGATTTTTTTTTTGCAATGCCAAAATTGGAGCCCTATTTTTTTTCCCCCTAATGTTGAAATACAAACATTGGTGGATCTGTTGGTTTTTGGGGTCCATTGGGGTCCCAAAGATGGTCATCCTCCAGGACGGGTTAGGCAAGGCGCTCACTGACGAGATCAAGCAGGTGGGAGCAAAAAGGGGATCCGAGACATCTGGGGACTTAAAAAGTGAATAGAAAGTACAGACCTAAAGCCTTGGTTTCGAGTTGAACATGGACCCAATATATATATAATAATATATAAAATAATATATATAATATACATATTATATATATAATATAAATAATATATATATATTTAATATAATATGTATATATATATTTAATATAATATGTGTATATATATAATGATATATATATATAATGATATATGTATATATATATAATATAGTTATATATATGATATAATAATATGTTTATGTATATACATTGAAAGATAATAATAGTGATAATAACAACCATTATAATAATAGTAAAATAACAGCAATAATGATCATAACAATAAACACACACATATATATATATATATATATCATCATACATACACTAGAAAGAAATGGCAAACATGTCATTTGGGGGTATTGCAAATCCTATACAGAAAAACCATAGTGTTTCTAATTTCGGCTGCGCCACATGATATGACATTGACCATTTGGTCTCCCATTGAAAAGGACTCATGTTGGTGATGCAACACCCTCGTTCTCTGCAAACTGCATTGATGACCCTTCGAAAACCCATATCCTGAAATAAGGGACGGACCACTGTGACTTGTTTCTACTTGTCGACCTTTTTCGCGGTCCCCAATGCTAGGGAGTATTTTGGGTTTCATGCTTGATTTTGCCGAGCCCAGTGATATGCTCAAATTGATGCATTGTGGAATCACTTCAACCTCGCATCCAGGCTTGGGTTTCTATCTATGAGTTCATTTCGGCCAACATTATCAGTGGCCTGAGGTTCGCGCACGAAAAGGCGCGAGTCTGACCCAATAGCATAACCTTATTATTCGGGGATGGTATTCATTTTTCATACTATTATTATTATTTTTCTTCTATGCAATCCATTATCGTCATTCTCGGGTGTATGATTGGGTTTACCAGAGGAAGCGAAAGGTCACTTACCCTCCAATTTCCAGGCATATGTGGTTAGGACGCGCAAGAGTTTTTTCCCCCAAAGTGGATGGTTTACTACAAAACAATACACTCCCACAACCAGCCTTTGTTGATTTGTTTTGCATTTCATTTTGAAGCCAGATTGCCATTTTGGTGCGACATCGCTACGTTTCAGGCTTGCCATTCCGAAATCGTTTTGTTTTCCACTCCAGGCGAATTTGTTGAAAAAGGTCCAGCTGGTGACTTGCATGAAAAATTGCTGGGGGTGAGAATCGCAAGAAAGGTCCAACTGCTTTGGGAAAGTCTCCGGTATGCTCCAATTTCTTTAAAGATGTCCCGAGTTTTATTGGGTTTTTCTAGTTCCCACAATGCGAATCCTGATAACGGGTTTATCAAGGGCGCATGTGAATATCCGAACGTGCCATGGTTGCAACATCCAGTGGTAAGGACAAATATGATCTTGTGCAAAAGATAGGCTTTTCCTTGCGGCCGCCTTTTGGGTTCGAAAGGATTTTTTCTTCAAATGGCATTTTGGTGGCTTCAATATGTGACAGCGCCACCCTTGCAAGTCGATTCTTCTGACCAAGAAGATTGCATCCTTGATATTTCATGAGCATTCAAGGCATCCAAACCTTAAGCCACAAGTATATATGTATATATATATGTATAAATTGTGAAACTCTGATTTCTTCGCGCCACACGAAGGCTGAACTTCACGTGAGAGGTTTCAAATTGCCCAGCTGGTGAGTAGGGGTATGATCATTGAACAATAGGGGATGATCATAATCTAAAAACAGCTGGAATTCCAATGAATCTGCCAATTTGGGGAACCTCCCAGGAAGTTTTCTATAGGTGTTGCAGTGGCAGATTGCTTCAGACATTTATGTCGGTGCAACCTGCAGATATTGGTGAGAATTATGAAAAAGGATGGGCCCCCCCAGTTATAAGTTGGTTTATAAACAATTACAACCAACCATTAACTCTAGTTACATCTACCATAAACCATAGAATTCAGCCACTTATAAGCCAACTGAACGCTATCTTGGGGGCCCCATCCTGTACCTTAAGTATCAACCAAATCTTCTCCTAGGCCAAGCCCTATACGTGGCCCGAAGTAAGAAATCAATCCAAGTCACCCAAGTCAATATAAAAACCACTATTTGTCAACTATTGAAGATGCGTCCCTATCATATTCATTCCTGCTTGTTTCTTCAGTTTTCCAATGTTTATAGGAAGATCAATGCATATGATAAAGATATCTTCCTAGTTTGAGTATTATCAATCTTGCGTTTATCAAAAATCAGGCGCAGGTCTTCCCCGGAATGCCTTGCAGCGATGACAAAAAGAACACAATTATTACATACCACCATACTTATACATATGTTCATTTTTGTCCAGAAAATATCTATCTGACCTTGTCTTATATCTATTCTGAATTCTTATCTATCATTCTATATTGTCTATATATACCTCTCTCTCTCTCTTCATAGATGTATATCTACTTGGTGCCTCATCCTAGTTTGTAAGTAGGGTAAGTAGGGTGCGCAAGACCCTATGGTTTGCCGGGAAGGTTAGAACGGTCTTCAAACATTGTCGTTGGACATGCCGTGCCCACATACAAAAGCGCAGGGCCAGTGTTTTGGTATTTCCCAGGGCCCTAAACCCTAAAACCCTAACCCAAAAACCCTGAAAACTCTGAATTCTAAATCAGAAAACACTGCGTATACGAAGTATTTTCTGACATCTCTCTTTTCATGTTCGACAACAGGGCGTCAATGTTGCAGTCCGGGCAAACCACGGGTCCGTAGGGTTAATCCAGGTCAAATTGAGGTGAACTAACCCACTCCTAACTGGGATGAGCCAACAAGTATCTATCTACCTATCTGTTTTTTCCTATCCCTCTCTCCCTCTACGTATATTGTGTGTGTATATGTATATATATATACACACATACATACATATATATATATACACATACACCTATTCATAGAGATAGGGTTCCCCAAAAAGATAGAAACGACTTTCCCGCATGTTCTACATGTTTTTTCTTTCAGAAGTTCCAGCTTTCCAACTTTGCTTTTCATTACTGGGGGTTGATCGATCCTACCTATCTATCTGTTTGTCTGTCTGTCTATCTATCCCATCCTATCTTATCCTGTTTTGTGCTGTCCTGTCCTATCGTATCTTACCCCGTCTTACCTTACCTTGTCTTGTCTTCTCTAATCTAATCTAATCCAATCCATCTATCTTATCTTACCTCATCTTATCTTACCCCTCCTTACTTACCTTACCATATCTTATCTTATTTATTTTGACAATCTATTGCTGGGGTTTGATGCTCCTATCTATCCATCTATCCATCTATCCATCCATCCATCCATCCATCCATCCATCCATCTATCGATCGATCGATCTATCTATCTATCTATCTATCCTATCTATATCCCATCTATATCCCATCTATATCCCGTCTCTATCCCATCTCTATCCCATCTCTATCCCATCTCTATCCCATCTCTATCCCATCTCTATCCCATCTCTATCCCATCTCTATCCCATCTCTATCCCATCTCTCTATCCCATCTCTATCCCATCTCTATCCCATCTCTATCCCATCTCTATCCCATCTCTATCCCATCTCTATCCCATCTCTATCCCATCTCTATCCCATCTCTATCCCATCTCTATCCCATCTCTATCCCATCTCTATCCCATCCATCTCTATCCCATCTCTATCCTATCTCTATCCCATCTCTATCCCATCTCTATCCCATCTCTATCCCATCTCTATCCCATCTCTATCCCATCTCTATCCCATCTCTATCCCATCTCTATCCCATCTCTATCCCATCTCTATCCCATCTCTATCCCATCTCTATCCCATCTCTATCCCATCTCTATCCCATCTCTATCTCTCTATCCCATCTCTATCCCATCTCTATCCCATCTCTATCCCATCTCTATCCCATCTCTATCCCATCTCTATCCCATCTCTATCCCATCTCTATCCCATCTCTATCCTCTCTCTATTCTCTCTATCCCATCTCTATCCCATCTCTATCCCATCTCTATCCCATCTCTATCCCATCTCTATCCCATCTCTATCCCATCTATCCCATCTCTATCCCATCTCTATCCCATCTCTATCCCATCTCTATCCCATCTCTATCCCATCTCTATCCCATCTCTATCCCATCTCTATCCCATCTCTATTCCCTCTCTATCCCTATCCCATCTCTATCCCATCCCATCTCTATCCCATCTCTATCCCATCTCTATCCCATCTCTATCCCATCTCTATCCCATCTCTATCCCATCTCTATCCCATCTCTATCCCATCTCTATCCCATCTCTATCCCATCTCTATCCCATCTCTATCCCATCTCTATCCCATCTCTATCCCATCTCTATCCCATCTCTATCCCATCTCTATCCCATCTCTATCCCATCTCTATCCCATCTCTATCCCATCTCTATCCCATCTCTATCCCATCTCTATCCCATCTCTATCCCATCTCTATCCCATCTCTATCCCATCTCTATCCTATCTCTATCTCTATCTCTATCTCTATCTCTATCTCTATCCTATCCTATCCTATCTATCCTATCTCTATCTCTATCTCTATCTCTATCTCTATCTCTATCTCTATCTCTATCCTATCCTATCCTATCCTATCTCTATCCTATCCTATCCTATCCTATCCTATCCTATCTATCTACCTATCCTATCCTATCTATCTATCTATCTATCCTATCTCTATCTCTATCTCATCTCTATCTCTATCTCTATCTCTATCTCTATCTCTATCCCTATCCTATCCTATCCTATCCTATCTCTATCCTATCTCTATCCTATCCTATCCTATCCTATCCTATCTCTATCTCTATCTCTATCCTATCTCTATCTCTATCTCTATCTCTATCCTATCCTATCCTATCCTATCTCTATCCTATCCTATCCTATCCTATCCTATCCTATCCTATCCTATCCTATCTATCTATCTATCTATCTATCCTATCTCTATCCTATCTCTATCCTATCTCTATCCTATCTCCATCTCTATCTCTATCTCTATCTCTATCTCTATCCTATCCTATCCTATCCTATCCTATCCTATCCTATCCCTATCCTATCTCTATCCTATCCTATCCTATCCTATCCTATCTCTATCCTATCTCTATCCTATCTCTATCCTATCCTATCCTATCCTATCCTATCTCTATCCTATCTCTATCCTATCCTATCCTATCCTATCCTATCCTATCCTATCCTATCCTATCTCTATCCTATCTCTATCCTATCTCTATCCTATCTCTATCCTATCTCTATCCTATCCTATCCTATCCTATCCTATCCTATCCCTATCCTATCTCTATCCTATCTCTATCCTATCCTATCCTATCCTATCTCTATCCTATCTCTATCCTATCTCTATCCTATCCTATCCTATCCTATCCTATCCTATCCTATCTATCTATATCTATCTATCTCAATGATCTGAACTGCTGAAAACGCCCAAGATTTGCCCAGGACTTGCACAAAGAAGGCAGCAGCTGGTCCACTGGCGCCTCCGCCGTTTCGGCGGGGAGCCAGGAGGATTCGCCGCCCGGCTGCAGCCGTGGGGTGGTAGTGGCGAAAGTGGCGAAAAAATGGGGAGAGAGATTTGGAAGTGCGCACGAATGTTGTTTTTTTTGGTGAGTTCATAGCAAAACTTGGGTGGATTTTTGAGAACTTGGGTGATTTTGGGGGATTTCACTGCCAAATGTAGGGAATTCTTGGGAATTTCATTCCCAAAGATGGGGAAATCAGCAAGAATGGGGATTGGACCCAACCAACATGGATTTTGGAAGCAATGAGGGGTACCCAGCAGATGGGGGATGGCGTGGGAGCTCATCATTCCCTTGAGTTCTCAAGGCAAGAAACATGGGGGTTGAGCCCACAAAAATCATGGGCATGCCATGAAAAATATGGAGGAGTTCATTTTTTTCATCGGCAGTTTTCAGGAAATCCCTTTGTTGGTGAGGTTCGATGATGATGCTTCCTAAAGCGTCGTGCCACTTGGCTCACTTGGACGTGCTTTGTGTGGCTTGAGACATCCAGGAGATGGGTTAAGGTGACTCCACACAGCTCCAGAGATCTTCACACGCCTTTTGTGTCCCTGATGTGTTGTTTTTGTTTCTAGTGGCAAACCTAAGAAACTGGGATGACCTATACAGAGCGACATCTAGACCCTGGGGACGCCATCTATGGTGACAGTGGACTAGTTCGACTTGCATCAAACTGGGCTTTTAAGCAGTCAGGGATTAATAAGTTAATACGGCAACCCCATATGGATACAATTCGTGAATTTCTATTGCTGGCTTTATCCTGCATCCCGCCATTTACATCCAGAACATATGGTAGAATTACCTCAGTGACAAAGAAGACATACTAAGCGAAAATTGCTCACAGAACCCCACATCTGGGAAATCTTGTCTGGACATTGGGTACCCCCCCAATTCAGATGTTTTCTCATCATTTTCCTTGGAGAATTCCATAAATTTGGACAGATCCATCTTCGCAGCCCAGGTGTGATTCGTAGTTTTTGGTAGGTCCTCAAGCGACTGCGTGAGATTTGCCGAGTGCATGGAGATTCTGATTTCCATGGGGGCCAACCAGTCCATACAGTGACAGGTGTGGATGGAAATCTGGGATAAACACAACTGAATCTGTTTTTTTTTTCAGTGGAATAAATAGAATGGAAAAAAAGGGGCCATCACCATTAGGAAACTCATTTCATATATGATATATATATATTACTTACTTGTAAATGGATTTTGGGAGATATTCTCTCCGTTTTAGGATGAAGCATGGCAGGCATGGCTGGCTGTGTGTACTGGGGCCCTCCAGGAAGCATACAGAGCAGAATTGGCCAACATGGAAGAAACAGGTGACACCACAGCGGGTTTTCCCATTCCCCACTGCTCCTATTAACATACTATGGGAAGCCCGGGAAGAACCAATTTGTGCATGCAGATGGGGAGGAGGATTATTATTATTATTATTGTTTTTTTAAATAACCATTGTGTTTGGATTCCAATGGAATCGGATGGATATATGTAACCACCAATAAATAGCAGTATATTCCCGTGACATTTCAGTCAAATCCCCTAACTTTGTTGGTGAAATCCCCCATGTACGACTCAATTCTGACCGACAAAGCCTGAGTCCAATCTTTGATCATTGGAACCTTAGTTCATATTTCCTTTGAACATGACAATAAAAGGGGGCCATGTCTGGTTGAAATTGTTCCGACACCACTGCTGTGGTGGTCAACCTCTCACCCTCGAAGTTTGGCCGTGACCAGTGGACAGCATCGCACAAAGCGAGCCGGAACGACGCCTGCGTCGCATCACCCGAGCAATTGCACGATCTGTGTGCCATCCATGTTCCAATCATGAATCGCAGAGTGACGTTTGATCTGAAGACGTGAGATAAAAAATCTGCAAGTGCTCCACAGTTGCTTGAGAAAGATTCTGCCCTCCGTCAGATATAGAGATATAGCTTGCTGACGCGGCAGACCCTTTGTACTGCCCCATTTGGGTGGGCATCATTTTCATCATTTTCCTGAGCTGGGCCTACTTTCCAGATCTTTCCAGTCTCCCGAAACGAGGCCGGTCGTAGTGAGGCATGTGGAGTTGGCCCTGGTGATATGGCTATTGGGCTATGGCTTTGTCTGAAAATAGGGGATGCCCCAAAATTGCAATTTGGAGGGAAACATGATGATTAACCTGTGGATTGGAGGGTATTGTCCCACATTTTCCCCATTTCCATTCTTCGGGGGGTTCAAACATCGGTCCATTGGTGGTCAACACCCAATTTATATAAGGGTTATTCTTGAAATCAAGAAAAACATGCTAGGACGAGCATTCGGAATCATTTTTTTTTCTTCCCGACCTCGTACCCTTGAACTCATTGCATGTTACAGCAGTGTCTCACGGCCCGAGTCCATTGCGAAGACCTGACCAGCCATGCTCAGCTCAACCCCGGGTGATTGGAAAGAACTGTCAGCTGCTTGGTGTCGGTTTGTGCTGTGTTTGTGGTTTGGAAACCTTTGGAATCCTTTGGAATCGCAGCACTGACGGGAATATCACTACGCCATTGTGTCATGAATCCAAAGTACCAACCCAAACTAGCTAAGCATTGATTGAAACTGGTCCGTGGTTTCGATAGGTCGATTTTTTTTCGTTTTTGTATTTACCATCCATGGGACTTGCCCTGTTGGGATGCCTACCATAGGACTCCCCTTGTCGCCTACGCTTCTATATAGACGTCCCAGGTCCCAGGTCAAATGTCTTCCTCCTGGCGGAAGTAACTACGGGGGGTGCAGTTGAGGCTATGGGTGTAAGTTTAAGCTTGGTTCGACACCTTATAACTTGGGATATAACCCCCATAACTAAAGTTATATAATCTGGATCTGCACTTCCGGGTAGACACCCAGTGCGCGTTGCAAAGCTATTTAACCTTTCTGCAACACATGACTCCTCGGTTGGGTGGCTCAACCACAACGACACCCTGTAAAAATGGCCTGGGATGAACACCCAGCAGTTTTCTTGGTCACCAGGGTACCATATATATTTCGTGCACCCGGGTCAAATGACCACCAAATCAGCCCAGTGTTTCACGGCGCATAGAAACACATTCTTGTTTCTTCAAACACCAGATTTTCAATGGGCCTTATATATGGTAGGTACCTCCAATTTAGGTTCCTGAAATGGCCATCGAGATTTTGTGCATGAGTTTCCTCTTTTCTGATGCCTCCGAACCGTTCCTTTGTCCAGCGTGTCCAGCGCAGCTCACGTAACATGTGAAACCATGAAACATTTCATGCCATTTATGCAGATTGGATACACATACAAGCAGGCATATACCGACTGTCCCATTCTGACGCACTCTACATTCCCTTCAACACTCCCAAAAGTCATATGTTTCCAATCTGTTTGACAGTAAACTTCATGTTGCTCATGGTAAAATCCATAGTTTTCGTGGTACAATCCATATTTTTCGTACTTAAATCCACCATATTTTCCCTGTTGGTTTTGGGTGACCTTTCCAACATTCTCCCCCGGCAACGGCGCATCATGGGCGCTTTGGCGCACCATGTCTGCATACCAAGCAAAAGCGATCTATGGGGCGGCCAGCAGCGAACTCAGCGAACTCAGAGCCAATTCTGTTTCTGATTTCAAGGGATTTACCATAGCCATAAACCACTGGGATGCCACGTAATCTAATCCAGTTATATATATATATACACATTATATATATATACACATTATATGTATATATATATACATTATATATATAAATACATTATATACACACACATGTATATATATATACATATATATATATACATACATTATATATGTATATATATACACCTACCTACCTACCTACCTCCATCCATCCATCCGTACGTACGTACGTACGTACGTACATACATACATACATACATGCATGCATGCATGCATACCATACATACATACCATACATTACATACCATACATTACATACCATACATTACATACCATACATTACATACCATACATTACATACCATACATTACATACCATACATTACATACCATACATTACATACCATACATTACATACCATACATACATTACATACCATACATACATTACATACCTACATACATTACATACCTACATACATTACATACCCATACATTACATACCTACATACATTACATACCTACATACATTACATACCTACATACATTACATACCTACATACATTACATACATACATTACATACCTACATACATTACATACCTACATACATTACATACCTACATACATTACATACATACATACATTACATACATACATACATTACATACATACATACATTACATACATACATACATACATACATACATACATTACATACATAATTACATTACATACATAATACATTACATACATACATACATTACATACATACATACATACATACATACATTACATACATTACATACATTACATTACATACATACATTACATACATTACATACATTACATACATTACATTACATACATTACATACATTACATACATTACATACATTACATTACATTACATTACATTACACTACACTACACTACATTACATTACATTACATTACATTATACTACACTACATTACATTACATTACATTAAATTACATTAAATTACATTACATTACATTACATACATTACATTACATTACATTACATTACAATACATTCCATTACATTCCATTACATTGCATTACATTACATTACATACATTACATACATACATACATACATACATGCATACATACCTACCTACCTACCTACCTACCTACATACATACATACATACATAACATACATAACATACAATACAATACAATACAATACAATACAATACAAACATACATACATACATACATACATACATACATACATACAGACAGACAGACAGACAGACAGACAGACATACATACATACATACATACATACATAACATACATAACATACATAACATACATAACATACATAACATACATAACATACATAACATACATAACATACATAACATACATAGCATACATAACATACATAACATACATAACATACATAACATACATAACATACATAACATACATAACATACATAACATACATAACATACATAACATACATAACATACATACCATACATACCATACATACCATACATACCATACATACCATACATACCATACATACCATACATAACATACATAACATACATAACATACATAACATACATAACATACATAACATACATACCATACATACCAAACATACATACCATACATACCATACATACATGCATGCATGCATGCATGCATGCATACATATATATATACACATATACATACATACATACATACATACATACATACATACATACATACATACATACATACATACATACATACATACATACATACATACATACATACATACAGTACACATACATACATACGTACATACATACATACATACATACATACATACATACATACATACATACATACATACATACATACATACATACATACATACATACATACATACATACATACATACATACATACATACATACATACATACATACATACATACATACATACATACATACATACATACATACATACATACATACATACATACATACATACATACATACATTACATACGTGGTCAGCGCGCCCCCGAGAACCTACATATACGCAATGAAAGGGGGGGCAGCTGGAATATGTCAGAGCATACCATGCAGACTTACAGTAAATACACTGGAAACCACACGTGTATCATACTGTATCATACTATAGAGACTCGTGCATCAATGCAACTTGTTTCAATACATCATGGTCTAAGTTCCACATCAAAAAAGTGGGTTTGAAAAGCTGAATCTATCGATGTCACTTACATTAATGCAGTAGCATTATTTAGGACTGGCCAGCAAATCACAAAAGCAAAAACATGTAGAGAAAAGAGGAAAACACAAGCAAATCTTTGAGAAGACCAGAAAAAAGAAAAAGCAAAAAAGGCAACACCATATCCTGAGACTTTCTAAGGAGGGCCTCACACGGAGGAAACCAAATCAAGAATTGAAAACACACAAAAATAAAAGCAAAACCATCAATGTTCTGATACCGCCGCCGGCTTGCCCATCCCGAATCCCCAACATCTGGAAAATTAGTTTTAATATTTTTCTCCGGTGTTTTCTTAGATTCTTGGTTCTTTGTTTCCACTCCCTCCCTTACCAAACACAGCTCTCTCTCCAAAGCATCTGAACAAAGTATCTTAGTCTGCTTTCGTTCAGTCCCGGCTTATCGGTTGCAGCTGTAGAAAGGCACTCACCTGCCATGTCAGCTCTGTGCCAGGCATTTTCTTTTTCACCAACAATCATGGAGCCGTACTCCGCCCAAATCCCTGGTTTTTTGGTACTTGAACTCATGTTTTTGAGGAGCCTGTGCCACTGTGCATTGGCCAATGACAGACATCTTCTCGAAAAAAACTGTCATTTTGCATGATCCCCTGCGCAAAGGACGCCCGGCTAAAAACACAACAGTCTCCTGTGAGTATCCGGCAAACTTGGGTGTAGTGATACTGAACACTGAGAAACATCAACTTCGAGTTGCTACAGACAAACAGAAGTCTTCGATATGAAAGACCATCTGTTTTGACGCAAAAGGATGTCAGAAACACCTCAGTTGCTTTGATGTACTGTATTTGATGTATTTGATGTATTTGATGTATCCGTGAAACCTGACTTGCGCACATTCCTTCCTGGACGTTCACGCTATTTCCATCGTCGTCCATGGTGTTTTGTCATCGGCGGTTGTGGGGTAGACCACGACTTAAACCCGGCATAGCGGCGCTGTGCGATGTGTTGGCCCCGGACTTGAAGGCCAACCAGATTGGAATTCTAAATGTCAGTTTCGATATTTTCGATAGTCTTTGCCTTTGCTGTGTTCGGACGCTGTTGAAATCAAGACCAGCGGCTTTGGTTTCGGATTGCGCACAGAGATTTTCAAAGAGGCCCTTGACCCTTGTAACCTTCATCGAGCAGCACCGCAAATAGTGCTACGATCACATCCTTCCTTTTCCCTTCAAAGAAGCAGACAGGCTTTGGGTCCTGCCAACCGCGAGCCAGTGAATTGACGAATCGGGGTTATTATTTCAACCGTGCGCGCGTTTGAGAAAACGGCGAATTTTTTGGGGCATGTTTGTTGTTCAAGACAATTTCCCAGTATTCTTGGCTGATGACAATACCCATTATATTATATATAGAGGTATGTTTGGCCTGCATTCCAGCCAAACACGATAAACATAGATTTTCAATGGGGCTGGAGCAATATCATCAAGCATGCATAATATGCGGTTTTCTTTGTTTTCACTGCAAGTCCGTGGGCTCAGGCAAATTCTATTGAATTATTGTCTTTACGCAGCCATTGGTGTGTGAAGCATCATTGTAAAACCCTTTTCTACAAAAAGGTTTAAGATCCTGAACTTCCCAAAGTGGTCATCTAGTTTCATAAGGATTGCAGTTCCAGTGAAGAAGCGTTTCATTTCCCCAAAAAATAGTCGCTTGCTAATGATAATAGGCCCGGCCGCAAGACTATTTTTCCCCAACAGCATAAGGGTTCCGGAGAAGGTTCCGGAGAAGGTTCCGGAGAAGGTTCCGGAGAAGGTTCCGGAGAAGGTCGGTTCATTGATTTATTGATTCGGTGATTCACTGATTCATTGATTCATTGGTTGGTTGGTTCATTGACTCACTGATTCATTGATTCCTTGACTCATTGGTTCATTGAATCATTAATGCGTTAATTCATTGTTTCATTGATTCACTGATTCGTCTATTCATTGAATCATGGTTTCCTTGATTCCTTGGGTCATTGATTCAATGCTTCCTTGCTTCGGTGATTCGCAGATTCCATGATTCATTGATTGATTGGTTCATCGTCTGATTCATTGATTCATTGCTTCGTTCCTTCATCAGTTTACTGATTCATCAATTCAGCAGCTCATTGATTCATCGATTCATTGGTTCCTTGATTCTTTCATTCAGTTGTGCATGGTTTCTTTCATGTCCTTTTATTGGCATCTCAACCACCAGTTGCTCATTCGTTGATGCACCTGACAACTTCAAGATGTCGTCGCTTCTGCATCTCACAAACTTTCCTATAGGCCATCTTCTTCCTATAGTAGTCTTATTCTGTTTGAAACTTCCGCCTCGGCGCGGTCCGGGCACTACTGGTATGCAAACAAACTCTAAGCATGCACAAAATACACGAAAAACTACATGAACAAACAAATAAATCAACAAATAATGGCCGAATATATATATATATATATGTATATACATATATATATATACACGTCGCACGTTGCAAGTGGTCCGTAGCATGTTTCCAACCCATAGAAATTTGTATACAAGAAAAACATATACATACACATATCCTGGTTGGTGGTTTGGATCAATTTTTATTTTTTCATATATTGGGAATAATAATCCCAACAGACTTTCATATTTTTCAGAGGGATTGAAACCACCAATCAGTATCTATGTGGGATATCCCACGTTGCAGCCCTGAGGCATCCCCGGCCGTCGCCTTGAAGCACGTAAACGCACCTCCAGCACTCCGCGCAGGTGGGAGTAAGGGAAAACTCCAGCATTTTGTTGTAAGGCTTAGGCATTTTGCGGTTTCCCAGAGAATAATGGATAGCGAAGAAACAACGACCGGACAATACCACATTTGTTTTGTTTAACAATTTTTGAACAAGTATAAGTGCTTGGCTAAAACATTTGTCTTGCGGGAATTGTTGTTTTTAAACTGCACAAATTGGGATTTTACTGCTTGGATTGTATCACGAACTGTAACTCGTTAGTATGTGAGGTTGATTTACCCACTTATGGAACAAATATGGAAAATACCCAGTTGAACAAATATGGAAAATTGTAACTCGTTAATGGAAAAATATGAACAAATACCATCAAATACCCAGTTGAGGGACTTACCCACCATGGTTACGTTCTGCTCATGGATTTGTTGCGTCGATGCGAAAATCAAATAACATCCCAGTGCTTTGTTCCCCCCCCACACACATTGGAATTTAAAGCGAATTTTCCCTCTGGTAAACTAACATAGCTATTGAAAATGGCCATTTATAGTGAGTTTTCCCATCAAAAATGGTGATTTTCCATAGCTACGTTAAATTACCAGAGAGTATATACGCATGTATATTTACCCCCATAATCAAATGCAAACCATATTGGCTAAAATTGTTGGATCCATTACATTCCAAATGTATTTTTTTAAATTACGGCGAATGTCTGAAATCAAAATGGGAGATGTCCATTTTTTCAGAAAGACGTTCAAAATTGGTGGTAGTTCACATCCCGACCAGTCGGTTTCTCTGGCAAGATTTTTGGGACGTGATTTCTCAAAGGGCAAGGGTTTCGACCCACCAAGTAGGATGAACACTTGATGGAAAGAGAAACTAGACAATAAACAGCTAAGTCAGGATATAAACTATGAATTAACATATGACAGATTAAGTGAACAATTCAGGAAACAAGTCAGGATATATATAATATGAATATAATCTTTAATCTGAATGAATTTCTGCCGTGTGAGGTCACTGGAACTAGTGGGATTCATCCCCTTTTTATGGCCGGATTTTTCAGCCGCATTTTATGAGTGAATTGTTCAGCGAGAATTGTGGGTAGAACGTCTGAAAAAGGTATGAAAATGGTTAATCTGAAGAATCTTGATTTTTTTTTGTCTCAATATGCTTCAATTCTTGGCTACCCCCTTAACATTAGGGTTTCGTGGCCTCACATTGCTATGACCAGATTCTTGCATACCCTCCGGTACTCAAACGTGGCGGCGGAAAATCCTGCAATTATAGATGATTTTCGCACTCAAACCTCCAATGATAATCGTTGATAGGGGGATTTTCGATTGAAAAAACTTGATGACACCGGAGTGTAAATCTTTGTTTAAAACACGAAGGGTCAGAAACAGAAAAACCTTTGGGTTGAGAAAAAGGCACCACCAATCCCATGGTTTTATCATAAAATTCCACATCAAGACGGCATAAGACGGCTATAAAGTGGGGGTCCCCATCTTCCATACCCAGAAGTACGTATAACTTGTTGGTTATATCCTACGATATCTCCGTATAATCCACTTAAATCACAATCAAATTCCATAAGAAAACACCTTAAAGACCCTACATCTTTAACCAGATCAGTGGGCCAGAGGTTTGACCGACGCCCTGCAGAGTGGACGTCTGGGACGCGTGGATGGTGGGGGGACTCGCTTTTGGTGGATGGGCCAAACTTTCAAGGGATAGATTCAGATGAACTGGCACACTTAATATAGTAATGTGGTTAAAACAATGCCATAAACCACCCATTTGGGAATGGTTTATAGCACCCATTAAAATGGTGATTTTGTTGATGGTTTATGGCACTGTTTTACATTACTGACCAAAAATGGTGTAGACCGGTATACCCCAAAATAGCAATCTCAATGAGGACAATCATGATAATCCATTGTTTTTTTGAAGGTACCCTATTTTCAGACGAACCCATATAGAACTGACCACCCCGTCTGGGCCATACTGACTAAAAACGTCTTTGGATGGTTCGAAGCAATACCGAAACGGAAGTGTTTCATTGCTGAACACTTGAAGCACATGATAGCCTCCCCGATGGGTTTCTAATCTTGACCCCTTTATTGCCCTCTGGTAAACTAACATAACTATGGAAAGATCCACCATGCTATTAATGGGAAAATCCACTATTTCTATGGTCATTTTCAATAGCTATTTTGACATAACCAGAGGGTATATTCAACATGGTCAACCAGCGTTGCTGGCTGATTCATCCCTCCATTCTTGGCAGATCCTGGGGACCTTTTCTTGGCCGATGGAACTGGCAGGGGAAGCGCGTAGCCGAAGCGGATGGACAAGGCGGGAGCTGCGGTGCTTTCCGAAGCAATCGATGAACATCAGCAGCTGCCCCTGTTGGTTGATGGTTATAGTCCCTTTAGAGGGGTTTTAAGCATCAAACTATGAAGATATAAGTGGATAAAACTGATAATTGATGGCTGGTTGATGAGTTCCAGGGTTTTACTAGCCAAAAAACCTTGGAGATTGATCCACTGGGAAATCCCAAGAACCAGGCAGAGGGACATCACAGTAGAACCGGCGAACTAAGAATGCTTGGTATGCTGACATCACAGTAGAGTACCTAGTAGATGTTCTAACAGTCTCACGTATCTTCTTTTTTCCCAGTATGCCGAAAACACGGAGACTCCACAAAGTGGTTGTTGACTTCTGCCTGCACATCTTAGATCTTAGGCGATGACTTTAATATCCATTGATCATGGATGATCATAACAAATTTATGTTACAATAAACCACAAGGCATCGTGAGTCATGGAAATCAAAAGGTGGGTCCCTAAGGTCACCCCCCAAAAAAATGCGGGGCTTGAGCGGCTTGAGCGGCTTGAAGGTGGTAAACCGCTGGAAGGTGGTAAACTGCAGTTGGAGATCAGCCTTTTTTAACCAAGATTTATTGGAGGTAGCAACTTGGCAGGGGCACCAGCTTGTAGTTGGGTGTCATAGTTATCATAGTTATCTCCATGTATACATCTATATACATATACATATATATATATATCCCCTCATAGTCATGGTTATATATATATATCATATATCTCCACATATCTCCACTATATATTCATGACATCCTCACATCCAACCGGATTGTGAGGTCAGGCACCGGGCCACGGAGTCAGTGACCGGGCCAGTGACCGCAATGACCGCAATGACCGTAACGCGCACCTTGGACGAAAGCCAGAGATTCGGGCCATGTCAGTGGCTAGTGAAGATGGGTATTATCCATCCAATGATGTTGGCGAGGTTTGGATCTTTAGTAACTTTATGCGCTGACACCATCGTTTGCCCAAAAATTCAAAGGGTAGCCCGGAATACTCACGGAAACACTAAGAGATGCTACAGCAAATGACCTGTATGGTTATAAGATTGCCATCTTCCCCATGACCCGTGAAACATACATATATATCATTACCATTTAGGTTGGGGGGGTTTTGGTGGGGGTATCCTGATTGTTCATCATCATTGCATGCCAGATTCTTCCCGGTCCGGGCAAATGATGGCGTTTAATTTTAATTTTAGTATATATAAATTATATAATGATGATTGATTGTACATCCATAAATGATTTAGTAATAATTATGTAATGATGATTCATTTTCTTGGATTTGTTTAAGTCGATGTTGAGCTTTTTTTCAGCATCTAATTGAATGGGGTTACCCCAAAAATTGACCCCAAAAAACCTGGAGAAGGACCTGTCGGGCCTGTCTGAAAATGGGATGTACCGAGGACTTTGGGAGCCAAGTGGCTATGGATCAATACCTATAATCAAATCATATCAAATACAATTTTTAAGGAGATGAGCATCCATAAATCCCATCTATATCACCAGCCTTATAGGGTTTTCACCCATCCCCAAAGCGTTTTATAAATGCTTGGTATAAGGCCACTGGCAAGGTTTCGACTCAGACTCTCACTACATGTTTGTATCTCTGAGTATGGGGTTGTCTTGGGGAACCTGGCCACTTGCTGTTCTCGTTGTTTGTTTCTGGCATTGTGGTCTCAAAGAACCCGGCTGAGCATGACTTTTGCATTCTCACTTTGGTTGCAATATCAAGGTCAGTATCAACTTTTGTTCATTTGGAGGTTTCTTAAAATGGAGGTACCCCAAATCATCAATGGCTGACCATGGCTTAGTATTGAAACATATTGAAACCCATTGAAACCTATGGTGCCTTGGGGATCCCTAAGAAACCACCATGCAGCAGCCAAGGTCTACGGTGACGGACAAAGCTTCCGCCGAGTCTAGGGCCCGGCCCACGACGCTCGAAAAGCCCAGATGGATGGGGCAGGGCTGGTGATGGTCTCACCATGGTTGGGGAAGCCCAAAAGTCGCAAACATCTCCAGTGGACTTGCAATGTTTTGTCTACTGCTACTACTGCTGCTACAGCTACATCTATAACTACATCTACATCTGCATATGTATGTATGTATATATATATGGATATATATATACATATATATATAATACTATACACATATACACGTATTACATATACATATTGCAGCGCTGGGGATGGCATGAATCGACCAATAACATGTGAACCTTATCCGTTGGGGGCATCTTGCGACATGAAGTATCACTTTACTGGAATTTCAACGAATATGGGCATTTTCTGGGGCTCAAAAGTGTGGAGATGATGAATGGGCTGCAATAAACATGTTGCTTTTCAGTGCACCAGTTTATTCTGGTGTACTCTAAACAGTTTGGCTTTGTCCAGACTTGGGAAATGGGGTATACACAAGTGCCCATAGTCACAGGGAACGCGATGACAACCCATTGGATTTTGGTGAACCGGTTCATCAGTCGGACAATGGGGATATAACCAGTGAGCTTCAACCAAAACCAAAGACGGTATGGGTCAAGATTTAAGGCCTTGGGACCGGGAGAGGACTGTGTCTTCACTGCATCTTGGTTCCACAAGTTGCCCGAGAGGAAGTCGATCTCATAAAACGACCAGCTTCAGGCTATTCTGGAAGCTCTGTTGACAAGATGACAGGAAACCACCTCCCCATGTATCCACACCTGGAATAGGTTAACCATGATTTTCCCCTTTAAGATTCCATCCCTTGGGTACGAAAAAATCCCAGGCCCAATAGCAGGAAGGCGCCAGAAGGCACCATTGAGCAGAGGCCGACTGAATAATCCTGTCTCCCTAATATGAAACACCCCCCAAAATGGTCCGAAATAAGTGTAACTACCCTATACCATGGTTTCTGGGGGTGTTTAATATTAGGGAGGAGGGATTATTTGACCATCCGACGGTTTCCCAGTTTCCGGTTTGGAGTCTAGGCGGTGGTGAAAGATCATCGAAACCCTGGGTTTCGGGTGATGTCAAATTGGGATTGCCAAGACTCCGAACTTTTTCTGAATCTGAGATGATTGAAAGGTTCTCCCAAAGGCTAGAACTTAGGACGGCCCATCAGTAGCTATCTTTGGATATCAACATATCTAAAAACCGTATCCCAAGTGTACAAAACATGTTTTTCCAGTTAGTGGATCCATAGTTGGGATTATATATATATATACATATATATATATATAGATATTATACACACATATATATATATATACATATATATATATATACATATATACATATACATATACATATATACACACATATATATACATATATATATATATATATCTATCTTTGGGGAAGACCTTTCGACCACAGGAGCTCTGAGAAACGGGAGGAAGCCCGACCTCCTCGCCCCAGCACGTGTGAGATCCAAGTGATTGCATGAACTCCAAAAAACGGAGGGACGGTCTGATGAACACGGGGCCATTGCAAGTGATAATGTGGATGGGCCAGCGAAATCCGATTCACCAGTTGATAGATGGTAAACATCCCATTATGTATAGGACACCATCCTTTTGGTGGTGCAGGATTTCGCAACCATCCGCCGTATGATCTGGTTGTATACTGAAGGTTGATGACGAATTGTATACTGTAATTATGTTTATGATGAGTTTAAGAATGTTGGGACAGCCCATACTTTTTTCAGCGTGGAAGCTCAAATTCATAGGCTTTGGAAGATGACTTTTGTTGCTTACGATATACGCTACATAGCCCAAGTTGTATGAATTGAAATAGACATTTTGATAGGATTATGATCTATATAAATATATATATATACATTTCATAAGATCACTGTGCTACTGTCTTTTTTTTAAATCATGGGACTGGTACCTTCGGAGCCACAGAGAATCTTGGCGATCTTGCCCAGTCCTTTTTTCGACGGGCATAGCGATTTCCATGGATGACCATAGCTTTGTTGGTTCAATCACCATTGAATGGTTGGTTTATGTATATATATATAATATTATATACATACGTATGTATATACATTTATGTATATACATATACACACGTACATGTATATATATATATATATATATGTATATATAGATATATCCCCACCATATATGGAATTTTGAGCAGAAATCCCACGTAACTTGACCATGGCCATCAAAAGCGAACATCACCATCAAAGATAGAAATGGCGGTTCTTTGCCCACGATAGAAGCGAGGCCCTGCATGAACAGGGGCGATGGGGTCTGATGACTCAGATGGGGGGAGGTTGCAACTGATCACTGGGAGAAATTGGTTCCGGTTCCCAGGACATGTCCTGACCATTTTTGAGGTGAACAGAGTGGGTTGGAAGGGGTACCCCAGTTTTGAGAAACATTTGCTGCAAGACATTGGACAGTGATGTCCCAGATTGTAGAAAAATAGGAAACTCTGTCGTCATTGGTAGATTCGATCCTCATCATCCCAAAATGGGCATTTAAGACATTTGCTGCATCTAAATCTATATTTGTCCCATCCCCCCAACCAACATAGACCCTGAGAATCACCACTTTCTTCTAACCGCCAACTGATGGCAGGGCCGATTTCTTAGTTTGAGGGAAGATATGTCATCAATTGCCCGCATCACCCTTTTGATCGGTCAAATCCAGATTTAGCAAACTATTTTGTCCAAAAGAAGGCGCAAACAGTATATTTCATAGTACTTAGACATACTTAAGCGATAGATATATATATATAGATACACATGTATATCTGGTTGGTGGTTTGGAACATGACTTTTATTTTTCCATATATCGGGAATAGTAATCCCAACTGACGAACTCCATCATTTTTCAGAGGGGTAGGTATACCACCAACCAGATGTATATATATATACATAAGTATATATATATATAAGTATATATATATAAATATTTCATAGGACTTACCATCTGGTTATGACTAACAGAAATAGCCATGGAAAGATCCACCATGCTATTAAGTTCGGTAAACCATCTATTTCGATTAGGGCCATTTTCCATTTTCCATATCAATTACCATTTTCCCATTCTTTTCCCATGGTTTTCCCATCTCCGAGGCACGGCGGAAGCGCATCAGCTCCGCTGGGCGGCCCCAAGGTCGACCACCCTCCAGCAGCGTGCCACGGCGATGGCGATGTTGGAAGATTTCAGGGTGCTGAGTCTTTATGCAATTTATCTATAAATGTGAATATATATATATATATACATAAATATATATATATATATGTATAGACACATGTATATATATATATGCATATATATATACATATATATATGTATAGACACATATATATATACATGTATAATTTTTTGTGACGTCACTGGAGTGATGGTTCGAATGAAAGGGAAACTATCCCAAAATGTCCCAAAAATTCAGGTCAGTGAATTATTGTGATTTACCCAGGTATATGACTCTCTCTTACGGTGAAAATCAGGAAGCCTGGTGACACTTATAGTTCTTTTGTTTGCTTGTAACAAAATTACTGAATTTCCAGCAGCATTTGTTTGATAGAATCCCCACCACAGAAACCAAGTCAAAACGTCCTGGATCGGAATTTGATCATCCCACAAATGCTAAGTGATCTAAGTGCTGATAAGTGGATCTGATGATCAGACCCTTAAGATCCCATAAGTCCCAAATTGCTGGCTTGTTGGTCTGCCAGCGAGGTGGGCATGCGGATGTTCCAGCTGGAAAGTCGCGCGCTCGTGTTTTTTTTTTTTGCGCTGTTGTGCTTCTGATGCTGGAGAAGTCCAATAAAGATGATTTACCACCGGACTTAGTAGGCATAGATGTCCTTTTCCCATTGGTTGGTTGATTAATAGAGGGGTTTGTTTACCAAAAGGACATTATTGCTTAGTAGACCTTTTTTTTTTGGTATGATAAATGAAAGTGAATTGGCAAATCGAAGTTAAGACACCTGACTCAACAAAACATTTTTCTAGGCATGGATAGCACCGGAGGGTTTTTTTTGTGGCTTTTTCAATTGGGGATGGTTTAAACATCATGACGATCCTCCAAAAGATGAGGCTTTTTTCTACAGAAATGGTTGGGGAACATATCAAAAGCCTACTACGTCTACGTGCGACTGCTGGGCTGGGATGTCGATGTTTGAAAACTAGCCTCTGGTAAACAAACAAACAGTTTGCGACATAGAAAATGGCCCAGTCGAAATAGTTGATGACTACCCATGAATAGCATGGTGGATCTTTCCATAGTTATGTGGCTGTTTACCAGGCCGGGTACCTCCAAAGATCTTCATGATAACTTTCCATATCATTTTGTGGCAAGTCGGGGGTGTCCGATATACACACGTCATGAAACAGACTGTTAGGGATGTTTGAAAACTAATGCAATTGTCTCACAATAGGTGACCAAGTCACACTGGAAGTGTTGTGACGAAGCCACGGCCACCAAGGTAGACTGCTGGGAGAGCATCTTGCCAGCCCACATGAGGCACCGAGCGGGGTGAATGGTAGATGGAGGAATTCCGAAGATTCGAAAAATCGTGGCAAATCATGGTTTGTGGATGTTTTTGATTGTTTTTGGCTATGTCAAAATGTCATTTTTTCCATTAATTCCGTGCCATTGGTCCCCCCCTTCTGGGTAAACCTTGGTTTATGCAGTATCTAAGGTTGGCCATGGTAGAGCTTTTGCAACCAGTGTTGGCAAAGACTAGTTCAACTACCCACATACAATGATGTATATGCATATGCATATATATATACATATATATATATACATATATATATATATTTATACATACATACACATGTGATATATATATATATATGTGATATATGTACGTACAGATCATATTCTCCACTACAGGTAAGATCGGCGATCAATTGCTGCGCAGGGCCAGGGCGGCCAGGGCGGCCAGGGCGGCCAGGGCGGCCAGGGCGGCCAGGGCGGCCAGGGCGGCCAGGGCGGCCAGGGCGGCCAGGGCGGAGCCTCAGTCGAGGCACCGAGACAAGTGAGGCAGGTCTGCTGCTGCTGGTGGGTGATGATGATGAATATGTATTATTAGTAGTAATTAGTTGTAATTAGTAGTAATAGTATTATTATCATTGATATGATATGATACATTGCAGTCATTATTGATGATGATGATGATTATTATTGTTATTATTATTGATGATGATGATGATGATCATTATTACTACTATTGTTGTGAGTATGACTGTGATGATTATGACCATTGTCAGTATCTTTGTTATTGCCATTACCAATTGTGCATAATTGCGACCACTACTATTGCTACTAGTGCTACTAAGGTGGTGCGAGATGGAGGTACGGGTGAAACATGCAAGATGGAAAGAACAGATATTGTATAACGTACGCATAGCTTATATATATATTGATATATTGATATGAAATGCATATTTGAACATATTCATAGTTTGGTTCCATGCCAAGGGTTGATATTGGTTAATATCATTATTCAAAAAATGCAGACAATCCTTAGGAATGGAAGGTGATGTGTGAGATGTGATCACCACGTCATAGCCATGTTCTCTGAATTAGTGGTGATGCCCTACCTAAAACAACGAGGAAATGGATGGAAATGGCTTCCATGAAGCCTTGAGAGACTCCTGTAGTTTCCAGGGTAATGGTTGTGTTAGTTGACGGATGCCCAGTAGATATATAATTTGCACCAAAAAAAGATCAAGCTTCCTTTGGACCTCGAGGCCTGCATCCTCTGGTAGTCGTGCACATGGGACAGTCCCTGAAGCCCAGTGGAGTTTTGAACAAGGGGCGTTGAGAGAAAGGCCGTTGGTAAGGACGGTGATGTGGAAGTTTGATGAATTTTGATGGAAAGCGGATGAAAGAAGGAGCCGGCGGATTTTCACTTTCTTTCCCTAGAATATCATTAACTCATCAACTCATCAACCAGGGTTTGTTCATCCGCGGTTGACGTACTGCCAGCTTAGATATGGCGATGGGCGTCAATTCACCGCCTTGAAATCTCCGCACAAAAAGACCCATCATTTTGCATTGTCCTCTTGTGACCAAACTTGGTTCGCCGGACAATTCCCACATTTTGAACATATGCTTCTTGTCTTCAAATCATGGCTATTCAGCCAACCCTTCGAAAGGTGACCCTCCCATTGCAGATCAACCCAGCGGAACAAAGGTTCTTGGATGTTCTTGGCAGGTTCTTGGTGTTTCTTTAAGTTCTTTTCAACCAAAACATGAACCTCGAAACCTCGACATTGACATTGAAAGGTCATCGACAATTGGTTTTCAATTCCCACGTCCTGACTCAGGGCAAAATCTCCGCCAAACTCATTGAGGAGGCACCAAGCGCGAGCGTGACGGTCGAAAATGGCCAGGTTTTTCTTTTGTGAGTGTTTTACGGACCACACCCTAGCTCATCCCCTTAACTGCAGGGGTGGGTTAGTGGCCCGCCTGTCCGCCTAGTGTTGCACCCGGGTATTGAACCCGGGTCTGATGCATGAGGGATGCGTCCAGGTTTTTCTTTTGGGATTCTCAACTCTTGGTGGTGACGCATTCCTTTTTTATCTTTTTTTTTTTGAGGAAATCAATTCAAATTTTTGTTGTTTAAATCCATCTGTATGGATTTCAATCCACATGTTGGTGGAAGCAAGTTGAATCCCCGCGCTGGTGAAATCCCATTGCTACCAACTTCCCTGTAGTAATCAATACTCCCTTCATTTTTTTTAGATCTATTCATAAAATGGCGGCCTCATGCGGGAAAGAAAAACTATGACTGGGATTCTACCCCATTTGTAGACGGTAGACCCATTGAATCATCATCATTGCTGGGTAAATCCACAGAATTTTCCCATTTTTCCCCCGGTTTTTGTGTAATCTTTGGAGGCGATGGAGATGTGTCGACAATCACAAGCTGGGAGCAGTGCAGCGACTGGACCCAGGGGGTGTCGAAGAGTCGGACGCCGTTTTTTATGGGGAAAAGCAGCCTCTGTCGACCATCCACTTGTCACACGTTTCGATTGTCTTTTTTATGGGTTGCTATACCCCAAAATGGCAATTTGACTGGGGACAATGATCATCATCTAGCAAGAATATTCCATTGGAATTGGGTACCATATTTTTAAAGAAATCCACAATAAACTGGGGAGAGGATGATTTTCGAGACGTTTCTTGATCAACATGAAGATTGCAAACGTATCGGGGTGGTTGTTTGTTGGAAAAAGCCCACACAATACCATGGTTCATCATGATGTTTCCTATCAATTACACATTTAGATATAATATATTATTATATACACACATATTATATAATGTAATGGCACTTTTGTGAGTATCAGCCATTTTCACGAAGTCAACAGATATTTTATGATATCAATCAGCATGGGGACGGAATACATGGGCTGAGAGCTGGAAAATGAAGGGGACAAGCAGCAACAAGAAATATCCATACCACTTGAGGTATGAACTTGGCAACTTCGCACTGTATCTCCATTTAGGGGGTTTCCTAAAATGGGGGGTACCCCAATAGCTGGTTTATCATGGAAAATCCCATGAAAATTCGGATGATCAATGGGATTTTCATGGTAACCAGTACACTGACCTGAGGGGATCATGAACCAAGGCGACGGTCTGCAGCGCGACGGAGCATGTGGTCTTCGAGGTGGAAATCGCCATTTTTTCCCCATGATTTCCATAGGAAAATGATGGGATGAGGTGAACATCAGCGACCCAATGAGAGGTGAATTGGGTCAAATTGAGTTTGGTGTGTTCCCATCAGCAAAGAAGGGGAGGAGAATCAGGTACAATGAGTTGGGTCAACTGGCAGTTGGCGGAAAAGGACTATCCAACATGAAAAATAGCTTGTTGATGGTGAAAAAATGGCTGATATTTCCTGGAGTTTCGCCCACAGTCTGAGCAATCAATGTTCTTCCTTATTGCGCCCCAAAATCCTTGGTAGCTCATCTTACAGTACAAGTATGGATGAAATTGCAAGGATTATATGATATTATATGATTTGTGAAGGAGATGGTTCAAGTTGGTATTTTACCAACAATTTAAAACTGGGTGATACTACTTGGGGGGTGCAGTGCCACTAATAGGTGGGTTGATTTCACCAGAGTTGTAGGGGCCCCCATATTCCAACTTACGGAGGTTAACATCGCAGAGTTATACTAATCAAAAACACACTAGTCCTGCACACCCAAGTAACTTTGGCTATATCTCACAAATATCCCACATTAGTCATATGATTTCCACATTCTAATATCAGAATGCATACGATTTCCATTATCATTCCCATATTATTCCCACTAATATCCTCATATTTCCCATATTAATCATGGTATTTGTGTATTGGTATATCATACGCTATATCCCATATTGTTGCCACACATATTCCCACGAATATTCCCATATTATTCCCATGGTATTCCCATATTATTCCCATATTATTCCCATGATACGTAAAATCCACGAACTGCGAATGCCCATAAAAGAAGTGATGACAACTTTCGGTGATGCTGCTTGAGCTGAGCACTGAAGCTGATAGGGCGACTGGGGAAATCCACTATGACTGGGGAAACGGCCAAGGGATCATAGTAACTATATATATATATATTTATAGATATTTAGGACCCCTTAAGCAAATCCAAGTTGGGTAGCATCCCCAAAATTTGAAGTGATGCAACTATTTTTGTTGGTTCATTTTTATAAATATCCTGAAATTGAAGTTACATAATTCATATTTCCGCGGAAGGCTGGAAGATGTTGTTTTTTAGCCAATACTTGGGGGATCAATATTTGGTCGCCGGGAATTATTTTGCTTGCAACAGATCTACATATCAGACATGCCATGCGCAAAGGCCAAGTAGGATTACTCTGTGGCAATTTAACTTGCCCTGGCTATGGAAAATCACCACCAAAAAACTGGTAAATCATCGAACTGGACTCAACAGCAGTGCAAAACTACGAAGTGAGACAGAAGTCCCCTCACAAATTAATTATGATATGGATCACTGTACTATCCTCAACCCCCAGGTTGGCAAAAGGTATTGGTACCATTGACACAACCAAATGGTCCATGGCTTCCCTAGCAAACTGTTGAATTGCCGGAGGGTACAGGGTAGAGCCAAATTTGAGCGTGTCTGAAAATATCTGAGGAATTTATCACATAAAATCCCATTCAATCACCAGAACATGGATTCAAATATCTCTGTATAGACATATATATATATATATATACATACACGTATATATACATACATGCATGCATGCATACATACGTCAATGGGGATTCCATTAATTACCATTAATTAGTGACCGCCAATCACCATTGTAACCCATCCTTCCCATCTTTCGCGGACAGCAGGTGCCTCCGGCCGTGTCCCCTCCACCGGATCAGCTGGAGAGGCCCGGGGATGAAGAGGAATAGGACAACATCAACTGTAAATGGTTATGATCCTCGCGATAGTATTATATGTTGATGTTGATGCTGAAGATTTTTGGTTCGTATCAGTGGTATGACTCGTTGACGGCGACCACAAGGCCCAATGCGCCGACTCCGGAGCAAACCAATCACTGGCTCCAGGCATGGGGAGAAGCCGAGTTTAACCGTTTAACCAATGGGATGTCTGATACTGTGGATGTCCAGAAGATTTCCAGAAATCCTGCACCAGTTGATGGTAAACTGGTAAACATATCCCACCAATATCCATGAATCAATTTTTTCTTTGGGCTTTCATCCAGGAATGGTGGTGCAGGATGACGATCACCGAATCAACGGGATATGGGATCACCTTCTGATCTCGGGCGCGGTTACGTTACCTGACACGTGAGATACATTTAGCTTGGCGCAGGGTAGGAAAAACCATAGTTTACCAACGTAAACTTTGGATATCCATTAGAGGTTCTTCACATTAAATCATTAACCATCAAGAAGCATGTCCCACTGATACAGTATCAACAAGCCACAGAAAGCCTTCATTTTGGGGGTCGCACTTAGGGAGGCCTATTTCCAAAAGCAGAAAACTGTTGGGTTTCAATCTCTAGAATTTGGAAACCTCACTGCTGTTGGGTTGCAAAGCTGGGTTAATTTATTGAAGGATGGGATAAGATAGGTATTTCACCGACAATGATTTGTACGCAATGCCTGGCTGGATGAAGATCCGGATAGGAAGCCGTGAACTAAGCATGAAAGCTTCCATTGCTCTCAATATCTAACCAAAAACCTGGTTTAGCACTGAGGCTGGTATATTCTAAATGCAACACACACAATCAATCCCATGCCCATGGAAGATTATGGCTTTGAGAATCATAGGGCCAAAATTTGATGGTTGATCATCATGTTTCCTATGATTCAATGGCCAGTTCCCAAGGGGGCATTATCCCGTTTTCTTCCCATACGGAATTGTCAGGAAATAACGTACCCCACAATTCCTATGGATTATCACCATTGTTCCCATTAAAATTGCCGTTTGGTGGCAAACTATCATAAAGTTGGTTAGGTATATCCCATTCCATTCCCATGAAATCCCATTAAAACTGCCTGTTGTTGATTGTTGAACCACCAGTTTCCCTATATCCCATTGACATCCAATGAAATACACCATTAGACTGCCATGGCATCTTCTATTTTTCCCTGAAATCCTACTAATATCTGATAGATCACATTAGAATGCCACAAAAGCTTATGATTTTCCGTGAAATCCCATTAACATCCCATAAAATCCAGGGAGCATACCATAAATTCTTACAATTTTCCGTCAAATCCCCTCAAAATCCATCATCAATTAGATTGCCATAACATTTTGTAACTTTCTCTGAAATCACATTTAAATCCCATAGAATCCCATGCTACAATGCCATGAAATCATATATTTTTCCCTGAAATCCCATTAACACCCATAAAATCCAATCAGACTGGCATTTTCCTCGAACTCCTATTATATAAACTAAAAATCAATTAGAATACCATAAAATCTTAAAAATTCTCTGAAATGCCATTAACATCCCTTAAAATCCATTAGAAATGCCATAAAATCTTAATCGCATGGCCAGTCGGTTTGAGAATCGCATGCTTCAAAGCTGTGGTATGCTGTGCAATGATTTGGGTAGATAGGTAGAATATGTTTCCTTCCGCAGGAGATTGGCTCGAAATGTTTGAAGAACAATGAATTTGCTCTAATTTTCTTCCATGAGAAATTATTTACATAAACCTTGCCTTGCCCAGTGGCAAAAGAACACGTCTGGCAGTTGAAGAGTCCTCCAGAGTGCTGCAGCTGTAAATTGGTGGTATACTTCATTTTCAAGCACACCTTCCCTATTAAAGTAGCTGTAAATTGGTGGTATACCTACCTCATTTTGTGACTTGTGATGCTGCAAATACATGTGGCTTTGCCCAGCGGAAAACGAAAAAGTCTGAGAATTTCCGAGTCCTCCAAAGTAGGGGACTTGCAAGTTCTGGCGCAGCAATCTTTCGGCCAAGGCTTCCTAAGGCTTGTCAGTGCAGCAGGCCACGTCCTGAAAGATCCCACGAAGTCACTGGAGGGCGCAGGGATTCACAATGGCGACCATGTCACAGCTGTTGCACAACAAGCAAAACTAGCCGCAACAGCAGGGGCCTTTGCATTGTGGTTTGATGGAGAACACAAAATTGTTACCTGGGGCCACCGCGGAGTCACGGGCAATTGCTATGCAGTCCGAAACAATGTTGAAAGTGTTCATCTAGTCCAGGGCACTAGAATATCACTACAAGAAGAGGCGCCAGAGCAATTCCAATACAAAGCTGGGGCCTTCGCTGCCATCTTAGAAGATGGCTCCGTTGTGACGTGGGGCCAGCCACAGTGCGGTGGCGATAGCTCTGAGGTTAGGCATCAGCTCAGGAATGTGCAACAGATCCAGGCCACAAGCGCTGCGTTCGCTGCAATCCTGGCCGACGGTTCTGTTGTTACCTGGGGCGATCCAGACTATGGCAGTGACAGCTCTGCAGTCGAAGATCAACTCAAGAATGTCAAGCAGATTGAGGCCACTGATTGGGCATTTGCTGCGATCTTGCAAGGTGGATCAGTGGTGACTTGGGGTGATGTGGATTTTGGTGGCGACAGCTCTAGGGTCCAATCTCAGCTCAGGAGTGTCCACAAGATTCGAGCTACAGAGCAGGCATTTGCTGCCATCCTCGCAGATGGATCAGTGGTGACTTGGGGCGAAGCAGAGGCCGGTGGCGACAGCTCTGAAGTTCAACAGCAGCTTCGGAGTGTGCAGGAGATTCAATCTACATCTGGTGCCTTTGCGGCGCTTCTTGAAGATGGCTCTGTTTTGACATGGGGCGATCAAGAGGAGGGAGGTAACAGCTCTGCAGTCAGGCATCAGCTCAGGAATGTGCAACAGATCCAGGCCACAGAAGGTGCGTTTGCTGCAATCCTGGCCGATGGTTCTGTTGTTACCTGGGGCGATCCAAACTATGGCAGTGACAGCTCCTCAGTCCAAGATCGGCTGAGGAACGTGCAGCAGCTTCAGGCCACAAATGAGGCATTCGCGGCAATCCTGGCAGATGGATCAGTGGTGACTTGGGGCATTGACGACTCTGGTGGTGACAGCTCTGCAGTCCAAGATCAGCTGCAGAACGTGCGGGAGATTCAGGCCACCGGGAATGCATTTGCCGCAATCCGGTCAGACGGCTCACTAGTGGCATGGGGCCATGAAATGTGCGGTGGTAAGTTCAAGATTAGCACCAGCGTGATTGACATGGAGACCGCGCTGTCTCAGCTTGTCGGATAAACATCTGCTGACAGTGTTGGATTTGTTGGAAACCGTGGTTCAGTACTGGATCTATTCATTCCGGGCAGCCACGAACATCCACAATGACCCGAAGATCAGCCGGTTTTGGTCCAACATGGTACTTTCTTTGAGAGGAATCTATTGTAATACCAATGAACATGATCTACTTGCATGTGCATCCCAATTGTTGGTTTTATAAGATGCATCCCAATTAAATTCTATTAAGAATTAAGATCCCATAAAATACATGCAAGTTGGTTAGTTTATGCTTAAACCACCATTATCAAATGTCCAACCCATTGTTGCGTAACCCATTGTATCCCCATAGAATAGCATAAAATCAACAACAATCCAATTGAACTGGTTGGTGGTTTGGTACATGAATTTTATTTTTCCATAGATTGGGAATCAACTGACTTTCGTATTTTTCAGAGGGGTTGAACCCACCAACCAGTCTAACCATAGACTTCCATTTATAGTTGATCTACCCATTAAGCATGGTGGATCTTTCCATAGTGATGTAAACGTTTACCAGAGGGTAAATCACGATAAATCCCATTAAATCCCATTAGATCCCATTAAACCACCAGTAAATCCCATTAAATCCCATTAAACCACCAGTAAATCACCATAACAAAGCACTAAAAAATCCATAAAATCCCCCTAATCTCCAGCGAAATCTCCTCCGCGTGGACCAATCCCACGCTCGCAGGGCATGGAGAATCTGGGTGCAACACCGCCGATGGCGGCGGCATTATCCCAGGAGGCTCCTGGGGATTTGACCAGTTTCACCATGAAAAATGGAGAGATCATTGGGTTAGGACAACTGGAGAAATGGGCAACTGGGAGGAATTTTTTAAAATGGACAAATGGGAGGGTTTTTTAAAATGGACTAAGGAGGATTTTGGGGGAATTTCATGGGGTTCAAGAGGACTGGAATGGGAATTCAAGGGGATGTAAACAATCATTGAATCATTGCGGATACTGGGTTTGAACATCATTTGAACATAATTTGAAGATTTATTCCACCCAGCCATGGCCATCTTATAAGGAACGCTTTTTATTTTGCACATGGAGGATTTCACTGCACGGGGATGTCGTGTGAAAGTGGCAGGGATTGGAAATCTGTTTGCATCGCATCGCCGCGTTGAGTTTAAGAGAATAAGCTAATAGCAGCTATAGGAAGCTGCAAAGATGTACAAAGGTGAAATCCTACTCAACTAGTGATCATCATCATTTTTCTTACCTTTTGGGGGTTGCTGTATTCAGAGATTCGAAGGGATAGTGTTTTTTAGTCTGGCTGCAGGTGCGGTTTGGAAACCAAGTTATGGGTTTGGTACCTGAACATGTCAGGAATTCTTCAAAATTAAATGGTTTATACTGGTCAATCATCATTTTCCAACCTAAAGTAGCCGTAAATTGGTGGTATACCAACCTCATTTTCGAGCAAACCCATATTGTGACTTGTGATGCTGCAAATACATGTGGCTTTGCCCAGCAGAAAACGAACAAGTCTGAGAATTTCCGAGTGTTCCAAAGTAGGGGACTTGCAAGTTCTGGCGCAGCAATCTTTCGGCCGCTTAAGGCTGGTCAGCGCTGGGCAGGTCTTAACTGATTCGGCCAAATCCAAGCTGCAGGGCTTGAGGACGGGAGCCAACTCTCCGCAGCCGCAAGAGATTTTGCCTTGGCCATGGAAGTGATGGAATCGTAACATGGGGTGAGCCAGATTCTGATGACTGCACTGTCCAAGATCAGCTCAGCCTGCAGGTGAAGGGCCACATATGATGGCAATCTCAGGGGATGGCCGAGTTGTGCAATGGGGCTGTCCACTTGGGGGCAGATCAATTCAGACATGTGCAGTCCAAGATCAACTCAGAAAGGTGCAGCATATCCAGGGCAGAACCCATGCATTCGCAGCAGTTCTTGCAGGAGGACATGTTGCTACATGGGGCACTGCAGCTTTTGGCGGGTACAGCTCTTCAGTCCAAGATCAGCTCAGGAACGGACAGTGAAGATCACAAATGGTGCGGCTGCTGCGGTCTTGGCAGATAGATCAGTTGTTGCCTTGGGCCATCCAGCCTTTGGTGGGGAGTGCTCGGCAGTCCAAGATCAGCTCAGGAATGTGCGTCATCTTCAGTCCACACCGAGTGCATTTGCTGCCTTGGCCAATGGATCAGTAGTTCCATGGGTAAATTCCACGAATGGAGGTGACAGCTCTTCCGTCCAAAATCAGCTGACAAGTGTGCAGCAGGTTCACGCCACGGAAAGTGCATTCGCTGCGATCTTGGCAAACAGCTCTGTCGTGACATGGGGCACTGCATATGAAGGAGGCGACAGCTCTTCAGTGCAACATTTGCTGAAAGATGTGAAGCAGATCCAACGCTCAAATGTTGCATTTGCAGCGATCCTAGGAGATGGATCTGTGGTAACATGGGGTGTTCCAATTTATGGTGGTGACAGCTCTGTCCAAGATCAGCTCAGAGATTTCACGGCAGCGGGGGTGCATTTGCAGCGATCATGGCAGATGGATCCGTTTGGACATGTGGCCATCCAGCCTTTGGCGGGGACAGCTCTAAAGTCCAAGATCAGCTCAGATGGTTTTTAGCATGCTCCAGGTTGCCACTCAGTCTCTGATTGCCACTCAGTCTCTGATTCCATCACTCGATCAGCAAATGTCTTGCTGATGTCGCTCAGGCGGTTGCCTTGCTAGCTGGAAGTGTCACCAAAAGAAGCACGCGCAGAGAGAGAGAGAGAGTCTGTTGCTTGTGGTTTGGTTTGGTTTGCTTCAAGCGAGCCTGTTTGACGGTACGTAGTTAAAACCCTTTAAAGCATAAAAAGCAGCGTCCCGTGGGGAAGTTGGAGTCACAGGACATCATATGGCCGAATTCCATCGCCCCAGTGGTTTCTTGGCCCTTCAAATCACACATAGTTGGGTACAGTATGGTTTATTTCACGATCCTAACGATTGCATTTATGGTGGACATATATATATATATTATATTATATTATATTATATTATATTATATTATATTATATTATATATACATGATATTGTATGGACACATACATGCCAGGTTACCAGGAATTGCCACAACTCAGTTGGATGGGTGAAAATGAATGAACATCAACCAATAAACAAAACTGGGCAGCCCCTTCCGCCCAACGGAGATGGGTCGCGAAGGAGCGTATGGGGCCAGCGCAATATGCGCAATGCGTCTCGCCAAGGGATGAGAACTCGCAGTGGGTGAGACTTGGTCGCACTTCTTTTGGGTTTTTGGTATGTTTTTGGGCTTTGGTGAAAGGTAGTATTGCAACACATTTTAGGATATGATCGAATCTTAAGCAAAATGGGGATGTAATCAGCAGAGTCAGCAGCCAAACCTTGTCTTAGAAGACGAGACTTGACCCTCGATTTGGCATGCAACATTTTTGGGCTAAACATTGATGTTTTCTTTTTTGGTCATAAATGACTCTAGATTCTATCCTCTGATAAACTAAGACTAGCTAGGGAAAATAGGTGAAAATCGGAGTTGGCTAATTCTTACCCATCAAAGATGGGTATTTTCCATCGCCATGTAAACGTTTACTGGAGGATGAGTAGCTAGAAATTGAACTTTTGG
>CAMXCT020000088.1:256924-281924 GCA_947184155.2 Cladocopium goreaui
CGAGCGTTCATGGGTATTTTAAGGACAATCTTTGGTGCAGTCAAGCATGGGGTATATCAGTATAAGCTCAAAATTCAAGAGTTTCCCTATTTTAAATGGTAAAGGGCTAAATTCTGTACCATATCTGGCATGATGCATATGCATCTCAGCTACTTGGATTCAGAGTAACCAAGGTTTGACTCACCATCAGTTTTGTTTGGTTTATGTCACTCCATCTAACTAGTTTGAAAAATCAAGACCATAAATCCAATCATGAATCATTAGCCTAGTGAAAGAATCCAACTTTATCGTTTGGGGGTCCTTTACTGGGGTAGCCCCACCCCCTATCAAGCCCTTGCCTTGTGGATGATCGAGGCATGTCAAATGGACGATGTCCGGCGTGCCTTTGGCATCTACGAGAGGCGGGGCGGAGTGGAGTTTGAACCAACATGGTCGTTTCTCCAGAAATTTTGTTTTGGGTAGTTGAGCCAACAAGACACCGAAATTGGGTAGTTGAGCCAACAAGTTCGGTGTCTTGTTGGTTCAAAACTCCAGAAAATGGTAGTTGAGCCAACAAGACACCGAACTTGTTCTATTTTCGGCAGGAAGACACCGAACACTTTCCGGAGTCGAACGTGGATGATGTTGGTGTAATTTTTTTGTTACCCACATCGAGACCTGATGTAACCACCAAACATATGCATCTTGCATGATTCTTGTTCATTTTTTATCACTTTTTATCACCCTCCCATGAACATTTCAATCATTTCACTGTCATGTCATGCAATTTGGGGACCAGATTTTGACCACCCCCAATTCTGTATAATTCTGTCCCATACCTTCTTGTAATCAAACATGGCAATGGAAGATTTCTCCATTATTAACTATTATTATATAATCAGTATATTAACCATTTATAACCATTATCAATCACCAATAATCATTATTAACATTTTTGAGTTCGACGATGTTTGAACTTACATGCCCATTTAGTTCGGGGAGTTCTTAGCTCAATAAGTGAGGCTCAGAAGACTGAGAGTCCCTCTCTACGAAGGGGTCAGGGCCTCAGGGCTGAAGGATGCCGAGACATCGGAGCGGTGACTGTAAATGGTTGGTGATTTTCGGATCTATTCACTGCGACCTCACTGGAAATCATAGTTAGTAAGGGTAATCATCCCAAAATGGCCCAACTATTCAGGTTAGTGAAATATTATACCCAGATTCATTGTGGGGGCTCATATTGGGGAGGATGGGGGTATTTCATATTGGGGAGGATGGGATTTTCCTAATTTTTAAATGGGATTACTGTTGGATTTACCAGCTGCCAGGGTTATTGTGAGTCATGCCGTTCTTAGGGATGTAGACAATTTCATAAACAATACTATTAGGAATCGTTTGTTATTATGGGTCCCGCGTTGTACTGAATCGCATACTTAGTTAGAGAGTTATGGGAAAGGCAACATTTCTATGTAAATCATCTATATACATATGTACATATATTATCATATATTATATACATATGTACATATATTTACCCCCTAGATATACAATACATCAATGGATTTCCAATTGAAAGGTGGATGTTTCAATAGCCAACGCCCGGTTCACGGTGGAGTTACCAGTCCAATGCTGGTCCGCCATAGTTTTCACCCATTGTTTGCTGCAAGTCCCAGGATTTTGAAAACGACCGAAGTTTGTCTGAAAACTTAGGGAACAACATCCAGTTCCAGTGGCTTGACACCTCATTTCCTCCATGAAAACACCCATTTTGGGTGGAAAAAACCCACCGTTTTCAGACACACTCAGTTTTTTCTCAAGTTGTATCCGATGAAATCCCGAATACATTGAATACATGCCATGAAATCCATGAAATCCCAACAGTTCTTTGATCAATTTCCACAACTATCGATCTGAGGTGTACAAACTCATCATAGAGTCACTGGGACCTCACAGCTGCCAGATGGGTATGGAGTCCACCGTTGGCTACGAAAAAGCGATTTGGTTTATTGGGCAGGACTTAGCATCTGGTAATTCAACCTAGTTACCCTCTGGTAATTTAACGTAGCTATGGAAAATCACCATGCTATTGATGGGAAAATTCACTATAAATGGCCATTTTCAATAGCAAACTGTTAGTTTACCAGAGGGTATGGAAAATGGTTCCCTTTTTTTCGATAATTCACCTGTTGAAGATGGCGATTTTCCGAGAGCCATGTTGAATCACCAGAGTTAGTTGCCATGGTATTTTTTTGGGCACAGCAAAAACTGACTGTCATTTTTTCGGGTGGATACCCCGAGATCGATTTATTCTTTTGGACCACAGGTATGTGCAGTGCTACCGATCAGAAAAGCAGAGAACCCCCCCGTTTTCTCCTCACTTCTGCAGAACATTTGCAATCTGCTTTGTCTCATAGATCTCGCAGCAGACAACTGTTTGCTCATCTTAAAGGGTCTGACATAGTACTGGTCAAACTCAAGTCGGAGAGGAGCATCATCAAGTGACATCGGGAATTTTCCATTTCGATCTTCGATGACTGGATGGGCCGGATGATTGCGACCTGAAGCAGTAAACCTTAACAACTTGATGACCATTTCCCTGAGCAAGTGATGAAATTTCATAGCATTGGTTTGTCTCAGAAAACATGCCAGTGACTTGGAGCATTTCAAATTATTGCACACTCATATATTTATCGCATTTTCTAGCCCTGGTATGAAATCATAGTTCCACTTCGAATCGGGCCCTCAGCCATCCTCAGCCCTTCAAAATTCTCCAAGGTGTTGCATGCGAACCCACCAGCTGGGTCATGGAATCCAGTCTTGGCCTTGGTTGATTCGCCATGGATTGCCATGGTCGAAAAATGTTGTGACCTGAGGGACCTGTCGGAATGAGTAGCTTATGGGAAATTCCTCTAAGAGGACGAGAAAGCCAGACTCCCATTCTCAGATATAGAATAAGCAGCCGCCAGAAACCATGGCTTTTTGATGAAAACACATATATATATATATTTGGGACCATAGAATGGGGGATTGGTAACGGGGGGATGGGTTTTGTCAGTGAACTCAGCATATTTCGGACCTTTTTTTCATGCCATCGAAGACTATCCCCCGTTCCAGGTTCTATGAGACCCTAAAGAGCCGCTCAGCCGCATTAGAAGACCGTGGAGACACAGACTTCATTTGAGAAAATAGCAATGATACTATCATATACTATACTAATACTAATACTAATACTAATACTAATACTAATGTTAATGCTAATACTAATACTAATACTAATGCTAATGCTAATGCTAATACTAATACTAATACTAATGCTAATACCAATACTAATACTATACGTATTCTCATATCAATATCTCTGCATGTCTAGTTTTTCAATTACAGATTGCAGATTGCACGTTGTGTATGGCATGGCTTACTCGGCCGGCTTACATGGCGGCCAGGTTCGGGGCAAAGGGTGAGCAGTCGCATCATCATCGTCCTCATTGAGGCGGCGTTCCAACAAAAACCATAGAGATTTCATGCGGATTTCATGGGGATCTATATGAAATGGGATGTAACGGGATTTTATATAGATATCTGACTTTTCATATATATAAGTCCATACAAATGGACATATAAGATTTTTCATATTTTATAAAGTGTTCATATATAAGTGAAATGGGATGTAAATGGGATATCACCAACACTTATGGACTTATGGGTGTGTCTGAAAATGGGATGGGCCTGGGCCCAAGATTTTGATGGCAATTTTCATAGGACATATTGTGATTAACGATTAACATTGTCATTTCACCCAATATTTTCCATAACCCCACATTGCATCAGGATATCTATGTTATTTTGGATTTGATTTTCACCAATACCTAAGATGATTTTCTGTTTTTGCGGTGCGGGAGCCGGTGCACTTGTGGTCGCCAAGGGCAGCCAAACACGGGTCATACCATTATAAAAAAAAGTTCAGCATTTTATCAACATTCTGTTTGATGATCAAATGCAGGGAAAATTTGGTGCTGCTACCACTATGTTTCCTTTTGGACATTTTTTTTGGTCTACAAAACCAAATGTTGAAAAGAGGATCACTTTCCAGTCAAACTCAGATGGGTTATAGGAAGGTATACTGTAATCAAAAACCAATTTCGTTTGGGGGAGTCCCATAATTAATTTTCAAAGTCAGATTCTTTCAACCTTTGCTGGCAGCTTCATGTTCGCACAAACTACACTGGCAACATGAACAAGCATCGAAAAGATTCTGAACAGCTATGGTAACCCTCAAAACGATGCAGAAAAGGGTCAACTTCATTTTTTTTGTACGATTTTAACAACTTTCAGATCTTTTTTAGTCTTTTTTGGTATTACTACAGGTAGATGATGCATAATGATGCCCCCCTGTGGCCGTCTCATGTTTACCCTCAACATGCGGCCTATGGCACCTAACTCCAGCCAAGATTCACCCGGTGCAGGCATGTGCACGCGAGCAGCACAGCGAGAAAGTGGGGGACCTCATCGGAGAGAGTCCTGTGATTCGGACTTCCAAACGACTGGATGGATCTGGTTGGTGGTTTGGAACATGGGAAAACCATGGGAACACCATGCGAACATGGTGATTTATATAGCAATTATGTCTGGTTGGTGGTTGCCAGCGGGCGCACCAGGCGCCTGGTAATTTCGTGTGTTTTCTGTGTTAAATGGGTTCGTTGGGGGGTGGGGTGGGTGGGTGGGTGGGTGGGGGGGGGGGGATGTTAACGTTCATTGACACTACGTGATGCACGCTACTGCACGTTCTCTTCAATTTACACAACTACGTGATGCTACGTTGACTACGCTACACTGCACGTTCTCTTCAATTTACACAACTACGTGATGCTACGCTACTGCACGTTCTCTTCAAGGTATACAACTACGTGATGCTACGCTACTGCACGTTCTCTTCAATTTATACAACTACGTGATGCTACGCTACTGCACGTTCTCTTCAATTTAAACAACTACGTGGTGCACAGCGATGCACGTTCTCTTCAATTTACACAACTACGTGATGCTAATGACGTGTGACGGGATGTGGTTGGGTGGGTGGGTGGGGGGATGTTAACGTTCATTGGACTTGCACACTTACGTGATGCTACCCTACTGCACGTTCTCTTCAATTTATACAACTACGTGATGCTACGCGACTGCACGTTCTCTTCAATTTACGCAACTACGTGATGCTACGTTGACTGGGGTGGGGGGGTGGGTGGGTGGGGGGGGATGTTAACGTTCCTTGGACTTGCACACTTACGTGATGCTACCCTACTGCACGTTCTCTTCAATTTATACAACTACGTGATGCTACCCTACTGCACGTTCTCTTCAATTTATACAACTACGTGATGCTACACTACTGCACGTTCTCTTCTAAAAGAGTTGAAAAGAGACGTTTTGTTGCAGAAACTCTATAAAAACGCCAGGCGCCTGACGCGCCCGCGACCTGGTTTGGAACCATGGAATTTTATGACTTTCCATCTATTGGGAATGTCATCATCCCAACTGACGAACTCATATTTTTGAGAGGGGTAGGTATACCACCAACCAGGGATGGTGGATGCCAGGAATCAAAGAATGTTGGTGATACCAATGCTGCTAGAACGTACTGCCGACAGAAGACGGATTTCTGGGTAAACCGACTGATTTGGTCAGTTGGCCGATTATTGCCACAAATGGAGGAATGCGGTTTGTTGTCACGCTAAGAATCACTTTCTGGGTGTTTGAATCAGGTTTTTGCATCTCATAAAGTCTAGATCTCATTCTAGAATTTAGGTTGAAATTCATTTTTCTGGATGACAAAGACTCGAGTTTTAAAGGTTTCGCCATCCTTTCTCCTGTGAGGTCCATGCGCTCTGGCAGGACTGGTGGGGTCACACCCTCCAAACCGACATAGCCTCTGGTTATTTGAACTTTTGCTCTGGAAGTCATAGCCCATTTTGTTATTTACTTCGATGATTTACAGCTACCAATTAAAGATCTATGATGATTTACAGTTTTCCGAGCCAGGATTGGTGCCAGCCGCATGAAGATCTTCGTCCCTGCCATCGGGAGGTGCTGATGGTAACCCTGGCTGCCCTGCTGGGACCACAGGGGGCCACAGGGGCCCTGGGGAATTGCTGGGGACGATAGTTGATGACATGTGGGGATGGGTCAAAACTGTCAAGACCCTATGAATTTCCCATGTGACTGGGGAAATAACCATCCAATGACTTTGGGTACATAGGGTACCAGGGTTTTGACCCATAACTCATAACCATTTGATACCTGGGTTTGTAATTCCAAGTTCACTATTGAGAAAGAAGGGGCCCGATTGTTTCACAAATTGGTTCAAAACAACTAGATCTACACAGGATATATCCATGATAAATATCCATCTCTTATCATAAATCCATCATAAGCCTATCTATGATCAATATCCATCGTAAATATCTGTACTGTTGGATTTCTGATGGATATTGATCATAGATAGGCTTACACACCAACTTATCACCGGGGGTGCCTTGCAGCACTGAGGGAGCTACATTTCTTGGGGCTCATCACGCGAGAGTTTTAAGTGAAGAAATGGTGGTAATTGCAGCAACAAAATTTAGGAAATGATCCAACAAAATTAAAAGTGGGGGTTGAAGGACCAACAACTGAAGATTGGAAGAATACACAGGGGGAGTGGAATTGAACTTGTCAAATCCTAAATTTGCCGTTTTTCTCTATTTGTTTCATGGTTGTGCAATCCTCATTGAGCTGCTTAAAAGTCATCATTCTCCCGGTTTAGATTTTGGTGAAATCCACATGTTGGAAAATTCCACTCAGTATTTCTTGGCTCAATCCGCACTCGGGTTGTTGAAGCTCGGAAAAATCCCTGTTGAGATGCGGACAGTCCTCATTTTCTCTTGTCCAATCGTGGTGAAATAGAATTATTACCTAAGATAAGGGATGAGCCTTCTTGAACTCTGGTGAAATGCCAAGATACCAGCTTCAGTCCGGCATCATTCTTGCGAAACTTGACATCTCCACTTTTTTTCCGCTCTGGTGGATTTTCCCAAGGTTTCCGGCTTCCCCATTTTTTGAGGGGAAAAAACGATGGAAACACTACGGCCCCTGCGCTTTTTTAAAGCACCGCTGGTGAGCCGAGGGTGCGCACCCTTAGCCCTGATTTGGCCTTGGAACTCCTCCGGGATGCGAAAGAGAGGCCTTGGGCCTTGGGTTGGGGCTCGTCCTGAAGTCCGCAGCGCAGCATCGTCCCATTCAAGATCTAAGATGGACCCCCCTAAAAAGTGGGGAAGATTTTCCTGTTGGATATGGATGGATATGGGATTTTTGGAGCTCCATGTGAAAGTAGCCGGCGGATTTTCAGTGCTAAACATGATGACATTTTCAAGTGCTTAAGGGATGGGCGATTTGAAGCAGAAAATGCTGGTTGTGAAGCAACAGCCAAGTGGGGGATCGAAGGTACGATGGGGATTTCAGTATCCAGAGTGAGGAAAATGGGGAATTCGCCATCAAGGGATGCGGGTTGAAGCAACGCATATCAAAATTGAACTGGCAACTCAACTCTGACTAGCCCCATACAATAAACAAACTAGTTGTTTTTTTGTTTAAAATACAACTTATACCCTCCGGGAATGAACCATGGCTAGCTGGGAAATCCTCGAAGTAAATGGGCATTTCAGTGGCAGAATCATCGAAGTAAATGTAGAATTTGGGGGATTTTCCAACAAGCCATGTTTGATTACCGGGGGTATATTAAATATACTGTAAAACTTATTAAATATATTATATCTATTATATTTATATAATTATATAACTAGAGTATATATATATATATTATAGTTTAATTATATGCATTCCTATCTCATTGATTCTGAGTGACTGGTTTGAATCGCTCAAGCTTCTGGGCTCATATGTTGGACAGCCCCTTCCTAGTGGACGCCCTTAGGGAAATCCGGTTGTTCCTGTCTCCCAGCCATACTCCTTGGGGCCTCTTCGCCTTGATCCTATTACTGACCTTTTGCACCGGCTGTTGCTGTGGCATTTGCCTGGGTCTCATCCTTTTGTCTCGGGTGTGCCGATCATTGGTTTTGCAATTGGCATCTACAATTCTTGACCATTTGATTCCTCCTGGCAATCTAGTGGCTGAGCGTAGCGGTGCTTTGGTCCGAAGGCGGTTGGGTGAGTATCGTGCCTGAGTCATCGCCCTGCACTTGCTGGTGTCTTAACCCAGCTGATTTCTGCTTTGCCTGAGGACACCACTTCAGGGAGTTCTAGGGATTTTGTGCTGATCACTCCATCTGAGCCAGCTCCACTGTAGCATAGGCAGCCCTGCTTCAGCGGAGGGGCAGGCAACCAACGAGACGCCTAGCTCCGTTGCCAGCTGCTGAGACTGATTGGGATTTTGCTGGGCCTGGCACCGCTTTGCTAGTCAAACTTTCTTTTTGTTTGTTTGTGTGTGTTGAGGCCCCCAATATCCTTACGGTTTGTTGATAAAGTCTTCGTAACGTCTGGTGGTTTCGGTAATCTTTTCTTTTGCGGGATCCAAATAGCCCGGAACCATTTGCCGTCCCTTGACTTCGAAGATTGAAGCCACTGTCTCACTTACGGGTGCTGGCGGTCCATGGCCTCAGCGTCAGCTTCGGGCAGGGCTGCAACTGCAGAGCTTGTTCGCTCCGGAGTTGCCGGAGGTGTGAAAGGCCGCCTTGGCTCGTTGCAACTTGTTTGCGCAGATCCTAGTGGTGACGAACAGTTTTGTGCAGTTTATTTGGTGCGATGTCGATCAGATGGCTTTCTCGCCCTCTTCCCGGCCTTGGAGATTGTGGAGGAGACTGTGGATGGCTTCAACACTGGTGGTGGGGAAACTGCTTTGAAAGATCGTCTTCATGTGGCTATCGAAACCCCGAGGGGCCGACGTTTGGGGACCACCGATGTGCTGATCATGGATCTTCCTTGGCATTACCTCCCTCTATTCCGCAAGTGCACCAGCCGCAGTGGCAGTGGTGGCAACCAGATTTTGTTTCGGTTTGGGGACACCGTTGGCCGTCCTGTCGAAACCATGGTGCTGGAGCTATCCCAAACTTGGGTCAATTCCATGCTCGATGTGGAGACCGCCAACGAGTATACGGATGCCCTGGAGACTCCGGGGGATCAGGAAGATTTGGATGGAGAGCCTTTCGATCCGGGGGCTGCGAGCACAGGCAGCCGGGAAGCGGAGTTGACAGCGCTTCGCAACCGGGTGGCGCAATTGGAACAAGTTGTGACTATGCAGTCCGCCCATCCTGCAGTTGCCCGAGCAGCTCCACCTCCAACCAGTTCTCTTCTTCAACGACCAGAAGGTGCACCAGAGCTCACTCCGGCAGAGCTTCAGAAGTTGCGGTCGGCTGTGGGTCCTGCCCCTCGCAGATTGGGGAAGGGCGACAGTGCAGTGCCATTGCAAGGTCGACAGCAAAATCTGGAAACCCTTGTCAGTGCGGAGATCGACCGCGAAGTCTTGCCAGAGGAGGAGGAGCCAGGCACAACAACAGATGCCGATGCGCCTGCGGCAGTCCCACAATTTGCAGACCCAGTCCATCAGCTCCTAGCCCTACAGATGAAACAGACCGCAGATTTGATGAAGGCCCTAGCACCGAAGGTTCCTTCGGACCCGCTCTCTGCTATCCTAAGCGGAGGGGACAGCGGATCCGGAGCATCATCAAGCGGGTCCATCAACGTCAAGGGCTATGCTGCAAGGGAAGCATTTCTCCGGCAGATCGAAGACGACAAGAAAGTGGTGCAGGTGATCCGAGCCAATGCTCGCCAGGAGCTGGGCATTTCGGAGGCGAAAGAGGAAGCATCCCTTCTCCGAACCTACTTGGAGCAGCGCATCCCAGTGGGAGATCTGAAAACGATGGGACAGCTAGGCTACATGATGGCCTTCGGTTGGGAGCAAGCTTGCCTGCAGAACAACATTCAGATGATGGCGTTTTGCGGCAAGATGATGGTGTATGTCGAGCAGACCTGCTTAGACGCGGGGAAAACTCACCTGTCTTGGATGCTGACTGGCTTGATGGAGCCAAACCACCAGCTGCTCGCGACGAACCGCCGCCGTGCCTCGCTGTCCCCGTTTGCAAAGCTTCCCTCTCCAACTTGGGTAGCCGCCAATGTGAGCTACATGAAGGACATCGATGTGTTCGAAACGCGGTTGCGCCAGCTCGGCTCCAATCGGCCAAACGTGCCCCAGTCTCCGGCAGAACCATTCGACAATGCGCCGAAGTTCAAGCCGAAGCCCAAGAAGCCCAAAGGAGGAAAAGGAGCCAATCAGAGTTCCGAAGAGCCTCCAACCAGTTAGGTTTTGTGAAGCATGGGGTCGGCAAGTCTTGTTTCAAGGGAGCTAGAAATGTTGATTCTACTGTTCCTCAACGCACTTTAGGGAACAATCTTCACAAGTTTAAGTTTTTTAGTTGCATGCCTGCAGACCAGTCCAGCCAACTTGACTCGTTTGGTGTAGTGCTTGAAGCCCTCGCTCACCTTGAGCGGATCCCGTGTGCTTTCAATGCGTTTAAATCCAAGAGCTTAGTTCCGGCCTGGACCCTTCGCACTGTTGAGACCACCGCGGCTCGGGGGTCTCTATGGCCTGTTCCCCCTCCCTTGTGGCGATGGACAGGAAATCAGAAACCAAACCCTAGGCAACGCCGCCGTCGGCGTGAGCATTTTGTCAGGTTCATGTTGTTGCAACGTGTTGTGTGTTTTCTCAATTGGATTGTTTTAGGATACCCTTCTAAGCCCAGCCATCGAGCTCAAGCAGGGGAACCACTCACTTCGGCTCAATATGAAGTGTTGAACTCCTTAGAGGAACACATAGCTCACTTTTGCAGCCAGCCTCCATTTGCTCAGGATGACCTGGGGCGGTTCGGTGAAAAATTTGGTGCATTGCGGAAGTCGGCGCAGGAACTGCCAGACCACCTGGAAGTGGACCTAGCTGATCTGTTGCATGATATCCAATGTGGGTTTGATTCCTACACAAAATTTGAGCCGCCGCATTTTGCGGCCAAGGTAGAGCACGAATCCAAGCATAGTCACTGTTCGTTTGAACCTTCCTTGGTCAAGATGCCAAATGTGACTAACAAACCGGTGATTGCTGAGCGTATTAAGTGGAAACATCCCCCTAAATTTGACCCGCGGCCGTATCTACTTGACCCTGTGGTAGCCGCAGTTTTCCAAGATCCCGATACACTTAGGTCCCCCAACACCTTTGGCCCCTTAAGCCGAAAGCCAGGGTCCATTGCTCAAGACCTGAGCTCCTCAAACTTCTGAAAATCTGGGATGCGCATAATTCTCTTGCTTTATTCCCTTGTAATGAGGTTGTTGAAGAGGAGACCGTAGGTTTGTTCGCAGTTTCCAAAGATTCGGATTTTGATCGACTTATCATTAACCCTACTGTGTTGAATTCCAGGATGTACCCCTATAGTAGGTATACTAAGAGTCTGGCACCCGGGTCCCTCCTTAGTCTCCTGAATTTAAATGATGATCAGTCATTCCGATTCTGTGCTGATGACCTGTCGGATTTCTACTATACCTTCAATGTGCCCAGAGCTCGCGCTAGGAGAAATTGCATTGGGACCAAGGTATGCCCTTCTGAAGTGTCTCACCTTTCCTGTTTTGATTCAACGGTTCAGGGGCCTTTCTATCCAGCATTGGCCACCTTAGCTATGGGTGATAGCCATGCAGTTGAAATTGCGCAAGGTAGTCATCATGCCCTACTTCAAATTGAAGCGGGTAGCATGTTAGCATCCGAATCTCTTGAGTACCGGAAACCTGTCCCGCGTGGGGATTTTGTTGAACTTCTTGCAATTGATGATCATATAGGGGTTCAAAAAGTTTTCACTCGAGACCTCCCTTTGAAACTTCCGGGGCGAGATACCCAGGTTTTTGAGCAGTCAAGTAAAGCATATTCTAAAGTTGGTTTGGTCTCCCATCCTGGTAAACAGAAGCGGTTCCAGACCCAGGGGGTCCTTCTTGGTGCAGATTTTGATGGCGTAAAGGGTAGAGTTTCAGCCCCCCGAAGCAGAGTCCAGTTGTTGATGTGGGTGTCAGCTTTGGTAGCTAAAAAGGGTACTTGCACGAAGCAACTGTTAGCCTCTCTTCTAGGATGTTGGGTCCACGTGATCCTTTTTAGGCGTCCTCTACTTGCCTTGATTGATGCACTTTTCAAATTTGGAGAGGGCCAGCCCCCTACAAAGGTTTTGTGCTTGTCAGACCATGCCCGTCATGAACTCATGTCCCTTTGTTTGTTAGGAACTTGTGCCCAGGCTGACTTAAGGGTTAGTGTTGCTCCCAAGATCTTTGCTTTGGATGCCTCACCTTGGGCGGGTGGAATTGTAGTGGCGGATAGTTCCGCTACAGCAGTTGCGGAGCTGTGGCGACATTCCGAACAAAAGGGTTTCCACACAAATTTGCTCAGTCCCGCAGCTGCAGCATTAAAAGGATTAGGCCTAGATCCACACCAAGAAGTTCTTTATTGTGATGAAGATAAACCCGAAAACTTTCCCCCTGAATCCGTGGTCAAGCTGCCAGTCTCGCTGCAAGAAGGCACCCTGTATGATTGTGTAGAGCTGTTCAGAGGTTCAGGAAACTGGTCCAGTTGTCACGCACAACATGGGTTGTTTGTCCATCATGGGTTCGAAAGTTCAGGTCGTAGGCTTTTCTTTAAAGATTTATCAGACAATGCAACTTTTCATGAACTCATCAGTTTGGCACTTCGCAGGGTTGTGAGAGAGTGGCATGCCGGACCACCTTGCCTGACATTTGGCACACTCAGAACACCCCGCTTGAGAAGCAAAGAACAACCTTCAGGTTTCAATCCATCAGATCCTTTGACAGCTTTGCATAATTCACTCGCTCGGCGGACAGCCATGCTGGGTTGCATCGTCGTGCTTAGTGGTGCCTACTTTAGCTGTGAGCAGAGCGGCTCGTCGGTTATGTTCAGGATGCATTGTTTTCGTGTTTTGGTGATGCTTGGATGTGTTGTCACCCGTGTGGCCTCCTGCAGTTTTGGGTCAGCTTTCAATAAGCCTTACCAATGGCTTCACAATAAAGGGTGGTTAACCAAACTTGAGGGGGTTTGCCAATGTAAGTGGAAAGGCCGGCATTTCACTGTAGAAGGGAATTTCACGAAAGCTTCCATCGCAAAATTCAACTCCAGGTGTCAGCCAGATGCTGTTTCGGTCTATGGCCGAATGCCTCAACCCGGGGAAGCCGTGTCCAGTTTCTCGGCGCAGTATCCTTTGGCAATGATGAATCGTATGGCCCAAGGCAGTGTTGCTGCAAAAATTGAAGGTAACCCTGTTATCCCTCACCATCATCGCTTGCTTTCATATTTTCGGGTAGGCCTTAGTGGGGACCCCTCCGATAACCTTAGTCCTAGCGTGGATGAATTTGCTTGCAGCCGTGATTGGTTTGAGGACCCAGAGTGGATTTCAGAACTAGCAGATTCGCTCCCCTTTCGCACCCTTTTCAAATATCACTTCAAACGTCGTTCACACATAAATGTGTTGGAGAGCCAGGTTTATTCGTCTTGGGTAAAGTATTGTGCCAAACAGCACCGCAATTCACGTTTGTTGGGCCTTCTTGATTCAAGGGTCACTTTGGGAGCCACCGCAAAAGGTAGATCAAGCAGTTATAGCATTTCAAGGGTCCTCAAGCAGACCATTCCCTACTTATTAGGAAGTAATTTGTATCCCGGGGGACTCCATGTATATTCTGCCAAAAATCGGGCTGATGCACCATCTAGGGATTTGGATGTAGTGCCTCCTTCCAAGGAGTTGCCGGTCTGGTATGAGGACCTGCTGCATGGCGACTATCGCCGCTTTGATTTGGTATGCCAGACAGCACAAATTCCCAAATTGTCGGCCCGTTGGATGAGGTTTTTACTCCTGCTTGGTGGAGATATAGAAAGAAACCCAGGTCCTGTCCGGACAGTCCGCGGCGAGCTTGACCTTGGAGCCGGATTCTCGAAGGCTACAGCTTCTAGGATGACCAAATGCCTTGAAGCTTTTAGCGCCTGGGTCCAAACAGAGTTGCAACTAAATTTTGCCAGTGTGATGTTGAAAGCTGAGACTTGTGCGATGGCTCTCAGAGCATATGGTTTGCATTTGTACCGGAGTGGCCACCCTCGATACATGCTGGTGTATGCGATCACTGCAGTCCAAGACCAATACCCGCAGTTTCGTTCGCATTTGGGGCCTGCATGGCAAGTTGACAAAAAGTGGCAGCAGGTTGAACCAGGCCGCTGTCGAGCAGTCCTCTCCCTGCCACTTCTGCAAGCTTTCATAGCAGTAGCATTGTTGTGGGACTGGCCGAGATTTGCCGGCGTCACACTTTTAGGTTTTGCTGGCATGCTGCACCCTGCAGAATTTATCGACCTCCGGCGCAGGGATCTTATGTTACCTTCTGATACTGGCATGATTACCTCAGCTTTGTATATCCATTTGCGTTTTCCCAAGACGGCCCGATTTGCCAGACAGCAGCACGTAAAGATCTCCGATCCTGATGCGATCAGTTTTGCTGTTAACTTCTTTGGCCATTTCGATCTTGAGGAAAAACTTTTTGGAGCGTCAATACATAGCTATAGAAACCAATGGAATGCCATCATGACTAAGCTGAACGTGCCCTTTCGTCAAGTTGACCGTGGCCTGACTCCAGGATCCTTAAGGGGTTCTGGCGCCACCAATCTATATCTGTTGACAGAAAACATTCCGTTAGTTTGCTGGCGTGGGCGATGGACCCGTTTGAAAACTTTGGAATTTTACTTGCAGGAAGTGGCCGCTCAAGTCATGATGAACGGTTTGCCAAAAGCTTCGCAGCTTTTGATCTACCGGCTCAGTTCTGCATGTTTTGCAATTTTTACCAGTTTCCTGCATGAGGTGAGCAGTTCGCTTGCGGCGCAGAATCCTAGAGACGGAATAGGAAGCACTTCTGGACTATGAGCTTTGCTTGGTTTACACAATAAGCTTTGCTTGGTTTGCACTATGAGCTTTGCTTGGTTTGCACTATGAGCTTTGTTTGGTTTGCGCTATGAGCTTTGCATGGTTTGCACTATGAATTTTGCGTGGCTTGCGCTCTGAGCTTTGCATGTTTTGCACTATGAGCTTTGCGTGGTTTGCACTATGAGCATTGCTTGGTCTTCCAGCTCTACTTCCATAAGTTGCTCTTTGGCATTGTGCGCTGATTTCCAGGCCACTATGTGGTTCCTCAGCCAAGCTTGGCAGCTCCAACATGGAGCGTGGGATGCTACAAAGAAAGAAGCGAAGGGAAAAGGGAGATGCATTCCTATCTCATTGATTCTGAGTGACTGGTTTGAATCGCTCAAGCTCCCTCAGGCCACCCTCCCTGGCTTGATCGGAATAGGAAGCACTTCTGGACTATGAGCTTTGCTTGGTTTACACAATAAGCTTTGCTTGGTTTGCACTATGAGCTTTGCTTGGTTTGCACTATGAGCTTTGTTTGGTTTGCGCTATGAGCTTTGCATGGTTTGCACTATGAATTTTGCGTGGCTTGCGCTCTGAGCTTTGCATGTTTTGCACTATGAGCTTTGCGTGGTTTGCACTATGAGCATTGCTTGGTCTTCCAGCTCTACTTCCATAAGTTGCTCTTTGGCATTGTGCGCTGATTTCCAGGCCACTATGTGGTTCCTCAGCCAAGCTTGGCAGCTCCAACATGGAGCGTGGGATGCTACAAAGAAAGAAGCGAAGGGAAAAGGGAGATGTATATATATATATATATGTTCATAGAATCTTATATATATATATACATATACACATATTGTCCTTTCTAGTTAGGATGATGCTGCCTGGTGGTGATTTTTTTTGAGCCGAAACCAGCATGGTTTTATGGTTGTCGCAGGTTCGGCGACTCTACCTGGGTGCTGAACGTCGAAGCGGAGGTGGTGAAAACGGCCATGGTGCTATGGGTGATCCCACAAATAGGTGATTTATTTCATGGAAAATCCCAATCTAAAATGGATGATAATGGGGGTAGCCCTATTTTAGGAAACCTCCAATGTTGATGAATAGATTGATTGCTTCCAAAGATTAATCTACCTTCCTTGCTTCCTTCCGTATATTCTCTTTCTTTAATGGACTTGTGCAATATATGCTTTATGGCATGTGCAGTACTTATGATATCCGACGTCCCAAAGGGGCTCAGGGGTGTTCCAAAAATGCTTTCAGACTCGACTCAATCAACAGTTTTTTTGTTTTCTGGCTGGGATATGGTGGTTTCCCTGAAATGCACCTTGCCAATTCCTACATGGCTATGGGTCAAAGACCTAGTGAGCTACAGATTGGTGAGTTATTTTCAGCCTTTCAACATTTTGACCAATCTTGGGATACCCTCTGGTAAACTAACATAGCTATTGAACATCACCATTTTTTTATAGGTAAACATTCTATAAATGGTCCCTTTTCCATAGTTATTTTTACATAACCAGAGGGTATAGCTTCGTCCAAAATGGGGTACCTCTCAAACCCAACGGTTGATCTGATGTATCATCAAAATCCACTGGGTATAGGATAATTTTCCAGCTATAAATGAAACCCGCATTTACCCTCTGGTAATTTAACATAGCTATGGAAAATCACCATTTTTAATGGGTAAATCCACTATAAATGGTCATTTTCAATAGCTACGTTAAATTACCAGAGGGTAGTTCATTTTTTTTTCAATTGTCACGTTTGATGACCAGAAGGGTCACTCCCATTATACCCCACGATTTCTCCCTATGAAATATCCCATTATACCACCGTTTTTGTTGCTTAAATCCCAATTATCAGAGGGTAACCATCCATTTTTGTTGGTTAAATCCATTATTTATAGATGATTTTCCTTTTATCCCTCCATTTGTAGGGGACTTTTCCATTTACGCGTCTGATTGCCAGATGGTATCCATGTTTGAACACATCCAAAAAAAATCACGCGCCCTCTCTATCTCTCGCGGAAGGTCCAGGAGCTGTTGCAATTGGTTGCCTTGGCAGCTAGCCACTTGGCTCACTCCAAAGATCCATATTTTTTTGGGGAAAATGATGTTTAAACAAGTGGATAAAATGGGGTTTCTCCCCCAATTTGCGGGGAAAATGATGGTATTTAAGCCAGAAGCTGATTTTGGTGTGTCTAAGAATGGGATATACCCTCCAAATAGACATGTCAATAGGGAAGATGATGGTTTAAACCAGTGGATAGGGCTTCCCCAATGTTTTTCTAGAGAAACCCAGAATTGTTGCCAAGTGGTTTCCGAAAACCACCCAGGTTTGGAGGGTTTGGTAAGTTTGGTATCAACTTTGAGGCACTAAGATTGACTCAGATTGACCTTGAGAATCAATACAAGTGACTTGGTTTGGCTCTGATGCTGCACTGGTTGGTGGTTTCCAAACCACCATGAAATTTTATGACTTTCCCATCATATTGGGAATTTCATCATCCCAACTGACGAACTCCATCATTTTTCAGAGGGATTGAAACCACCAACCAGTGCAATATTGTAGGATCAAATCTTTGGAGTTCTGACCTATACATTCGGCACATGCGATCTTTTTGCTTTATCTATCCAGAGGGTCACTGCGAAATATCTTTAAATCATAGAACTGGATGATGGGAAAATTTTAACCGGAAAACCCAATCCATTTGATGGTAAAAACCATGGTTTCCGGCTCAGATTTTCCCAACAAAACCAATCCATTGATTAAACATAGCTATTGAAAATGGCCATTTATAGTTGATTTACCCATCAATAGCATGGTGATTTTCCATAGTTATGTTAGTTTACCAGAGGGTATCTTTAAACACACCGAACATCAGCATGGTATGATTCCTTCGTCGTAAACCCAACCACCAACTCGCCCGAGTTCAACTCGTCCTTACGACGATTCCGTCAGAGCGAGGTGAGGCCCAACAGAATGGAAGCCAACTAGGTGCCTGCTGGCCAACTAGGTGACGTTGATGATACAACGCTTGTATATATATATATAAAATACATATACATATACGTATACATATACATATACATATAGATATACATATAGATATACGTCTCGGAGGCGCGCTGGACCACGTGTAATCCGCACTCTGGAAGAGCTGTGGGGCATGAGTTCTGTCTCGATCAGAGAGCTCCTACAGCTACATGATGGGCATGTGCTTTTGGGATTCAGCATTCTGGGCATGATCATGCTGTACTCTTCGGAGGGTTTTGGCGTGCTTGAACACCCAGGAGAACCAGACGACCCACAAGCAGCGAGCATATGGAGATTGCCCATCATCAAGATGCTTCTCAACATGCCAGGCTTTGATCTTTTTGAATGCGCTCAAGGACTCCTGGGCGCTGACAGCAGAAAGAGGACTGGACTTTTGACTTTACGCATCCCATCGCTGCCGATTCATCTCCGCAACAATGCGCTGAGTGCGGATCTTCCGAAGACACAGACCATTGGAGTGGATGCTGAAGGACGTTTCCGTACTGCGAAGCTGAAGGAGTACCCGCCAGCGCTTTGTAAAGCGTTGGCTGAAAGCTTCGCAGATTCTCTCCCTCCGATTTCAACGGAGGACCTCAATCCTCTGCCCCCAGACTTCAAACAATGTTGTCTGCGCCTCCATAGTACCAACATGGGTACGTCAATTGGGGCTGATTGTGTGGCAGAAAGGAAGTGAGGAGCATGGCATGAGACCTGAATTCAATCTGCGTGCTGCCGCAGCGGTCACCGCTTCTGTTTGCAGTATGTCAAAAAAATACATATAATATGTATATATATATATACACCTATATAGCCACGTGATCCATAGCGTTCCAGTGTCAGTCACAGATTTTTGGATGCAGCAATCAACCTCAGCAGATTCCCCAAGAATTCTCCGATGATTCCCCATTGTTTTTGCCGCTGTCCCAGCCATTTGAAGAACTCAGCTCCGTTGTCAAAACCTATCGTAGGTGGTAGCCTTGCGGCCTATCATGATCTTCAGGTCGGAGTCTGTGGCTGCAACTGAAAAAAAACTCACAAGAATCAATGGGGATAACCATTTTACCAACAAGACTAGACATGGTTCATCATGGTTCCCATTTCCCATTCACAAAAAAAAACATGCTACGGTCTCAAAGATGTTTTTTTTAATCACCAAAATCCATGGTATTTATGGCTGGTGTTTCAGGGCACGGAGATTCGGCACAGCCAAACGTGGGGTGGATCCCACAACGGCAGGAAGTTTACAGAACTGGTTACTTTCTGGGAATTTATTGGTGGAGATCTCCAATCAATGGCCATTTCAGGAACCGATTGATTGGAGCTACTTACCATATATAAGGCCTATATTAAAGGCCTATGTAAGGGAATATCCCATTGATCCAATCAAATTTCCTTTTTTTTTTGTGGTATTGATGTCCCTATTGAATCGGATTGATATGGATTGATCATCATTTTCCCATATTTTCCCCTATTTTCCCCTATTGAAACGGCCATAAATTGGGGGATAACCATCCTCATTTTTGGACAAACCCTTCTACATTGTTGGCTAGCTCTCATGCCCCCGTGACATACCTCCATACATTGTTGGTGACATCCCAACCATATCTCCCATGGTAAATGATATGTCCTATTTGTAGACCCAGCTTTGGTTCATATCTTGATACAAATTGGGCGACACGGCCAAAAATCCAGGACACCGGCAAATCCTCTATTTTCCGTCCAACTTTTGCGTTTGACACAGCCGTTTGACACAAGAAATCCACCAAAAAAAATCCCGAATTTCAGCCATTTATGGATCTAAAATTGGAAGTACCATCTGGTTTTTTAACATAGCCATGGAAAATCACCATTTTTAATAGGTAATCCATCTATAAATGGGCCATCTATACCATGGCTATGTTAAATAACCAGAGGGTAAAATCCATAAGATCCAGCTCTGAGGCCCTGTTACTCCAACTGCTGGATGAAGCTGATGTGGGCTGGACCCGCGCGCAGCCTGCCGCGGGGTCTCCATGCCAAGGAAAGGAAGCACATGGACGGACGGGAGGCGCGGATGGAATGGACGGATGGAGGTTTTTGTTTTACCCTCTGGTAATTTAACATAGCTATGGAAAATCACCATTTTTAATGGGAAAATCCACTATAAATCACCATTTTCAATAGCTATGTTAGTTTACCAGAGGGTATGATGATTATGATGGGATGATGTTTTTTTTTTGGGGATTTTCTAGAGATTTAACAGACTTATGCTGGCTGGATTTTTTTGGGATTTACGCAAGTGATTGGGATATTTTTTTTGGGATAAGCAACACTTTAATGGGTATGAGGGTATTTTCCTGGACATGTTTTCTTTTATCGGCCTTTAGCCATGACTGGGTAGTGGATTTTCGGGTACCCTCTTTTCAGACAAACGCTGGAGCGACAATGGATGGTTCTCCCCCAGTAAATGCATCAAATTATCATGACACGATATATGCATAGAATGGATATCAATAGGATACAACGGTTGGTGGTGACTGGAACATGACTGGATTATGACTTTCCATACATTGGGAATGTCATGATCCCAACTGACGAAGTCATATTTTTCAGAGGGGTTGAAACCACCAACCAGGATATAGCTTGATGAACCAACAAACTAAACAATCGTTGTTTTTGCCCAGGAAGGGATCTATATATGTTGGATTCTTTTTAGTTTAAGTTGCTATATGGGAAAAGACATGATTATATCAACCATAGATTACTTATATTCATAATTATATTCTGATTATATTCAATTAATCAACCATAGATTACCATTATTTATATTCATAATATTATAACATTATTAATAATTAGATTACCATTATTACCATTATTTATATTCATAATATCAACCATAGATTACCATAATACGTGAACACTGCGGTACTGTATCCCCTACACATTTTTCATCCCCACTTTCTGCGAGGCATGTGCGGTGACACCTTGATCTTGATGGAGGCTGCGACCTGATGCCACTTTTTTTTCTCTTGGATTTTCCGAGATCTTCTATGGGATTTTGGGATGTTTATTGGATTTTTACTTTTTTTTTAAACATATTTTTTAGAATTTTTATGGTGTTTTTCATGTTTTTTTTTGACTTTATGGGATAATATTAGAGATATGGTGGGATATAACCAAGAATTATGGAACATTTTGTAGATCACAGGAAATCCCAAAACAGATTTTCAGAGGAGAACGTGCACATTTTCGCAGGTTTCGCACGTTTGGGATTGGGATCTATTGGGATCCATTGGAATTTATTGGCATCTATTTAAGGGTTGCTATAAACGCAGAAATAGCCACGAGGTCAGCAATGTGATTTTGAAGTTCCCAAAGTTGAGAAGCCTCGAAGCCTGTGGTGTTCTCTTTCCGTGGCCTCCGACCAAAATGAAATCAGCAGGACCCAAAGGCCCAAAACACCGGTAGGAGGGTTGTATGAAGCCCTTGCCTTGTCATCCACTCTCGAAGACTGAGACACAGGGAGATATTGAGTTGGATCTGACCACAACCAACTGATGTTGATTGCATTCTGATCTTGAATGGTTACGCAAGTATTGAAGTACTGGTTGGATGTTTGTTGGTCGCAGCAGTTTGTGTTGGTGGACGGGTTTGTCTGAAAATAGGGTATCCATGGGTATCCCCAAGTCCCGCTGATCATCATTTTCCCCATTCCAATGTCTAATTCCATTCCCTGGGACGTCAACCTCTCCTCCTCGACCGAAAAAAAGGACGTCGACTTAGATTTAGAGCCGCGAATGCCCAGGGGAGCTGGGTTCAGGGATTTCCTAGTTGGATCTCATTGGGTGTTAATCCCATCAACCAAAATGAACTGAGCAAGAGATTGAATCAAGGCAGATTGATATTTTGATCAACAGAGATGTTTTTCTTCTCCAAAGAAACGCAGGGATTTTCCAAAGAGCTTTGATTTCACAATTTTGGGTCCGGGTCACCCTCTGGATATTTAACATAGCTACGGAAAATGGTCCATTTCTAGATTATCTGGTTGGTGGTTTGGAACATTTTTTTTTTTCCATATATTGGGAATAATAATCCCAACTAACTTTCATATATGTCAGAGGGGTTGAAACCACCAACCAGTTATAAAATATAACCATGATGATTTACCTATGTGAAAAATGACGACGTTCCAGCTCGCTAGGTTAAATAACCAGAGGCTAATTGGTGAAGAACTCCCACGATCATCAATTGCCTTCAGCACTTTTGAAGGAACCCAAAAGATCTCAGATGGGCGATACTGTCTGATCGTGGATGGCGTATGACCAGGGGTTGGTACTAAAATGTCCTAATTTTTCACATCACCCAACAACATTAGGATATAATCTTGAAAGTGATGTTCAAAATCCACATTTTGTGGGACATTCACCAAGCTCTGTTGAGACTGCGTGGGAATTTTCTCAGGCAATTTCCGGATCACCAAGGCATTCCCCCCAAAAAAAGTGGCTGACGTCGTTCTGGATGTTGTGACCATGGTACCTACCCTCTGGTAATTTAACATAGCTATTGAAAATTGTCATTTATAGTGGATTTTCCCATGAAAAATGGTGATTTTCCATAGCTATGTTAGTTTACCAGAGGGTAGATGGGCCTGTTTTTCTGTTAACTGGTGCCGGTAATTCCCTCGGAACTGGGTGACTGACTCCGACTGGCTCCGACTGACTCCATGACCCATCGCCATGCTTCAAGGACAAGAACTGATGGTTTCAAGTACAACTGGGCTTTCCTGAAAACATGGAGCAACAACAGGAGATACATTTGTTTCATTTTGTTTCTTCAAATTGGAGAAAGCCGAACTCTTTGGTTTACCGTTGTCTCATCAAAAATCGAACAAAAACATCGGGTACACGCATGTAAACTCCATAACAACCTCCAATTTTGGGTGGTTAATACTAGCCAATTTTTGGAAAATTGGGGATGGCGAAGTATTGGGTTTCACTGCATTAAACACTAGACATATGGCAATTTTTGGGCTAGTTGCAACTACACAAAAAAAACAACAACTATATCCAAATGATATCCCAAATCCAAATCCCAAGTACATCCCAAGTAAATCTCAATTTTTCATCCCAACAAAAAATCCCAATTTTTTATCGAAAAAACATCAGATTCCCATGGAAAATCACCACAGTGTCTCCCCCAAATCCCGAGGTTGGCGGCGATGTGAGCCGCGCCGATTTCCATGTTTTTTTTTGGGCCTTTTTTGGTGATATAGAACCAAGGTTCCATCCAATAAGCATGGCGATTTTTTGTTGTTTTTTTTTAGTTGGGATTGAAGGTTTGGGATATATATATATAATGATATGGTTGGGAGTCGAGTGACATTTAAGACAAAGTTGGGATTTAAGCGGGATCTATTTCATTTATTGGGATATATATATATATATTTAGCCAAGAACCATAGGGAATGGGTCTGGTTTTGACATGTTTTGACACTTGCTGATGGTGTTTTCCCGAAGTCTGGAGGTCGAAACTTCCAACCATCGATGACATTGGTGTTTGGTAATTTAACAGTTTGCTATTGAAAATGGCCATAGAAATAGTGGATTTTCCCATGAAAAATGGTGATTTTCCATAGCTATGTTAATTTACCAGAGGGTACATATACTGTATGTGAATACATTTGACCTTTGGTTCTCCTGTCACTAGTTGGTTAACGCGAGCGGTGCCTGCAGGCGCGTAACAGACGCATGGCAGGGCCGAAGGATTTCCCGCGGTTTCAGCGCGGTGCCAACATGGTACTGTCGCCAGTCAAAAAGGCTCGGCACTAGCGGAGGCAAGGAGTACAGCTCGAAGTCGCCTAAAACAGCGCTGATTCGCGGTTCGGGGAACATCTCACCTGTCGGGCCTAGAAATCGCCTGGAAAACAGAAGAATCGGAAGATATGGAAAGTATCACCTGGATGGTTGGATTAGTGTTGGTTTTCGACTGCTTCAACCCTGTTGCCGACAATGCTCAAAGGGTTCCAAATGATGATTGCATTTTGAGTCCCTTCATATGTATATATATACACATAGTATATATATATATACACTGTCCGGTGTTCAAATGTTTTCAATTTGTTCATTCGGAAAGGTGATTCTCTGGACGAAAAGGCAACAGGAGCTGTTGAGCCATTCTGGATCGACACCCAGTGGCGCATAGGGAGTCTCATCGCTCATCAGCTCATCAGCAAATTTACATGAGCAGAGGTTGGAAAAGCCCCTGTTGATAGATGATTATAAGGGAACATACACAGTTGTACTATCCAATCTGTTGGAGTATGACCATGTATAACCCCATATCTCACAGTTGTACTATCACAATACATTGAATATGCATAGTTACACTCTTTGATATATTGAGATTGTCACAAGATGATGGTTATCTATTGGGGATGATGCCCTTAGAATCAAGTGGGAATTTCGTTGTAAACCACGCCGCTGCACTGCGCTGTACAATTGGATGAACTTCTCGATGCAGCATGGCCAGCTACCAAGATATTCACCTCATCAGCTGCTGGGCAAAATTGGCCGCAGTTGATGGGAAAAAAATGCAGCGGAAAGCCTGATGTTTCAGAGTAAGGACCATGGTAAACCATGAATTCTTGATTTTCCATCTTTTTCCCCCTTTTTTTCATGAACCTGAGTTGGCGATTTTCAGCAGTCATGAAACTTTTCGAGGGCTGACAGGGCTGACATACGGAGCTCAACATCGCAACTGAAACTGCAGATTTGTTGATCCTTAGTGATTGTTTGCATTTTGCGTATAGCAACCCCAAAAAAGATTCAAAAATTGGACAGCTTGAAAATACCTAGGAAAACATGACCCATATCGTGGAAACACTTTTCGGCATCTTTTTTATTCTAATTTGGGATGCCTATACAGTATTGATATGTATTTATTTCAGATACATATATCTATCTCATACTATATCCCGCTTGCAACTATAGATGTTTCACTTATAACTTACAACTATGACTATGTTAATCACCCATAAGATCAAA
>CAMXCT020000088.1:284424-306275 GCA_947184155.2 Cladocopium goreaui
GATGGCAACGGTTTCCAACGTCAGGGCCTCAACGGCTGCGCCACCTTCGTGCGGAAGGGGCTCAATGTGGAGGCGGCCAGCTGTGCGCCGCTGGAAAGTGCTGAGTTGGATGATGAAGGCGGGGGAATGAACGAAGAGATGGAGGTTTTCTAAGTCATGGGGGTACCCCAAGAACCCCACCATGGGTGAAGCTATACGAAGTCATGGTCATACATGACGACTGGATGATTTGGGGTCCTATTTTAGGAAGTAACCATAATTTTTGTGACTTAGATTTCACCATAGTTGTAGGGGCCCCATATCCCTGCTTATGGAGGTTTGTACCATGATTATATATTTTGTGGTAATCAATAATAGACGTAGCAGAGGGAAATCCTTTATTTGTAAATGATTTTCCCATTACAACCTCCATTTAGTTCGGAGATTTTCTATCGCCACATTTGAATACCGGAGGGTATAGACTACATCTGTGAGTCATGACCAAGGCTTTCTGTGTAGGCACCGAAATGACTTAAGCAAGAAACATATTTTGGATTTGACCAAGATTGTGGATATCACCAACAAGAAATCGTGGATGTAACCAACCAATAACCAACATTTGGGATTTGGTATGCCATAGCAATCTTTTATTTACCCATGGTCGGGACAAATGCGGGTGACCCCTCTATTGCATCATCAACCGGTGGGCAAAGGGCATCTAAGCATCTATGTTTTTTTTTGATGTTTTTTTGGGATACCCTCTGGTAAACGTTTACACAACAATGGAGATTTTCACCATATTTTCAATGGGTAAATCCACTATTTCGACTGGGCCATTTTCAATAGCTATTTTGACATAACCAGAGGGTAGGGGTTGGGGTGGACCAAGGGGGTGGAAGGTTTTCTCGTGCACAGGGTCATTCCCTGGAGGTAAAACTAAGGTAGATGCGGAAAAGCCATGGCTTTCCTAAAGAACATGATCTAGAAATGGTGGGGAAAACCCACATCTCTGTTCGTTTTTTTGGGAGGGTTTATATGAAATGGGGAAAAAACACATAGGAAGTTTCCGGTGAAGATTTTCCCAAGAAAAAACCTCTCCATTTGACGCGCTGAGGCCGTTGTTTGTTGACGGATCATGGCAGTTTCGTGGTCTTCAACGTCTATGTGCCGAACAGCCAAGGCGGCCCTCGATTACCCTTCAAAATGCGGTGGTTGAGAGCCTTAAGGCAGGCCATGCAACGCGAAAGGCGCAAGGGCAAGGCAGTTCTGCTCGCAGGCGGGACAGATGGGCCTGGAAAATGAATGGGAAAAGCCGTTTTTTACATGGAGATTTCAATGGGAAAATCATCTATGGGGGGACAAACATGGGGATATAATAGGGTAAGTGAATGTGGTCGAAGTACTTGGGGGTGAAGGACTGGGGATGAAATTCCTGGCATAACTATGGGATTTCAACATTTCAACATATTTCAAGCGGGATATGGGTCCCTTACAACTATGGTTAATTCTAATCATTCGAATCCACTGCTTAGTGCAACTGCACCGCAGGTAGGGTTTGAACTTTTCGAAAACTTGGAGCTCGATGGTCAAGGGGTATATATAAAGGGCAAAGATCAACCGATCCACCTCCCATTTTTTTTGGATTTTGAAGCATCCCCGTGTCTCCTGATCAATCCAAAGACATGGTGATGCTGAAAAAAAAGGAGAGCCATCACATCACTCTCTGTGGAGATTTGCTGAATGTCTAAAAGATACCACTTAACCCAATCCAACGAGTATCTCGCATGAAGAAAAAAACCTTCAATATCATTAAGTCATACTTCATGATACTTCAATTTAGAATCAATATCAGAGAATTCTTAATAAGTTGCCCATTTTTCGCCATTTTAGCCACTTTTCGCCACTTTTCAGGTGATCTTAATCTGAAGCATCGGAGATGGGACTCCCATTGGAGCTGCCTGGGCCTCGATCAGCAAGATCTGGTACGCGGCCTGGAGTCCGCTAGCGCGGAGGAGACGCTGCAGGAGCTACGCTTGGTGGCCTTCCATTGGCAAGACCTGTGACTGGGCAAAAAACTGGGACTTTTCAGAGGCGATTTACCAAGAAACATCAGGATACCGTTGTGTGTGTTTTTTGATCCTTAAATGGTGATTTAATGGAGTGGAGCCCAAAAAATCGACTTACATCTCGGATTTTCTTTGTTTTTTTTTTGGATTGTCAGGATTTTTATGCCCTTTCCTAAGTTTATTCGTGACTTCTGGCGGAATCAACGCAGCAAGGTTGGAAGCTTTCAGGAACAAGACGGTGACGCAAATGGAGACCAGGATGCCTCCCTTCATCCCGGAAAATCCATGGGATTTTTCCGCAGAATGCCTGACTTTTTGGTGGGAAAAATATGAAGAAATCACCATTTAAAGAGACTTACAGAGATCTGGAATAGCATGTGTTTTTTTTGAGTTTTTTTGGAAGTCATACTGACAAAAATGTGTGTGTTTCCCATACTATGTCATACTATGTGATAGCTATGTCACAAAAAGTGAGGTGATGATGAACATTTACCGCTTACCCTCTGCTAAACTCACAGCTTGCTATTGAAAAGGGCCATAGAAATAGTTGATTTTCTGATTAAACATTGTGATTTTCCATCGTTTTTTGTATGTTTACCAGAGGGTCATTTTTGGGGTTGGCTCGACCACCAAGATTGGTGTCACGAACGTGCAGGAACTCGAAGAATGGTCAGACCTTTCAGAGACTTGCCGCTCTCAGGGGTTGGTTTTGAAGGATTCCTGAAGTACAATCTGCCTCTTTACTATATTTACTGCTGGGATTACTATGAAAACTGAGGTGGGATAGAAGAACATCCAACCTGACTGCTGTGTTTTTTCGTGGTTGGATTTATATGGATTTCTCGCTTTTCATCCCTGGATGGAAGCTGCAAAATGCTGATTTTGGGATGGGCGAGAGCCCGAAAACATGGGCGAAAGTTGGTTCGTCCTCAGGTCAATGGGAGGCTCCAGCATGAAAGATTTACCCTGACATTTTTTGTGTACGACGATCTTTCAGGGATTGAAACTGGCAAGGGATTAAACAACAAAAATTGGAACGAAATAATTGTTTAATGCTGGAACGACAGATTAGATTATTTTTGGACTGTGATATTTTCATCCCGTTTTTGTGTATCCAAGTCTTGACCCTATTTTCACGCAATGTCCACATTTGCTGGACATGGCCAGTTGCAGCCTTGGCGAATGCTATGCTGTTTGGACATGTGGAAGGAACACAGCTGGAGGAATTTTCTGGATGGGTACCACATTAGGGTGACGATGAGTGATCCCAGAGGTTTTTGGGGTTCATAGAGGGTTTTGCCTTCGACTGTACTGGCTTTTCCGATATCACTGGTGTTGACATGTGTTGACGACTCGTCTTTGGTGATATCACAGAGAATGGGCCCCCAGAAACGACTTTGGAAGATGATTTTCCAGAGGGGGGCTGGAAACAGTGCCATCTACCCGTGGTCACACCTTGTGGTGTCCAGCACTTCAACTTTTCGGATGATGATGATGATGATGATGATGATGATGATGATGTCTTATAATTAATCATGATGATGATCCTGGTTGGTGATGATGCTGTTGCTGATGATGATCAAATTATATAATAGTCTTTTTCAGGTGATTTTCAAGCTTTCTTATCTACAGCATTCTTTTTGGCACTTTCCAGTCACTCTCCCGTAATCAAACATGGCAACGGAAAATCCTCCATTTATATCCATTTATTTCGATGGGATTTTTCCAAATCGCAGGCCTACAAATATAGGGGATTTCCAGCCATGTTTGAGGCCAGCGGAGGGTATTTCCTCAGGAAATTTGGCATCTGGGCCAAGCCTTTCCGTTCTCCGAGCCCGTTACAGACATCCTCCAGCCCTGCCGAAGTGCGGATCGGTCCCCCTGTGGAGGCAAGGTTCAGGGCGACAAACAGGGAAACGGATGATGAACCAACCATTTTATGGTTTTATGGGGATATAATGGGATATAATATGTATAATATCATCATATCATATAAAATATAGTAGTCACATATATATATATAATATTGTTCTATTTTCTATGATATTATAGTATAGAACCAACATCAGTCGATTTTGGGGTTCCAAAATAAATTTGGACACAACAACTAAAAAGAGGGCCGGAATTGTTTTTGTTTTGTTTTTTCCCTGTTTTTTTTTGCTCTGCTTTTCTGCCCGTTTTCCTTTCTATTTGCAGCATTTTGGAGCTGGAAGCTGCCATTTCAACTGTCTTTGCAACATTTTGGAGTTGGAACCTCTCATTTTTCGTAGACTTTGCAGCATTTTGGTGGAATAAGTAACATTTTGGAGCTGGAAGCTGCTGTTTCAAGGGTAGTATTTGCAGCATTTCTTGAGTTCAAACCTCAATTTTTGATGGGATTTGCAACATTTTGGTGCTCGAACTGTTCATGTAACATGGTAGTTCTCGACTAGGGTTCATTTAGGGTTTTAGGCTTAGTTTAGTGTTTTAGAGTTAAGGTTTATGTAGGATTTTTTTGAGGATTGGTTTAGGATCTTTTTAGGGGTTGTTTAGGGTTTATTTAGGCTTGGTTTGAGACGTATTTGTGGTTGGTTTAGGACCTATTTAGTGTTGGTTTAAGGTTTGTTGAGGGTTGGTTTAGGATCTATTTAGAGTTGGTGCAGAACCTATTCAGGATTGGTTTAAGGTGTGTTTAGCGTTGGTTTAAGATTTATTTAGGTCTGGTTTAAGATCTATTTAGGGCTGGTGTAAGGTATATTTAGGATTACATTCAAATTTATTTAGGGACTGTTTAGGGTTTACTTAGGGTTGCTTTAGTGTTCTTTGGTTGGTTTTTCCTTTTTTTTGATGGCTGAATTAGGGTTTATTTATATGAATTTATACGATGTTTCTTAAGGATTATCTGCAGTATGAGAAACAAAAAAAAGAGGGAACAGCAGAGAAGCAGAAGAGCAGATAAGCAAAGAAGCAGGGAAAAGCAGAAAGCAGAGAAGCAAAGAAGCTGGAAAAGCAGAAAACCAGGGAAAATGAGGGAACAACACAAAAGCGGAGAGGCAGAGAAGCAGAGAAGCGAAGAAGCAGAGAAACAGAAAAGTGGAGAAGGGAAGCAGCGAACAGCAGAATAGCAAAAAGCAGAAAAGCAGATAAGCAAAGAAGCAGGGAAAAGCAGAAAGCAGAGAAGCAAAGAAGCAGGGAAAAGCAGAAAGCAGAGAAGCAAAGAAGCTGGAAAAGCAGAAAAGCAGGGAAAAGCAGAAACGCGGAGAGGCAGAGAAGCAGAAAAGCGAAGAAGCAGAGAAACAGAAAAGTGGATAAGCAAAAAAGGAAAGAACTATAAAAGCAGAGAAGCAGCGAAAAGCAGAATAGCAAAAAGCAGAGAAGCCGAAAAGCAAAGAAGCAGGGAAACAGAAATCCAAAAAAAACTTGGCCCAAAACGGAAAAAACATATTTCCCAAAATATTCATAGCCCTATTCATAGCCCTCCACTAAAAAGTGGCTCAGCGGAGGATGAAGGGATGGCCAGATGCAGCTTTCCAGTGGATGGAGTGGGCGTGGATGAGAACGGGACGCCGATGGCTCAGCGGAAGGGTGCCTCGAGAATCTCCAAATGTTTCTGGAAAACATGGGAGTCTAATTACCCTCTGGTAAACATACAAAAAGCTATTGAACATGGCCCAGTCGAAATAGGTGGATTTACCCATTAATAGCATGGTGAAATTTTCCATAGTTATGTAAACGTTTACCAGAGGGTATCTAGAATTGGGTCATTGCCTGGTGATAACGGTGAGTTTTCTATTTTTACAGCCAAACTCTGGCTGTACGCCCCCTAAATTCGATGGTCAGTTTTTTTTGGACCCATTTTCGTTGGTGAAATACCTTCTCTTCAGGGGGTTGGTGATGAAGAATGTTATGCCCGAGCTGTACCCTCTGGTAAACGTTTACATAACTATGAAAAATCACCATGTTTAATGGGTAAATCCACTATTTCGACTGGGCAATTTTCTATGTCGCAAACTGTTAGTCATTACCGGAGGGTATGCCCGAGCTGTACGTTTTTGATTAAATGGAGATCCATTTTTAGCAGATGTCCACGTCAGACGGAGCCCGTCCTTCCACTTCGATCCCTTTTTTCTTTTAGTTTTTCACCCATAGAATGGATGGGGCCCCCCAGTGATGTTTGTTGGTTTATATACCATAACAAAACCCCCATGAATACTAGTTCGTTATATCTACCATAAACCATAGAATTCAACCACTTTTTTAAGGCAACTGAACGCTATCGAACGGGGGCCCCATCCTGTAGAATGGAGGCTTAACAGTGAATAAAGCATACCAATAGATATCACATATACTATAGACATATACCATATACATATATATATATGTATACATACACATAGAGAGAAGCTGTAGATCACACGTCACCTGCATCACCTATCCCACCCTTTGCTGATTCCAAAGCCCTGGGCATCCCTTTTTTTGTCACCAAGACTGAGACTTCAGATGGGAGACACGAGCGTGGAATATGTGCAGGGGCCCAAAAGGACTACTACGAGTAGACGCTTGCGTGGAGTACTCGGAGGATCATCCCACTTAGCAAGTGGTGAAAAGAACCAAAAAGTTTGTAAGTTGCCAAAGTGGGGTTATCCCAGATATAAGTGGGGTTATAGATTTTTGTTGGGATATTCCTTGATTGTCAGCAGTAGAAACGGCAAAACCACTGGGAAATGATGGCGAGAACACCATTTTTCTTGGGTGCTTTTCCTCAACAAGAATGGGATGTTCATGGATAGTCATCTATAAACACCCCGGGCAAGAATCAAGCAGAAATGATGGGGTGTTGCTGTTGGGGTTCTACTCGACTACAATCCAGTTGTAGAGAGATAATCAGGGTAATGAGCTTCTTATCCTTGCATTTTTCACCTCATTCTCTGTGATGTCCGCCAAAGTGTCATGACTCATGACCCTTCTGCTACATGGGTTTGTTTCGAAAAAAAGCGACTCACAATGACCGCTTTGATGGGAAAATGATGATAAGCAACCATGTTTTTTTTTTTTGGGGGGGGGGGTATCCCCCATTCTGGCCAACCTCACTATAGATGATGAGTAGGGGGGTCATCTCACCCATGGCCGCGACTCTGGAATGACGGGACTTGGATTGCAGTAGCTATCCCGAAATGACTATATAAAGATTTCAGGTTGGTGACATCTTACTCATCCGGAACTTTTCTTTTGTGAACTATTGTCATCTATTGCCATTTACCCATATTCTTGGACAACAAACACATTTTTTTCAAAAATTCTGAGGCTAAGAAGGAAGGGTGAGCTTTCTTTGGGCGAGCTGCTCGAAGGCCGCTCGGGACGGGTTTTCTGGGCGGAGTTTCACCTACGGACGTCGACAGAGAAAAATACAGGATCTTATTAATAAGTTTGATATAGTGCACCAAACATCCGCGCTTTTTTCCCCATGTTTTGGGGGGTTTCTGATTTTGACCCATGCCCACTGAGTCGGCTCTCCCGACCCAAAAACTGTTTGTCCAGCAGGTGCTGCTGGAACCACTAAACACGCCCGTCACGGTGTTTCAGAAGACATATGTGGGCGTTTTGCGAAGTACAAAGAAGCAAAGTCAAGGAATTTCAACAAGTAGAATTGCAGTTGATCATACTTCAAGTCAGAAAAATACGATGTTTAGCCAAGTAAGAAAGTGGAAAGTGTACGGAACCAGAGTGATGTTGTAAAAAATAGCGTCGGCTCCTGAGAGCGCAGTGCATGTCCCAGGCATGAAGAAGTTGGGTGGCTGCGCACTTAGATTTGGGGCCACAGCTTGATCCTTTCAGTTTGACCAGGATTAAAATTAACCATTGTAGGGGGGGTACTTGTACCATCTTGTACCAACTTTCATACAATTTTATGACTATAGTTTAGAGCTATCTCCCTATCTCCCCAATTTTATTTTGACATCAACTCTGATGAATCCGGGTTGACAGCAACTTGGAAGAAACGGTGGAAGGATGCTGACCCAAGAGGATCCACCTAGTGTTGATGTTCCTAAGATGCCCAATGGTACCAATTGGATGGTTTATTTCATGGAAAATCCTACTCAAATGGATGATTTAGGGGTACCTCCATGACTTAGGAAACCTCCATATCTATATATCTGAAGGGAATGGTCTTGGACCTTTCGACGCGTATGATAACTGGTCCCCCAAATTAAAGGACGTGTAGACTGTCGGCTACATCAAGTTTAAGGGGTTTTTTACCTCAGCTGTCAAGAGCGAATTTTCTGTCAGCTCGGTTGGTGAAATCTCCCAAATTCTTTATCCAAAAATGATTCCTTTTGGATCTGCTTCGTTATCCTCATCAATCTTTATAAAGTCGATATAAATCCATCTAAATATCTCTCCCTCTCCCCCTATCTCCCTCTCTCTCTCTATATACATATATATATACACAAATGTAATAATGTATATACATAGATGTACAAGTTACCAGGTTTATCCGTCACTAAATCAAAACTTTGGGCATTGTCTTTCAGCTTCCTCCGGACATTTGCCTCCCTCAAGGCATTGAGATTACTCCAGCAGCCAGAGATTACTTGGTCAGTGGCCTCAGACGCTGGGAAGTCCCTGCACGGGAAAATCATCTACAAATTGGGTAGCCACAGCTACAAAGGTAAATAACACGTTTTGTTTTGTGGGTTTTTAGAGTTCAAGAAGACGTTGTTCTAGCCATTCAAACGACAGATTCTCTTGATTTTTAGTGCCATGGAGCAAACAATTCACACACAAATTTGTTTTCTTAGGGTCCCGACTGAATTGAAACACACGAATCTCCAATGCCACTAGAGACACAATGGATAATACGATAATTTATTAACTGATAATAATATGAAGCCATCCCCCCAAAAACAAACACCTCCCAAACGAAACTCTGATTTAGTAATGGATTGCTCTTCATTTCCGAGGCCCACATGGGCATTTAATATTTCAGGGGAATGATATGGATCTCACAAACCAATCACTGGACAATGTGACAAACAAATACAAAAAACACCAGCCAGTTCACTGGCGGACAACCAGGGACCACAGATTTGTTCGGCTCCTTTTTGTTTGCAAGATCTAGATTTTTCAGGGTAAAATCACTGTTTTTTTCTTACCACACCCAGGTAAGATATGATCACTCTTCTGTATATCCCCTTCCATTCCCACTGCTTTCAGAATTCGATCAAAGGAACATTGACAGGAACTGAATGGACCTGATGCCCGCTCCATGTCTGGCTCAAGTTCAATGGCGGTCTGACGTCAGACCGCAGAAGTGGTGGATCCAACTCGTGTCTCATCCCAGAACAGCCTATGGTTCTGCCCCTAGGGTAGCTTGGCCCATCTTGGCACAAAGTTGAGGGGTATAGCAATAACATGCAATAACTATGAGTCACATCCAAAATCCCAGAGGATGATATCAGCTCCATCCCATCATATAACTTTTTTGCTGGGCTGTGGAGGGCAGTCAAGAAACCTTAGATATGAAAGCGTGCGCAATGAGAAGCCTCTGGTGTACCCTGGCTTTGCTGTCTGCCCCTCAGAGGGGAGTGGGGTACTAGGCTAAGAAGATCAGGGCGGTGAATTTATGCTAATGATATGAGCAAATCATAGTAAATCGAGAGATGCATCCTATTTTCAAAGCCACTGATGTTGACAACCTGCCGCTGTCAATGGCTTTGTTGCTACTCTCGGAGATTCATGAGGTTCCAGTCATTTTGTCTTTTGCGGCTTGCATTGTTTTGAGGACCTTGTTGCGTGATCCGTGATCCATAGAGGCTACTGATGTATATCTATATATCTAATTATATCTATATAGTTATCCGTTCTGGTTGTATCTATACAGTCTATACATACATAATACATACAGATATTTTTGCGGGATCCCGCTGTTGGTGTTTCTGTAACTTAGTGAGGCTTACCTCACCTCAGCAACAGATTCACATTTTTTTCATCATCCCAACATGACCTTATATCAGACTCATGGATATTACGGGTAGATGGAATTAGTGATAGGTATGTTTCGCCCAGATTTCTACATGCCGAACAAAAAGCTCACTGGTTGAGTCTATCCCCGTGTTTTGGCAGGTTGAGTCATCTGAAATCCATTGAAGAACTCGCTTGAGGGAAGAACTACAGGGAAAGCAGACACACACACACATGTTTTTTGGGGTAAGAACACTATATACGTACTTCAGTGTCCCCTGTCGATGTTTTATCTTCAGTCTATCTATTGAATCCACATATATATGTATATATATATATCATATATCCCATCCCATTGTACCCCCACATATCCCATTCAAACGATGTTTAAAATGTTTTTCGGTGAACTTCCAGGGCTCTGCATGATGCCCAGCCCGCAACCCGAGGTGGGTTGCTTTGGCTAGAGACGGACGCTGGGAGTGCGGGAACACAGATTTTTTTGGATTTTTCATGGAGGATATAAGATGCTATAAGCAACAAAAAAGGGGATAGAATGGGGTGGGACATAGCCAACAGTATGATATGGGGTTGTCTCAATTTATATATATATACCCTCTGGTCATTTAACATAGGCATGGAAAATGGTCCATTTATAGATGGTTTACCTATTAAAAATGGTGATTTTCCATGGCAAACTGTTAAATAACCATAGGGTATATATATATACATATACACAGTATATTTGATCGTTAAGCAGATTTAACCAGTGGATCTGGGATGTACCGTCTTCGGCCTTGCGACAGATCCAGCTAGTGGCACAGCGTTTTTGACAGGTTGATAGATCGATGTCTTGCTTCAGGGTGCAAGGTTCAGCGGGATCTTTTGCATGGCAATGGAAAATCACAATCTTGTAAGAAAATCGCTGGCAGATAGATATATACGTATATACATATATATATATACACACGTATATATATATACATACATGGGATATTTCTTTACTCCAAAATCGGCTCCTTGTGAATCATCGGAACAAACATGTGCTCCGTGGTGGGGTTTCTTTTTTGAATCAAACAACAACATGAAGCAACCAGCGAGCTCATTCGTTGGGATTTGAATCTGTACGTGAGAGGATGAGACAAGAAGAACTTGGGCCAGTGAGGGAAGGCAAGATGGTAAGTATGTGAAGATGGATACGATATGTAACTCAAATGCGAAACGGCCATGTGCTAACTCCTTTCCAACAAGGATGCGGCCAAAAGTGGAAGGGATATCACCTCCGCAGAGCGGGGATAGAGCTAAAGACAAGAGGATGCTATGAGGAACAGTGGGATGCAACCAGCAATGATTCTCACTGGATGTGGTCCTGGCTGAAGCTTTTGGTATGGACCTACAGATATTGCTTGCCTTTTGTACTCATCCCATCCCTCTAATATTAAATGTGGATTCTCCCTACTAAAGTATGGTTTCTAGGGCGATTTAATATTTGGTCGCACAAAAATGATCAAACATGAGAGTCATGACGCACCCTGCGCAGGCGTGGTTCAACATCCACATCCACTGGTGGTGATAAGAAGAACAATCCAAAAGTGATGCGGGACGTCCCCTATTTTAGTCTAATTTAGGACATTTGCTAACCTGTACCAAGCACCAACCTTGTCTGAGATGGGTTTGTTTCAAGGACAGGGTACATTCCAAACTACATTTTATTTCAAAAAATGCACCCTCTGGTAATTTAACATAGCTATGGAAAATGCTCCATTTATAGTGGATTTACCTATTAAAGATGGTGATTTTCCAGTTCGCAAACTGTGAGTTTACCAGAGGGTAACCATTATTAACCATTATTAACCATAGATTAACCATAGATTAACCATTATTAACCATAGATTAACCATAGATTAACCATAGATTAACCATACATTAACCATAGATTAACCATTATTCCATAGGTAAGGAGCACTGAAACATCCAAAAACCTCAAGACTTGGCTCAGGGGGCAGACTTCGCTCCCATCGAACACCGTCAGTGGCCGGCTGTGGATGGGTGCTGTTTACTCGCCGGGGAACCCATAGAGATTTTCCGTGATTTTTTCGTGCAGGGCATGCTGAACAGCCCCAAAATTGGCTGTTTGAAGTCAACCATCGAATTTTGGAAGTAACTGTTTTTCGGCCACGAGGATTCTTGAAGATTCCGTTGATGAATAACGAGGGGTACGTAACTCTATGGAAGAATTAATGGGTGATTTTGTTGGCGATATGCCAAGCTCCTACTGGAGGCTTCTTTTACAGCGGGAGCGTACAGCAAATCCTCCAAAATTAGACCACATTCCATGAGAATCAATTTCCACCTTTCCATATTTCCATAGGATCGGAAACATAATCGACATCTCCAAACAAAATCGACATCTCCATATTTCCATAGGATCTGTGCCCATTTCGCAGGCCCATAGCAATAGCGCCACAGCTTCAGTGCCAGGAGCACCCAACAGAGGATTTATGCCTTTGGCGGAACCACCAGTTCAGGTGCAGCCGACGAGTATATTTTCACGTGGCTGGCTGGAAAATAGATGGTTAACCATGATAGTTAATGATGGTTAATGATGGTTAATACAGGTTTTCAATTTTTGGGAGAAGATATCAACATCATGGTGAAAAATCATCGAACATTTCCTGGATTTTCCATGATTATCCAACAAAGAAAGGTTTTTTTTTGACACCAGGGGGATGATCTGAAAAATCATCCCCCAGTGGTTTTTTGTGTCCGACTTTTTGGATTGGTAACATCCCAATTCTTGGTGACATCCACTTGGTTCTTGCTGAAAACTAGCAATGATTCCAATGTTTGTCGGTGATAAATCCCAATGGACCTCTTGCTCAAATCCCAATGTTCGCTGTTGAAAATCCTATTTTTTTAGCTAACTTTGTTGATTAATCTACAAAGAGGATAGAAGTTTTATATCTGAATCAAAGGGGTTCCCAAACATCCAAAATCTCAGGGGTTTCATCCATGGCTTTTCCAATCGCCACTTTCGCCAGACTTCTTTTCGGACCGGCAACCTCTGGACGATTTCTATGAGATTGATGTGACCTGATCTGAGTCATGGTGAGTTAGAGCCCTGGTAAGAAGGGTAAGTAGGGTGAGTAACCAGTTTCAAACGTGGCTTTATCGGAGATTTTTGCGACGTTTTTTTAGTTTTTTTTGGGCGTATATGTATATCTGTGCGTATGTATACATATACACCAAGAATTGTGGGTAGTGGGTGTGTGCGATTTATTCGTGGACGGACCCGCCAAAGGGCGATGTTCAGACAAACCCTCACAGACCTTGCCAGCTACAGGGATTGCCATTGGAAGACTACTTTCCTCAAACAAATTCGTTGAGGGAGTTGTGCTTCTTGAGTGATGTAGTGTTCGCAGCAATGAACCATCATTATACCAGAAATGGGTCAGATTTCAACCCCGACCCCAAGTGCAAGTTTACCAGTGGAATTCACCACATTACAGTTAGCAAAGCAAGAATAACATGGAAATTCATTGGTTAAATAAGGTTCGTAGATGTTTAATGGTCTATGGGATTGGGCTTGTTACGACATGACTGGTGGTTTCACACGCGCATCCACTGGTTTTGGTTATTTGGTTGGTGAATCCATCGTTTCACCATTGCCATTTGGAGGTCCCACAGTTTGTGACAACTCCATATCACATTCCACTATATTGTTGGATTGTGGATTGTATATTCCATTATGTCCCCATTAAATGTCCATAATATCCTTGTCTATATATACAAACATACACACACCTATATATTATACATACTGTGTATACATACGTATTATATACGTATATATATATATATTTATAAATAATATCTATATGTATGTGTATATATGGTCCCGGTCTGCGGCCCGGTGCAGGGAGAGACCCCCACGCATTCCCACAGGGACGGGGAACCATGACCATGACGGGGGGGTGGGGGTTGCAGGCCTGTACGATATATATACATGTATACTTATCTATCTATCTATCTATCTATCTCTATCTATCTCTATCTATCTCTATCTATCTCTATCTATCTCTATCTATCTCTATCTATCTCTATCTATCTATCTATCTATCTATACATGTATGTACACATGTATGTACATGTATACACATCCCCAAAAAACACGGATCGATCCAGGCCTGGCATTTTGAGGTCACTGACCAAAATTCCGCAGCAGTCACATGGTCCACGCTGTCTCCCGCTAGCAAACCTTCTGCGAGGTGGGCATGGGCAGAAGGGGTTAAGGAAAACGTGTTGTAACCATAATATGGTTAATAATGGTTAAACATGGTTAGTAGTGGTTAATAGTGGTTAAGAATGGTTAATCATGGTTAATAATGGTTATATTATATAAATTTTAAGCCTATGGTTTTATGGGATAATTTTGTTAATGATGGTAAATAATGTTTTTTTATTTTTTATTTTTATTTTTAATTTTTAAAATCCCATATTAAAAGTTAATAGTGGTTTTATCCTATGGGTATAACAACGGGACAGTACTGGTTACTAATGGTTATTGATGCTTATTCATGGTTATCAAGGGGCATAACTTTAGGATTCTAACTTCCATAAGTTGGGATATACCCCCTTCAACTATGGTTGGAGAAAACCCACAAAAACTTATGCTTCCACTGCACCCCCAAAAACTGGCCACAACCATTTGGGGGCTATGTAACCAACAATAAACATTAGAATCGGGATATCGAAGTGTTGTTGGTTGATGAGTATGGGGGTACAACAACTACGACTTTTTGGCGGTTTCAATTACCCTCTGGTAAAGTAACAGTTTGCTATAGAAAATCACCATCTTTAATAGGTAAATCAACTATAAATGGGCCATATTCAATAGCAAACTGTTGGTCATTACCAGAGGGTATGTTCTTTTTCAACCAGATTTTTTGGGATGATATCTCTATATATAATGTTTCTCTTTGGGTATGAAACCACCCCAAGCAGATAAGATAGAGTCTGGATGGTGGGAGCAACCCGGATCTGGAAATTGTGTTTGTTGGTTAATGATTTTAGAGGTTATGCTGCCCCAAAATTTTGGGGAGTTATCAAGGTAATTTATCCCACAATGATCAATCATCTCAGGTTGGTGAATCGAAAAAAAAACTATCCAGGAATAATAGATAGAGGTATACCCAAATATATCATCCTATATGTATCCCATAGTAATTCAGGACTTTTACACGTTGTTTAAACGGTTTTAGAGCGGTCAGGATGATTGTGGTTCAGTTTGAGGAGATTTGGTTGTTCTTTTGGGGGGAAATTGGGATATTTGGAACTAGAGAATCTGATTAATACCCTCTGGTAATTTAACATAGCTATTGAACATGGCCATAGAAATAGTGGATTTTCCCATTGAAAATGGTGATTTTCCATAGTTATGTAAACGTTTACCAGAGGGTATATGACCTGACCAGGTTTATTGATTTGAAATTGCAACTTAGTTTCTGGTGAATGATCCCATTTCAGTGGCGAGTCATGGTTGTCACCATTGGGGGCTGCAGTTGCACTGCTGATTAATGTAGATTTGTATTTCTACTAATGATAATAGTTATAGGAATGATGATTTAATGATATCCACTAATACTACTAACAATAATAGTAATAGTGTTTCTTCTAACCATAGTTGTAGGGGTTATCTCCCAACTTGAGGTTAGAATTCCCATAGTTATACCCATCAAAAAAACGCAGTCCACCCCGAAGTGCAATCTGTCCCGGTTAGAAACGGGTTAATCATCTAATCATTGGGTGACTGGGGTTTTGCACCTGTCATATTGATACAGTATCTGTTGCAGTGGTTGATGAATTTTCCGCGTGTAGATGTGAGATTTTGCTCCAAGTTTCGAAGAAAATATGTAGAGCCTGGAAAGAGACCCAGGCATTTTCAGAGGGTTTGCAGACCCACTATATGGCTTTGCTTCCTGCTTCATTTGATACACCCTTGGCAGTTTGGCAAAGTGCTGGCCGATACATCTCCATTTTTGTTGGATCCACAGCTTTTCTGTGAAAACTCCGCATGCGACGTCCCGCGACTTCTGCAGGGCTGGAATTGGTATGGCAACGGATGGTGCCACTTGGTGATGCTAAAAATTAGTTATTCACCTGTTATATAAACAATATGGGTAATGATGGCAGATATTGTACCTGTATATTGTGAATAACCATGATACACCCAGCAATAAACAGGGTTGCTCCAATCCACTATAGGCAAATAAATAGCGACCTCCGGGAGGTTCAAAAGAAATTGTCATTTTGATCTGTTTTTTTTAAAACCCAATTTACCAGCCCTTGTACAATGTTGGGAGCACCCTTCAAAAAAAAAAACTATCCCTGTCCTGTACCCATTAAGAACCCTCCAGTACCGTCTCTGGGATGGTGGGAGTTGAAGAATGATTGAACCTTGACTGGGACCGAATCTTCAGAGCGACTGTGCCAACATGAGAGACTTAGGATATAAACAACAAAACATGGGGCATGGAGATTCATCAAACGAAACAAAGGGGCAGTTTCCAACATCATTTAGGGGGATGTAAGCAACATGGGAAACAACAAATCGCATTTTTTGTAGATACCGACGTCTTCTGCACTGGGAGCAGAGGATGTTGCGGATGATGCCTCCTAACAAGTCAGTCATTTGGTATTTGCATGGTATTTTGGCACCACGGATGATCGAAACACACCTGTTGTCTTTCATTTGCAGGGTATATTTTCTCCCACGAAATAGAACGAATCCGGTATGTCCCATTTCCAGAGTATTTTAGCAGTACCATGGATGAGCAAACAAATCTGTCCTTGATTCATTTCCAAAATATTCTCATCACCATGGATTTCATTCTCAAAAAACATGAAGAAATCTGATCCTCAAGCCATTTCCATGGCCATTTCCTTCCATTCAAATGCCATAACCATGACCTCTCTTTGTTCAGATGGGGCCAGTCGGCTCAGGACAAAATTTGGATTCATGGAGGGCTCGGGTTGGGAACGGATTATTACAACGACATGTGCCTGGACGAACATAGCCTGAACGACAACAGTTGCAACAAGTTTCCCCCTTTGGTCATCTGGAACATCAAAATTACCCTCGGTTATTTAACATAGCCATGACAAATGGCCCATTTATAGATGGTTTACCTATTGAAAATGGTGATTTTCCATGGCTATGTTAAATAACCAGATGGTAAACATCAAACAAATTCAAAGCCGTCAAACCAGTCATTGTTTTTGGAACTATTTCTGGTTGGTGGTTTGGAACATGACTGGATTATGACTTTCCATATATTGGGAATGTCATCATCCCAACTGACGAACTCATATTTTTCAGAGGGGTTGAAACCACCATGTAGATTTGCTTGATGTATACTTGATGCATACCAAACAAGGTTCCCAAGACACATACTTTGGAAACGCTCCCAGGGAGCATTGGATGATTGAATTTCACCAATATTGGCGAACAGTTCCTCTTTAACATGATCCACAATCTGATGATAACATGATATTAATGTATATAAATATTATATAAATATTAAAGGGGCTACGCCCCCTGCCGCCGACCCCTGGCCTAGGGGCCTGGAACGTAAGAACAAAGGTTTAGTGGTGACCTGTTCTTGTGTTGGAAATGTATGTGTGTATTTCTCTTCTGACCCAGCGATGTCCGAAGCGGATCTGCACGTGCTTTCTGGGGCCTTGGCCTTCGGGGGTACGGAGACCCTGGGCGCTGATGCGTTCCGGGGGATCAGCAGATCAGCTTTGGAGGTCGCAGGGTTGGAAAGGGAGGAGGAGAACAACAACAGCAGCAGCAGCAGCAACAACAACAAGAACAACAACAAGAACAACAACAAGAACAACAACAACAACAACAAGAAGAACAACAACAAGAACAAGAACAAGAACAAGAACAACAACAACAACAACAACAACAACAACAAGAACAAGAACAACAACAACAACAACAACCATAAACCAAAACGAAAACCAAATCCAAAACTACAACAAGAAGAAAAAGATAAACAACAAAAACAACAACAACAACAACAACAACAACAACAATAACAACAACAACAACAACAACAATAAGAACAACAACAACAAGAACAAGAACAAGAACAAGAACAACAACAACAACAAACAACAGCTCAGGGCGCCGGGGGGGTTTAAGGGCAGCCTACTGCCTAACGTTGCTTTCTGAAACCAGAAGAAAATCGCCAGGAAAGCGCCCGGCAGGTGGCCAAAGGACATGCTGCTAGGCCGCCAAGGGCGCATTGAAGGGCGCATTGAAGGGTTTAAGGGCAGCTCAGGGCGCCGGGGAGGGTTTAAAGCCAGCCTACTGCCTAACGTTGCTTTCTGAAACCAGAAGAAAATCTCCAGAAAAGCGCGAAAATTGCCAGGAAAGTGCCCGGCAGTTTGCCAAATGACATGCTGCTTGGCTGCCAGGGGCGCCATGAAGGGTTTAAAGGCAGCTCAGGGCGCCGGGGGGGGTTTAAGCGCAGCCTACTGCCTGAAACCAGAAAAAAATCTCCAGGAAAGCGCCCGGCAGGTGGCCAAAGGACATGCCGCTTGGCCGCCAAGGGCGCCATGAAGGGTTTAAGGGCAGCTCAGGGCGCCGGGGGGGGTTTAAGGGCAGCTACTGCCTAACGTTGCTTTCTGAAACCAGAAGAAAATCTCCAGGAAAGCGCCCGGCAGGTGGCCAAAGGACATGCTGCTAGGCCGCCAAGGGCGCCATGAAGGGTTTAAAGGCAGCTCTGGGCGCCGGGGAGGGTTTAAGGGCAGCCTACTGCCTAACGTTGCTTTCTGAAACCAGAAGAAAATCTCCAGGAAAGCGCCCGGCAGGTGGCCAAAGGACATGCTGCTAGGCCGCGAAGGGCGCCATGAAGGGTTTAAAGGCAGCTCTGGGCGCCGGGGAGGGTTTAAGGGCAGCCTACTGCCTAACGTTGCTTTCTGAAACCAGAAGATAATCTCCAGGAAAGCGCCCGGCAGGTGGCGAAAGGACATGCTGCTTGGCTGCCAAGGGCGCCATGAAGGGTTTAAAGGCAGCTCAGGGCGCCGGGGAGGGTTTAAGGGCAGCCTACTGCCTAACGTTGCTTTCTGAAACCAGAAGAAAATCTCCAGAAAAGCGCCCGGCAGGTGGCCAAAGGACATGCTGCTGGGCCGCCAAAGACGCCGGGAAGGGTTAAAAGGGCAGGGTATAAGGGCAAGGTTTAAGGGCGGCCGAGGGCGCCGGGAAGCGTTTAACGGCAGCCTACTACCTAACGTCGCTTTCTGAAACCAGAAGAAAAGGTGCCGCGAAGCCACTTTTCCTCGGGCGCGCTCCCCCTGCAGATGGCTGGGGTCGGCGGATTATTTGACTTTCTGTTTGCTTGATGTTCCCAGCACAACTTCGTACTACGAAGCTTGCACAAAGTACTTCCCACTACTACTTCGTACTACAAAGCTTGTACAAAGTACTTCCCAGCACTAGTTCAGTCTACAAAGCTTTCACAAAGTACTTCCTCGACGCGGGGAGTCACTTTATTCGAGAAAACGCAGGGTTTTGTTTGATTCCTACCTGCAAGCGTGACCTCGACGAAGCAATTCCAATGCAATCTAAAATCACTGCCTTGCGAGCAGCACAGCAAGCAGCAACATGGATGCAGCTGTTCCAATGGGATCTGCACGCCTGAAGGATGCGACCGGACGCAAGCCGCACCCGTCGCGCAGACAAGGTTCACTACATCGACACAGAAACCCGTTTAATGCGAGAAAACATAGGGTTTCATTTGATTCCTACCCTCCAAGCATCACCTTGACGAAAAAAAATCACTGCGATCTGCAAGCACCGCCTTGCAAATCACAACCTCCAGCCATCCGTGACGCAGAAATGCGACTGCCAGCTGCAATCGCTGCCCTTCTTCACATCTCTACTCTCTTCACATCTCCACTCTTTTCACATCCCTACTCTATTCATATCTCTATACATGTCACATCTCTACTCTCTTCACATCTCTACTCTCTTCAGATCCCTTCACATCTCTACTCTCCTCACATCCCTTCACGTCCCTACTTTCTTCACATTTCCACTCCCACTCTCCTCACATCCCTACTCCTTTCACATCCCTACTATCTTCGCATCCCTGCTCTCTTCACATCCCTATTCTCTTTTTCATCACATCCCTATTCTTTTTCCCGAATGCGTAGCAAGGGTTCCCGTTTCACTCTGGGGGTCTGGGGGTTGAGGGTGTGTTCGCTCGACGTTGCGTTCACGGTCGCAACCGTTCGCAACCGTTCGCAACCGTCCGCAACGTCCGCAACCGTCCGCGCGATCCCCGTATGGCCGTGCCTATGGGAAGTTCTGCAGAGGTGGTCATTTTTGGAGGTTTCAGACGTGTCGTTGCTTCGTTTCGCGTGGCAGGCGTGGCACTTCGTGACATTCAGACGTGTTCTGGACCGTGTCGAAAGTCGTTTTGTGTGGCAGGTGTAATACTTTCGCGACGTTTTCACAAGATGTCTTGCATTTTTCGTGGCAGGCGCAGCACTTTGGACGTGTCCATCGTCATTTTTCGTGGCAGGCGCAGCACTTTAGACGTGTCGTGTTGCGTGTTTTTTTGCAAATCGCATTGGCAGGGCTGCGTCACGTGGCGACAAGGTGCAAATTCCGTGGCAGGCGTGGCATTTTGTGCGATGTGCTGAAAATTGACGGAGGCCTCGCACGAAACATCGATTTTGAGGTTGCAAATTTTCAGGTTCTAAGGAAAACTCGTCGGAAAACGTCGATTTTGAAGCTACAAAGTGTGAAAATTGGAGGAAGTCTCGCACGAAATGCTCGTTTTGGTGCTCCCACCTGTCTCGTCTCGCGTGTCTGGTTTTCCCGTGGCCTCGCCGTGTCTATGGTGGAAGCTGCAAAACTTGTCCTTTTGTCATGTTGCTAACTATGAAAATTGGAGGAAGTCTCGTGCGAAATGCTGTTTTTTCTGCATCCACGTGTCTTGTCGCGAGTCGCTGATTTTCCTGTGGCGTCGCCGTGTCTATGGGGGAAGCCGAAACCTGACCTTTTCGAATGTTTCCACGCAGGTTGTCATGTCGTTTTGCGTGGCAGGCGTGGCACTTTGTGACATTCCAACCTGTTTGATAACGTGTCGAAAATGTCAAAATTGGAGGAAGTCTCGCACAAAATGCTCGTTTTTCTGCATCCACGTGTCTTGTCTCCAGTCGCTGGTTTTCCTGTGGCGTCGCCGTGTCTATGGGGGAAGCTCCGCACTCCACACTCTACACTTTGCACTCCACACGCCACAATTTACACTTTAGACCCCACACTCTACACTTTACACTCCACACTTTACGCTTTGCACTTTACACTCCTCACTCCTCACCTGAGACTTTACACTCCACACTCCACACTTTACACTACACTCTACACTTTCCACTCCTCACTCCTCACTCTACACTTTACACTCCACACTCCACACTCTACACTTTACACTCCACACTCTACACTTTACACTACACACTCCTTACTTTACACTCCACACTTCACACTCCACACTTTCCACTCCACACTTTACACTCCTCACTCCACACTTTACACTCCTCACTCCACACTTTACACTCCTCACTCCTCACCTGAGACTTTACACTCCACACTCCACACTTTACATCACACTCTACACTTTCCACTCCTCACTCCTCACTCTACACTTTACAGTCCACACTCCACACTCTACACTTTACACTCCACACTCCACACTTTACACCACACACTCCTCACTTTACACTCCACACTTCACACTCCACACTTTCCATTCCACACTCTACACTTTGCACTCTACACTCCACACATTT
>CAMXCT020000089.1:0-153249 GCA_947184155.2 Cladocopium goreaui
GGAATTTCCTGATGGGCAGAGAGATATTGGCAATGGTTTTAGATCATTTCAGAACAACTTCGAAGGATGAGGTATTGTTCAATGCCAGCCACATCTACAAGTTGCAGTATCGTGGTGACAAAGAGATGGATAAGTTCCTCCATGCCTGGATTGAGATCATCGCCAACATGAAAGCTGAGGACATTCCATCTGACAACACACTGCGTGATCATCTGCTGAGGAAGATTGATGGTTCCCAGGCATTGCACGTCGACCTCACGATCTTCAAGGGAAGAGACAATGATGACAAGAAGAAATCGTACAGTGAACTCTTGGAGATAATGAGACGGCACATAGCTCGTGCACGCGAAGATCGCAATATCGCGGCCAGGGACAAGTTTGCCACGGACTACACCAACCTGGGTAAGCCTTCTACCCCAGCTCCGAAGCCGACGGCTCCGGCGCCTACGCCGAAAGATGGGAAGGGTGGAAAACCGAGTGCTCCAGCACCCAAGGGCAAACCTGGAGCTCCTGTTCTACCTTCCGGCAATCCCAAGAGCCATGGCAAGGGGAAAGGCAAGGGTGGCAAACGATCGAGATCACCTTCCACACGAGATACTTCAAAGACCTTTTGTCACTTCCACTTCAACAAGGGCAATTGCAAGCATGGTGACAAATGCCAATATAGTCACTCCCAATATCATTGGGACAAGAGGAAGGACAAAGGTGGAAAAGGTGGAAAAGGCAAGAACAGCAGATCGGCTACTCCAAGAAGATCGCAGACTCCTGGTGGAAAGAAGGATCGACATTGCTATGGTTGGTTAAAGGGCGATTGTCAGAAAGGTGACAAATGTACCTTCAAGCATGACCCAAGCATGAAGGGCAAGAGAGCGGCGCCTTCTACAAAGACGCCCGACGCCAAAGCTACTCCGGCATTAGTCCGTGAGTACGATGACGATTTCATCGTGAACGCAGTGCCTATCGAGAAGAAGAACAAGATGGATGTCAAGTTCAATGACAAGGTGGAAACCATCGTGTATGTGAAGCCCGATTTTGTGGAATGTTCCAACAGGAAGCCAAAGAGAAACATGTCCAGAGCTCAGAAGAAGTCATTGACGTGCAGAACAACTAAAGAGATCATGGATGACCAACAATGGGTACTACAATCCAAGTTGGGAATGACAAGAGCACGGGCAATTGGCATACTGATGGACGACTATGGTGAATTTTCTGATGTCGATGAAGTACACATCATCCTGGGACCCAAGAATGATATCAAGCTCAAAATCAACAACATTGATTTCTTGGAGAGCAACTCACGAGCTGAGATATGCTATGAGGAAGTGATTCCTCATGTTCCAGGACAATATGGTCGTCGTGACAACGTCATGTGCATCACTATGCCGATCGAGCTCAAGGACCGACGTTTCATCATGGACTCTGGCAGTGGTCACGATCTTATCTCATCTACGAGAGTGGATAGGATGGACATCGACACCTACCAGAGTGATCGAGTTAACTTCCACACTGCAAATGGCATCACGTCAACAACTACGATGGTGGATTTGGACTTCGACACGTCCAATGATCCTGCAAGGGCTCATGTGTTGGAAGATACCCCATCTGTTTTGTCATTGGGAAAACGATGCATGGAGCAAGGCTACACCTTTGTATGGCCTAGCGGAAGAGAACCCTACATGATCAACTCCGAGGGTGGCAAGATCAAGATGGAAGTTCATGATCTCATCCCATATGTCTACCTTGGAGCCAAAGACTACAGGCCATCGTCAGACTACGAGGCCGAGTTAGTGATGAAAGTGTTGGGTCTCAATGGCAACAATCATGCATCAAGGACGATCTATCTTGATGGTGAAAGCGGTGATGAAATGTCCGAATCAGATGATGGAGTTGGTACGTACGTCGACGGTCCAACAAAGTCTCTGAAGAAGACGAAAAAGAAGAAGCGTTCCAAACGAAAGACGACTCCGGTAGCAGCTGGTGAAGAACTCGATGATGATGATGACTATGAACAGTCCATCCGCGAGGGAGATCCAGATGATGATGAAGTACATGTCGATGAAGTTCCTGGTGCGGATGAAGATAAAGAAGATGATGACGATCGAGTACCAGCAGCTGATGATGCTCCAGAAGTCGATCAATCCGATGAAGATGGAATTGGTGTTGAACATGGACCACCTGAAGAAGAAGATGATGAGGATGATATCGATGTTGATGATCCTGATGGAGGAGTACGTCTGTCAAAGAGAGGTACGTTGAAACATGAAGCTCGTACTCTTGAACATCTTCTGACACATCGATACAAGAACCCATACTGCAACTCTTGTGTTAGGGCCAAGATGAAACATCATAAGACCTACAGAGGTGCATTCCGCCGAAAGCTTACAAAGTTCGGCGACCTCATCACCTTCGACTTCATGGATACTCGCAAGACGACCAAGTTGGGCTATGACACGGTCAAGGAGATTCTTGTCATTCGAGACAGGTATACCGGCATCATTCAGAGTTACCCTTCTCCAACCAAGAACACAGAAGATGTTGTGAGAGCGGTCAAGCCCTTCATGGGAAGACGAACAATCAGGGAAGCCTACTCCGACAAAGCCAGACAGTTTGTCAAGGGCATGGAGGCTCTCAAGATTCCCTTCGACCATGCTCTGCCGGGAAGACCTTCGACGAATTCTCTTGCCGAGCGCAACAACCAGTTCGTCATTGCAACTACTACCACATGCTTGCTCGAGGCTGGACTACCAGCGTGTTTCTGGAAGTTTGCCATACGATGTGTATGTCATGTACTCAATGTGGAGCCTGGTGAAGATGATGTGAGTGCTTGGTGTAAACTCCATGGCGCCGAGTTCAAGGGCGACAAGATCCCATTTGGTGCATGGTTTACTTCAAACCGAGTGGAGCCAGAGCCAATGAACAAGCTCACAAGTTTGATCCCAAGGGTATCCCTGGTATCTTTGCTGGCTATGAAATAGCTCCAGGCGTCAATTGGCGAAGGCAATATATGGCATGGGCATTGTCTGATATGACGAAGCAGAACTACTCGTTCAATGCTAAGACAATCATTGACAAGCTACGCCATCCACATCTCACTGAGAAGATCGAAGTGCACTTGCCATTGACGTTCCCATGCAAGGACATCTATGAGAAGGTGAACACCACATTGGAAGGGTTAGCAGTGAAAGATCGTCTTGAGGGATCACCAGACTTTCTTGAAGATCAACAAGACGATGATGATGATGACGGAGACGACGATGATGAAGGCGATGATGACGACAAACCCAAGAAGAGTAAGATCACCAATCGAGTTGAACATCAAGAAGAAGAGTTTCATCGCATGATGGAGGAAATGGACATCAAACTCGACAAAGAGAAAGCTGATGATGTAGAAGTTGTTGATGGTCCTCCTCTACCTCCTCCTGATGGTGAACCTCCTTATGATGGGCCTGAACATCACTCTATGGGCAAACCTGGTGACGGCATCATCTACCTCAGCGACATCGGCGAGCACGTCAAGCTCGACAAGCGTGGACGACCTTACCGTGTTGGTCCAGATGGTCGCAAAGAAGTACGAGGGTCACCAAGGCCAAAGAGCAGTTACAGTCCTGAAGAATGGAGAGCACTATCTGCTAAGGAGAGAGACGTCATCATTCGTCGTGGAAAACTTGAAGAAGAAGCTGAGAAGCTCAAGGAGATCAAGTTGAAGAAGGAGAAAGAAAAGAAGGCCAAGGCCGAAATCTCCGAGAAGAAGAAACATGATTCAAGTTCCTCCAAAGATCCAGCCAAAGATGAAAGTCGGAAGAAGAAGAAAAAGGATAATAAGAAGTCAAAGGAGAGCTCAGGCAAAGATGGTGGAAAGGACGCTGCTGTCAATGTGGGGACGCTCCGAGGAGAGTGGGAACGTATATCTACGCCCCACGATCCGATGACGAGACCGATCCACAACCGAGGTCGCAACCCATGGGAATGTTCGCCGACACCCCATGGAGCGAGTGACCTCGACGACATCAAGAAGCGTGATGCCACATCTCCGTCAGCACCAAGTGAAACGAGCACAAATGTCCCAAGTGATGATGATGGTCAAGAGTTCTTGAATGAATGGGACGAATGGTCCGAACATGAAGTTGGAATTGGACCAAGAGCTCAATGGAAAGATGTTCACTATGACTTCAATACCGGGAAAGTCACAGCACCTGCTCATGTTGCACCAGCGACTCCTACCTCAACAGACTCCAACGGCAAGTCCAAGGTCAACCACTTCGTGTGTTCAGTTCCTTGTATGCCTTGTGTTCATCAAGACCTTGAACATCGTGAGAAGTTCGGTCAAACTGATGTGAGGTTTGGGAAGTTGTTCAATGCGATGGTCTCACGTCCTGTTGGTCGTAAAGAGATGATGGAAGACCCGGACGCCAAGGCTTCTATGAGGAATGAGTGGTTGGGACAACATAAGCAGGGAGTGTATGACTTCTCCGTTATTCGTGAATACGATGAAGTTGTTGCAGAGGCAAAACGTGAGAAGAAAGAAGTCCACATGGCACGAGTTCACGGCATTTGTGTCGAGAAGAACTACCAGCTACCAAAGGGGAGCCCTGGACGCAAGTTCAAAGGAAGAGGCGTCTTACTTGGCAATCAAGTTAAGAATCAACACTGGGAAGCCGCGTTCTTTCAGGACCTTGGCAATTCTCCAGCGACATTTGAAGCCTCGCGATGGGCAGATTTCTATGGATGCATCCCCGGTCACAATGTGAAGTTAGCAGATGCTATACAAGCCTATATTCAAGCGAGGCTTACAGGACCTCCTTGTTGGGTCGAACTCCCTGAAGATGCATGGCCGGACGACGTTGACATCCGGAAGTTCAGAAGACCGGTAGTGCGACTTGTCAAAGCACTTTATGGTCACCCTGATGCGGGCACAATGTGGGAACAACATTGTGACAAACATGTCCGTGAAGCTGGTCTTATGCCAGTAGGGGAGGAATGGCCATCAATGTATTTCCATAAGGAACTTAAACTTTTGTTAGTCATCTATGTGGATGATCTAAAGTTAGCTGGACCAGCGCAGAACCTCACCAAAGGTTGGGAAATGTTAAGGTCTAAGCTGCGCATAGAACCAGAAACTGATCTGGGTCTTTATCTTGGTTATTTGCTAAGCAAAGGAACCAATCGCCTTTATGATGGCACAGAGGTCACAACTATGACCTACAATATGGAGGGTCTTTTAAAGCTCTCTGTTGAAAGGTATCTTGAACTTGTTGGGAAGGATACCAAATTAAAACAGGTCTCAACGCCTAGTCTCCCCGAAGAGACAAAACAACATAAGTCTCGAGCACCAGCACCTGGGGACCCTAAGCATGCAGTTCAATGTCCTTGGTGTTCTACAAAATTTGATCCTGGATCGCCGGTTGCCTTACAGCCCGGTGCCTCCGATTCTCGGCCGGAATCTGTTGAAGTCCAACGAGGTGCACTTGCCCCTCATGCTGCTAGCATCTTGATGAAGCTTCTATATGCAGCAAGGATCGCCCGATTTGATTTGTTGAGATCGATCAATACACTAGCACGCAATGTGACAAAATGGTCCATACAAGATGATGCAAAACTATACCATCTTATGTGCTATGTCAACTCTACCTTAGGGAAGAGAATGATTGGATGGGTCGGCAATGACATGAAAGATCTATCCATTGCGTTATATGCAGATGCTGACTTTGCGGGATGTGCACAATCTTTGAGGTCCACATCAGGTTCTCATATGCATATTCAGGGGAAACGTACTCGGTTTCCGTTAGCTGGTGGAAGCAAACGCCAGGGGTGTGTGAGCCATTCTACACCCGAAGCTGAGATCGTAGCCGCTGATGTAACCCTTCGAACAATGGGTCTTCCTGCACTCAGTATTTGGGAAACGCTTACAGAATCTTCTCCCAAGCTGTTGTTTCATGATGACAACCAAGGGATGATTGGTGTGGTCCGTTCTGGAAGAAATCCAACAATGCGGCATTTGGAAAGGACTCATGGAATTTCTATCACGTCATTACATGAGCACTTCAGCAAAGATCACTTTGTTCTCATGTATGAGATCACAGCGAAGATGGCCGCGGACATCCACACAAAAGGTTTTACAAACCCACTTGCCTGGAAAAAGGCATGTATGTTGATCAATCTGTTGGAACCCGAAGACCTTGGTTCGAAGCAATTGGCAGACCTAGTGCAGCCCACTACGGATGTTGACACTACAGTTCGTCAAGTTTTTCAGTCAAGGACAGATGAGGTTCCCAATTTTCCATACACTGAAACACCCATACTGCCACCTGAGGTGTACCGTAAGGGTCTTTCAAGTCGAGAAAAGCTTCAAGAGCTACCTGGTATGGATCCCATCTTTGTGGTCAAAACCCCTACATTATTCAGAACAAGACCAGCTGGTGTCAAACTTCCTGCAGATTGCCTTCGGAGCACCTGGATCTTAGTCCACGGGAAGTGGGAAAGAGTTGAGGATCGTGTTCCACCATTGTTACAACAATCACGTTTTGACAAATGGATTGAAAGGGCATGTTTTCAATATCATTATCCCACTTCCGCTCCGATTGTCTCACTGCCCGCATGTGCGTCGACGGCGGCCAGAGAACAGTTCTCACGTGCGGCGACGTTTGAACTGGACAATCATCCGAGCCTCACATTCAGTACTGAAATACTCTTTGAACAAGCTCAACGTACTCAGAAGATTCCGTTTACGTTACATGACGGACATCCCATGACTATAAGGGTGATCAATGCCCTAGTACGCCTTGTTCATGGGGGGAGAGGCATGGAGGATTCAAAGTCGCCAAGTTCCAAAACAAAGAGTTTACAGTCAGCAAAATCGCATATACGGAGAAGAAACACCAAGAAAGTAGCATCGGCAACTGAATGTGGTCATGATGAAGTTCCTGTTCGTGGTGAATGGAGATGGATAGGTGATCATGTTCTGGAAAGGATCCACAATATACCAAGAAGAGAAATGTTCGTTCCAAGTGATTGTGAAGATTGTCCCTGTGATCATCGTTTGATTCAAGATTGGAGAGAAACTCAATTGAAGTTCCAGTCGAATGTGAGGGTGGACAAAAGTAATTGGCGTCTCCCTGGTGATAATGGAGAAAGGTCAAACAATCGAAATGAGTTCTGGACTGGAAAGTCTATCTTTCGCGTGTTGAGACATCAGGAGGTTCTTCCGATTGCGAGTTGCGTTATGGATGATAATCTGATGGCTTGTGTTCACGCCATGGGTCTGGACATCATTTCACCGAACAAAATATTTATTCCCCACACATATCGGATGATGATCGAAGAGAACAAGAATGACAATTGGTTGAACATATTTGCGGACAGTATGATCAATTTATTATTGGTTCGTGACAATGGGCAATGCTTGAAGTATACGTTCGTCAGATCTATTCCCGATCTCGAGAGTACAAAATATTTGGGGAAGAACGTCACTATTACATTGCAAGAGTTGCCCGAAAGTACACCCGCTATGATATTGATGTGTGCTGAGCCTTCAAGTTTGATGACAAAGAGATACAGTGCAATTATGGATACATCTATTCATCTGGAACTGATCACAGAGGATGATGACCTTCTCTCCAGATATGGGAGTGCGAAGTGGAGGAGATGCCTCCGCAGCAACAAGGATTGCGTCTTCTTCGCTGGACCTTGCACAGGCGGATCTCCATGGAACAGGCTGAACAAAAGAGTAAGTTGGCTTACTGCTCATTTGATCAACGCCAAAACACGTCTATACTGGAAATTATGGGAAGAGTTTTCAAATTGTCTTCTGAAAGTGATCAAGTTGGATGCCATGGCACTATTGGAGTTACCAAGAGGTTGCGATTATTGGCATGATGAACGGATGAAGTGCATGATTGAAGGTACAGAATCACATGTCCATGACTTTGATGGATGCATGTATGGTCTGAAGACACAGTTTGATGATCGTCATATTCCTATTAAGAAGCCATGGAGGATTGTATCGTGGGGGGTTGAATTTGATTTACACAAGAAATGTGACCGAAGACATGATCATGGGAAGTGTGAAGGTCGTGAAACAAAGGTCACTCAGACCTACACCCAGCAGATCGTCGACATCATCTTGAAAACGATATGTCGGAATGTGTCTATTCGGTTCAAGAAGTCGTGGTCAAGTGAAGATGACACATGCAGCAGTTGCATGCACGATAGACGTTCCATCAAGAAGACAGCGGTATCAGTTGCATACAACAATGATGAAGTCGCGGCAGATCTCATGTGGTTGATGATGTTTCACAAGAACAGATGTCGGATCAATGTTGACCCTGATTTCTCAGGACATTCAACTATGGGAAGTCAATCCTTCAAGACTATTGCGGCTTCTCACTCATTGTGTGCTACCGGACGAGTGATCGGAAACCGGATCGGACGTCGCCGACCGGGAGTACGTGATCTTGAAAGGGCTCACTCGCTGTGCACCTCCGGACAGGGGAACCGAAACTGGATCGGACGTCGCCGACCAGGAGTAAGTGAACCGACCGGTAAGGTTGCCATGTCGAACTACTCGCAGATCATTGGTTCTGCGCAACATGATCTCAACGACATCGGCAAGATCCTCATCACGTTGAGAGAGTGGCAGACAAGGTGTCATCCCAGCCATGTACAAAGAGTATGACCCGACCATCAACAGCCAGCCTGACGTGACGGTCAACAAGTGGCATGCGATTGGAATTAGTCCGATCGCGGCGGCTTCAGCCTGCTACTTGGGGAAGGTGCCATCGAATCGGTCCGAGGTGGAGGCGATCACACTGTACCTCCAGCTCCTGGAACTGATCAAGAACCAGGAGGAGCTCAACACTGGAGCTGAGCTAAAAGATTCTTGGACAAGTGCGCCATCTACATGAAGACCTTTGTTCAACTGGCATCTCGGAGCAATCACAAAGTTCTTGGGTTTTGCACATCGGAATGCATCAATGGATTGGGAAACATGTGGGAGTGCATTAAGAACTTCCACGTACCTCACCCGATCCGAACCGATGGAGCATTTACAGTATCGATGCTACGTGATCACCTTCGTGAATTCAAGCTTCGACCTTTCGGAGGTGACCTACGAGGTGTGAACCAATCTGTTCCGGCAGAGGACACCTGGCTGAGCGCTACAAGGAAGAAGGACGGAGTTCTCAATCCGTCTGTCCCTGATGCGCCCATCACCATCTCGTTCAGAGCGATTCATCGAGAGCTCCACTACTTCGACATGGGCACGTCCTGGCAGTCGACATCAACCCAGAACACATTTAATGCGATGCTCGATGAGTGGCAACGTCAAGTCATCCATCTTGGGCACGCTTGGAGATGCTACAACCAAAAGGTCGACGATGAGGGAGAAATGGTGGATCCTATGACGTTGGAGACAACGATCAACGACCTCATCGAGCAGAATACCAAGTTGGGCCGCGAACGAGCTGCCGCGGTGAATCATTTCACCTGCATTTTGGCTCTATCGCCACCGATCTTCAGGGCCAGGGCGAAGCTGGATAGGTTGTGGCACTTTTCCGAGATTGCAAGGGCGAACGTCAGGAAGATTGACGACTACTTCGCCAAGATTCAACAATCTCTGATGCTCACTTCGGAAATCTTGCAGAACCATGGCTACAATGTCATCAACGTTGAGGAGGGCAACCACGGTGAGATCAAGAAAAGAAACAAATGCTTTTCTGCCTTGAGGGATTTTATGACAACCCTCTCTGAGACTCAGGCTGGTGGAGGACAACCTGGGGTACAAGTGGCTGCAAGTGGATGGAGAAAAGTCTTGAGGTTTGGTGACGGAGTTTGGCCGCCAGAACCGCCGAGGTCGTGGATTCCTGAATGGGTCACGATCCAGGACCCAGCAGTGCCTGCACCAAGGGTCAACAGGTTCACGCCGAAGCCACCTCCTACGCCACCACCTGGATACAAAGCACCACCACAGCCTTACCCATCGGCTCAACCACCACCGCCGAAGGCAAGGCCGACATCACCATCGGCACCACCAGGACCGAGTGCATCGGGATCTCAAGCATCAAGTTCAGCTGGACCACCACCGCCACAGGCGGCACCCAAGCCTGCGGCGAAACCAATGCCAAGGCGTGAGACTCCAGCAGCGGACTACGTCCCACCAATGACACCGTCAAACGTGATCACCTATTGCAGAGTGTTGACGGACTACACGGGAACTCAGGTGAGATCAATCTTGAATTCCCATGTGGGCACTACTGACACCGAGTTTGCCTTGTCGCATGTCCAAGGACCAATGGCGCACAATGTGCAATCAACTTGGCGTCAATATCTCAGGAGGGTAGCTACCTACACCTGCTTATGCTTTGGACTCGCCATTGCAAGAGAGATTGGTGAAGCATCCTATCCATACAGCGACATGGAGTGGCTGAGGATCTACAACGCTGCAACAAAGCGTGGGGGGTTGGTCTACCAGAACTATTACCTCTCTGTTGGGTCCATGACGGTCATGGTGGAGAAGAATGATGATGCACGGGCCACCGATCGCAGCTACGACAAGTGGAAGCGAGGCCTGATGTCAGGCATCGGTGGGACCATCGTGGATAAGCCAATGGTGAGAAAGGAGAAAGATGAATTGGCAGGAAAGTTCAGGTTTGGCAAGACCATTTTGATCACGGATCTCAACTACAAGTGCCAAGCGAACTCGGGGGGAACAACGAACATCCAGTACGGGCTCGATGAGATGGGATATGTCGTCACGGTCGTTGACATCAACAGCTTCAAGAGCGTGACCAGAGCCCAGAAGTTCCTCGATGCAGTCGAGCACTTGATCAAGAGCGTGATGCCAAACATTACGGCCGAGGAGAATGTGACCATCCATTTCTGGATATCATTTGCATTCCTCATCACGGACACTCATCCATACCACGTTTGGGTTGAGAGGAACTATGCAGAGAGGCTCGCCGAAGCGATCCGAAGGGTCGACAAGTTGGCGACGAGACCAATCTTTGTATCACTCTGCAAAGATCCAAGATTTCATGGCATCCGAACGGGCATTCAGGAAGTCGCCATCGACTCGGCCGACATCCTGAGAAGCTTCGGAATCATGGTTACAACTGATGATGGGATGTGGCGATTGATGTATGGTCATGCCGGCAATCACTATATGAACAATCAAAATAGGCCGGAAAGATTGGGAGTCTTCGCCACCATGGAGAAGTTCTTGTTTCGACAGAGGGTGTTGTTGATGTGTTCCCTCAACGTCGAAGCTGCGAAGGGATTGAATGACATGGTGAGGGAATCTTCCATGAAGGTCGGCATCAACCTGGAGCTGATGGAGGATGTGCTCAAAGAACCTCTTTCAATTCAAATTGGAACAGGAGGCGGAGTACCTGACACCGTGAGCACGGAATCAACACGCCCAGGTACCGTTGGAGGTGGAAGAAGATCAAACGTCGAGTATGAGAAGGCACCATGGATCGAGGCCACGGTCAGATCGGTTCTTCCTGAGCCATCGGCAAACATGTACGACATGTGGTTCTACGTTAACCATGGGCGAGATGAGATGATCCTATGTCAAGGACATTATCTTGGGGATGATGATGAAGTTATGCCGACTGATCAAATGAGGCAAGACTTCAACTATGGAAAAGAATGCATCGCTTGCCGAGCAAGCGAGACGATGAGGGACTACCAACTTTGGCCGCCAGAATACCAGAGGAAGACGATCGTGAAAACGGCGGCGCGGTCCCGTGCATTCTTCAACATCATGTTGGAATCAGGCAATCCAGTGACAGACTCTCAGAAGGACTTCGTGCAGTTCCTCAAGGACATCACCAAATCGATGGTGGGCAACAAAGGTTGCGAGCACGGTGAGATCCTCATGAAAGCGCTGTCGCACTTTGGTATGGTCAGAGTTCCCAGAGATCGAGTCAAGCAGATCTTCGTTGGGAAACGTGGAAGACAATACGGTGTCATCCGAGAAGAGTTCACTCTGGGTGATGGCAACGATGCCCATGATCGATTTGCATATCGTGCTACCAAGGACTATGGGAATGTCTTCTACAAGGACTACCTCAAGATGGTGCTCGGAGATGATTTCACGGATGTCATGGGATATGCTGATGCAACGGCCGAGAAATGTGGGGACGTGGTCGAAATGTGGCTTGGAATGTTAGATTTGGCCAACATGACGAAGTCCCAGATCACATTCATGGAGATAAAGGCCGATCCAGGTGAGCTTCTCGCAGGCCTGGAAGCATCTATCAACATCTTCCATGGGACGACAAGATCTACCACAACTCCAAACACGAAGAGAGGTGGATCGAGGATCACCGAACCTACCAATTATGAGGAGGCATTGGTGAACCAAATCCTGCGTGACATCCCGATGTACCATGGATTACAGTATGCATGCCTGATTGAGGACAAGGAGATCAGCGTCATCAACGAAAACTACATGAGGTCCAAGGCTGATGACACCAATGATGATAACATGGAGCCCGAAGGTCCAAGGACCGGGGATGGTACGTCGACCACCCCAGGACCGACGACCGGAGGAGCTGGTGCTAGTGCGGAAGGGGCAGGTTCGTCGACCACCCCGGACATGCACGGAGCGCCTAAATCTCCATCGAATCCTGAAGAGGAGTTCCAGATCTCTCAGGACAAGGGTGCCATCGTCGAGGCCATCAACGCGCTCTTTGCCCTCGCGGACGACAACAACGTCTGCCTAAAATGTGGTGAAAGTGGCCATCCCAACTATGAATGTCCCAAGCAAGGAAATGATCCAGTGAAGTCAGCATTGATCAACTTGAGGAAGAAACTTCAGGGTGACGATGTGGAGAAGGATGATGCTCCCAAAAGAGATGATGACGAGGAGCAACGTTTCCGCCAGGAGAACTACAAAGCAACCAGGGCTGGAGAGTACATGTACCTTCAAGCAATCCCACTTTCAGTCATTGGAGACCGTGCCCATGGAGAAAAGAGCATTAATGGAGTGAGAGCCGAAGAGAAGGGCCCCAGATCAAAAGGCGAGCTGAACGACATTGTCGACACAGCAAGTCAAAGGGGCATCACTATAACTTGCAAGGAGATGAAGTCAGCTGTTCCTTACTCCGATCACAGAATGTACAAGAAGCTCAACATCGGCACGGATATCGGGAAACTCAAGATTCTTCCGGTCAACGGTGGCAAGTTTTACTCCGAACGCTTCGTCGGACCAGGAGTAGAGTATCCTCTACCGACCGAATCCAGAGCCAACCGTGTCTTCATGGAGGATTGGGAGAAGACGTACAGCTACTACTTCAACAAGGCCCTGAGACACCACATCGGACGAAGAGAGGTGTGGGAAAGAGCTTCTGGCAGAAGGGTAACAACGTTTTCCGGGCTCAGATGTGATGAAGCTGGATGGGTGGACATTATGGAATTTCTACATCACCCATGGATCTTCGATCACGAGCAGGTCAAGACGGAGGATGACGGACTGATTGATGTCGACTTCCGTGCGGAGCGCATCAAGACCATGATCAAGACTGTTTGGTCAGAGTTTCAAGAGAAGAACAAGATCCGCATCCAATTCCTATGCATCGTTCTCGACTCTACCTTCGACAAGCCCGATGATTACCTCAAGAATGTCATGGGAGTCGGTGATGACATCCATGATCTCATTGCACAACGCGGTGAAGTCTTCCTAGCACCCATTGCTGTGCGTTCACCTGGAGGATTCTCTGCCCGTGGATCAGATTTTCGCCTTGACTACTGCAAGATTTGTCACCCGATCACAACGAAGATCGCAGACGACATTTGGTTCTGCTATCACGTTACCGAGTTCAAGAATGTGGTCGGCATCATTAAGGAAGGTTTACGACCTGGAGGACACCGAGGAGGACGAACACAAGTTTTCCTCAACCCATTTGTGCCATGGGACAAGCGATACAGGGAGATCCTGGGAGGACAATTGACACACCTGGGACAACCTCGCATGGTCCTTGCGTTCAGCGTCCATCGACTCATGAGTCTCGGAGTCATGATCAACGCGTCTGGCCAAATGGTGGTGAATGGAAACATTCCATTTTCTGAGGTGACCGCAGCGTGGTATCAGAACAACAACTATGATTGGGAACGATTAGTGGTTGATTCTGGAAAGTTTCAGTTGGTAAGATCATGTCAAGAACCGAAGGAAATTGCAACGGCAAACACGGTGCTTCGTGTCTCCAAAACCTTGCTGGACGACATTGACAGCGGGGACAACATCCCGTTCTACGACAAGTTCGTCGAGGATGTTGAAAAACTTAAATCATTCAATGGAGCCCTCGACCCCAACAGCGAGTTGAGGAACGACATCGTGACGTTCATTTCCGAGAACTACACTCCGGGAGAAGCTGGACACTTGATTTGCCCAGCATGCCTCACTGAGACTCCAAACATTCTATCCATCTGCATCAGATGCCATGGAACGCTTGTCAGCTGGGGGGAGAAAGAAGCAGAGAAAGATGAAAGCACTGCCCCTGGAATGCCTGAAAGAGAAAGGCATGAAAGCGGAGATGGTCAAGATGCCAATGACGATGACGTCGAGATGGAGAACGAGGACCAGGAGGAGATCGACAGACTAGTCAGGGAGTCAAAGAAGAACACCAAAGAGGCTCCGGATGATGACATTGACATGACCGACGCCAAGTCAAGCCACGAGAACGTCAAACCTGAAGAAGAACGTCGACGCAATGTACCTGATCAGAAAGTTGTATTCGGTGACAACACCAAAGAGCAACAAGAAGAAGATGAAAAGGTTGCCAAAGAACAAGACCAAGATGAAGAGCGTCGAGAAGCAAGGATGCGGTTGCCTATGTGGACAACGAGGATCATCCAAGCTTCCCTTATTCAATGTATCGACATCGCCCAGAATGAGGACGCCATCGACAGCACAGCTCGCGCGATGGACTGCATGATTCTGAGCTATCTTAAAGATCGATATCGACTATTTCATCTATGGACTTCAGTGGCACCAGCCCAGCAGTATCATGACCACGTGATGAGACTCAAGCTCATTCCTGAATTTGACGGATACATTCCATACGTGGGCGAAACTGCAGATGGTGAATTGAAAGAACCAACAGAAGCGCAGCTGATCGCTTCATTCCATGCGAATGCCAAGAATGGGAAGATCGGCGGGCGTGATTTGGAAACCTATTTGAAGGGAGTGAGTGGTATTCGAGTGCTTTGCAAGATTATGAAGTACTTGATCCAGATTGGCATCACCCCTCAGCTCATCTTCTCCAAGGTTGCCGACAACACGGACGAGGACGACGAGCGGCAAGCAGAAGCACGACGGGAATCATCTGACTTCGTCAGGAAGATTATCTCCGGTGCCTTTGCCGTGCGTTCCTACGACTATTTTCGTGTCACACCACCTCGACGGGACGATCATGTTCATATTGATCCTGTAGAACTAGCATGTGCAGTGACGGAAAGATGCAGAACATTTACCATCCTCGTGACGCTCAACAAGATCGGCCTGGAGCTACCTCAGCAACTACGCAAAGTATGGCAAGGAAAGCTCAAAGCCGTACAACAGAGCGAAGCACAGATGGCTACATGTCTCAGGTCCCTTGATCCTGCAGAACGTGAAATTGCCAGGCAATATGTTCGAGCACTTGGTGATGAACAACCCGCAGAAGAACAGGCTTCGGCGAGCACCAAGGAGACCGACACTGGCAAGAAGCGGCGCAAGAGGTGAACTTCTCTAGATCTACATCAATGAGGAGATCTTATGAGAGGACTCTGAGTGCCGGGCTAATTCATATGAATCCTACGCATTTAGGATACGAAGACTTCCTAATGCAACAGGATAATTCTCAAGGGCCTAAGAACTGCGAATTAATTCAAAAAGGGGGCAAGCGGAACGCCGAGGGTAGATCTACCACGGCTAGTACGCGAACCCTAAACAGAACAATTGCATGTAAATGCAAAGAGGCGAATAATTGGCGGGAGAGCGACTTTAGATTCCAATTTTTGACTCTGACACGCGCGATCCTGTGCTCGGCGCCCCGGTCGTAGGTCAGGCTACCGCGACCAGGGGACGCCGGGCATGGGGGGTGTGATTGTAGTGCAGATCAGAGTGAACAGTCAGTAAGATCCTTTTGTCCAGCATCGCTCACCCCGCCGGTTGGCTCAAGACGCCACTCGCCGCAGAGAAAAGGAACATGTGCGCTGCCGCATTTCAACGTTGAGGACTTCAACTAATCCAATAAGGGCTACACGTACATCGACCAGGTCGAGGTGATTCACAATTATGTTTACCAGAAGTGTACATCCATACTGAATATTATTGAATATTGTCAACCATACAAACATGTGAATATTATTGCATATTGTCAACCATATCTAAAAATATGTGTGTGTGTGTACTTCAGATTTTTCTGAATTGACTCACACCTTGAGGATGAATTGAAACCAAGATCTGTGTACCTTGGATCTCAAGGAGCCCAACTGTTCCCGCAGGATGCGTTTCGGCCTCCATGCCATGCTTCGCCAAAGCTGGATGCAACGCAACATGCATCGGTGTCCAAGGATCCAAAGAGATGGGGAGGTGGGACAATCCCATGGCCGCCATGACCCATTCGCCATGGTATAGATGGCCCATAGAAATAGATGGTTTACCGAACTTTAAAATGGTGGATCTTCCATGGCGAACTGTTAAATAACCAGATGGTATGTTTCCTGCTGTTTCAATGAACATAGGTCTTCAATCCCGATTGTTTGCCAATGTTCACGACAGGTTCTCGAGCAAGTTACAGGATTGAAGCCTACCAGAGGAACCTTTCACACGCTTGTGAAGACCTTGGTGGACAGGAGACGCCTAGATTTGATCCTTAAGCTCTTTGCTGACGCGCTGCAAAATCGGAGCTTGACCCTGAAGGAGCGGGATTATACCACTGGGATTTTTGCGTGTAAAAGGGCAAGGCTTTGGGAACAAGCTTGCTGGCTCCTCGATACCATGCACAAGGAAAAGGTTGTTGCCAATGTTTTCACCTATAGTGCCACCATCAGTGCTTGTGGAAATGCTGGTCAATGGCAGCTAGCCGTGAGCTGGCTTGAAGCAATGATCAAAGCCAAGGAAAATCCAAATGTGATCAGCTACAATGCAACCATCAGCGCATGTCAGAAGGGTAGCCAATGGCAGCTGGCTTTAAAATTGTTTGGTGCTATGGCAAAAGCCAAAGTGAACCCAGACGTGATCAGCTATAGTGCAATGATCAGTGCTTGCGAGAAGGGAGGTCAATGGCAGCAGGCGTTGAGTCTATTTGAAGCTATGGCAAAGGCCGAGATAGATCCAGATGTGGTCAGTTACAACGCAACCATCAGCGCTTGTGAGAAGGGAGGTCAATGGCAGGAGGCATTGAATGTGTTTGAAGCAATGACAAAGACCAAAGTCAAGCCAGATGCGATCAGCTACAACGCAACCATCAGTGCCTGTGAGAAAGGTGGTCAATGGCAGCAAGCCTTGAACTTGTCAGAGGCAATGACAACAGCCAGAGTGAATCCAGATGTGATAAGCTACAATGCGACCATCAGTGCTTGTCAGAAGGGGGGTCAATGGCAGCAAGCCTTGAAATGGTTTCAAGCAATGAGAAAAGCCAATGTGAATCCAGATATCATCAGCTATAGTGCAACAATCAGTGCTTGTGAGAAGGGAGGTCAATGGCAGTACGCATTGATGTTGTTTGAAGCAATGCAAAAAGCCATAGTGAACCCAACTGGGATAAGCTACAATGCGACCATTAGTGCTCTTGAGAAGGGCGGTCAATGGCAGAGTGCCTTAAATATGTTCAGTGCAATGGTGAAAGCCATGATGAAGCCTACTATCATCAGCTACAATGCAACCATCAGTGCCTGTGAGAAAGGTGGCCAATGGCTGCATGCTTTGAATCTATTTGAAGCGATGACAAAGTCGAAAGCGAAGCCAGATGTGATAAGCTACAATGCGACCATCAGTGCCTGTGAGAGTGGGGATCACTGGCAGCAAGCATTGAACTTATTTGTTGGGATGTTTGCTGCACAGGTTCAACCAAACATCATCACTTACAGTGCCTTGTTGGATTGTAAGGAGTTCCATGCCGGAAGCAGCCAGAGTCGTGGTGGACATATCTTCCAGCATGGTTTGCTGCCTCTCTTAAAAGGCTCATGGGTATTTCAAGATCTGAAAGTGGACCTCCACAACCACTCGGAGGGAGCGGCACGTATTGTTCTACAATGGTGGTTGTCCACCACAGTCCTACAGCACTTGGAAAAGAATGAGAGAGTAGCTGGTTGTTGTTTCAAACGGCTTTGCTATTTTCTATCCCAAGTATCTTATTTTATGATGATGCTTGGGTTCCTGTTATCACATTTTTTGGGAGTAGTAGCACTAGATCCACTACTATCATCATTGCTGGTTGGTAGTTTGGAACATGTTTGTTTCCATTCAGTTGGGAATTTCATAATCCCAACTGACGAAGTCCATCATTTTTCAGAGGGGTTTTAAGTTTTCCAACCACCAAGCAGATAATTAACCATCATTAACCATATATTAACCATTATTAACAGTATATTAACCAGTTATAATTGGGGTAGGTCCTACTTACCTCAGCCATTACCTCAGGTGCACTGCATCGTGGTGACGGGCTACGGAAAGTCGCGACACAGCTGGAGATCTTCGGATGTCCAACAGGCGGCCCTGGAGGTGTTGAAGAACTTGGAGCTGGAGGCACAAGTTCTTCCCCAGAGCCTTGGCGGAAGTTGAGAGGTTTTCAATGGATAGATCATAGGATTTATAGCGATTTAATGGTTATTGAATGGTGGTTAGTGAATTTAAGTCATATATCTGGGTAAATCATAACGGCCTCACTGTTCTCCCTCACTTGAAATCATAGTTAGTAAGGGAAATCATCCCCAAATGGCCTTAATTCAGGTTAGTGAAATATTACAATTTACCCAGATATATCATATTTGGTTCATAACTGGTTGGTGGTTTGGAACATTTGGATTATGGTGATATGAATAGGGATATTAATGGTCATTTAATGGTGATTAAGCCTCTGGTAGTGGAATACGAATGGCTGGTTGGTGGTTTGGAACATGTTTTTTCCATATATTGGGAATTTCATCATCCCAACTGACGAACTCCATCATTTTTCAGAGGGGTAGGTTGAAACCATCAACCTGATAAAATGGGATACCCCCAAGTCACCCCAATTATAGTGTCTATGGAGGTTTCCCTGGTCATAATGGTCAATATGGGGCAACATTGATGGTGAACGCACTTTTTAGTGATCTAAAGTGGGGCTGTGAAAATATCTATCCACTTCGGTGAACGGAGGGAGCACTTGGGAGCACTCGGGCTATCCGATGCTATCTATGGCCTATTTTACATGGAGCAGTTCGGAGCTACGAATGGAGTTCCCCAAGCAACTGATAGGTATACCCCAAAGCAATCATCAACACTATCAGTTGGGAAATACCTATCAGGAGGTGCTCCACATGTTGTTGAGAAATCCGCCCACACCGCTTTGGCGGTGAAGGCGTGCTTATTGGGGGGCAACAGCAACACTAAATGCTCAATGACATTTGTTAATATAGCAGTCGCTATATCAGCTTTAGCTGGGGGGGGGGGGCCCAAAAACGGTTTCGCACCGAGACCAGAATACGGTGGTGTTTTCGACATTTTTCGAGGATTTTTGGGTGTCTGAGCGCAAGAGGGTATTGAAATGGAATTTTGGGTCATTTTGGTAGCTTTCCGGCAATGGAAAAACGGCCAAAAATGAAAAAAACATTGTACATAGCAAGATTTTGCAGGGTTTTTGGATGCCAGAGCATTGAAAACACTGCAAAAACAAGTGTTTTGGACTGACGTTATAGCAAAAAACGTGTAAATTACCGTATGCTTGACTGGAAACATTACAAAAACACTGTCAAAAGCAATGTTTTGGAAGGATTTACTGCCTTTATTGCAAAAAACGTGTAAATTACCGTCTGTTTGACTGGAAACATTGGAAAAACACTGTCAAAAACAATGTTTTGGAAGGATTTCTTATTGAAACTTCTTAGCTTGAAGAGCCCCCACGGGGGAAAACCACCCTTAGCCCCTCTCACGGACCGAAATAAACCTGCGGTGTGGGCGGCCACCCCACGCGAAGCGGGGTGAATACCAACTGTTGGGAAATACCTATCAGCAATCATCGGTACTCTACTGAGTTTTTGAGGTGCCCGATGTAGGAGAATGATGGAACTTGTTGTGAGATAATCATGGGAAATATATGATGATTGATAGACGTGATATTCATCTCATTCTCCAGGGTTTCCATTCAGCCCAATGTTTCGGCTATCAAACAACGGCAAAGAATTAGGTTTTAAGCCACTGAAGTTTGGGGGTTGCTGTTTGAGGACAAAACATTTTTTTTTAGATGGAAAAGCTTCGGTCTGTTGGACCTGAATGTGATCATGTGTTTGGGCTAGTTTGTACTTTAGAATCTTTAGAAAAAGAGATTTCAAGTTTTTCACTTAGAACAGCATGTGGCCGGAATGTGATCGCCCAGCAGGAACAAGGGAAGGATTGGCGTGGTTCTCCTGAAGCGTGACATGCTGAAGTTGAGAAGCGCCGGCGAGATGTTTGGATTTGTCTGAAAAAAAACGAGCAAAGAACTCAAAGAAGTGTGGGAAAAAAACCCATTGAATTGGTTGAGTGGTGATTTACATCTTTGAATATTTTGAATTCAATGGGTGGTTTCCCATTGTTTGAAATCCTATTTTTGATGGTTGAGAATTTGTGCCTGTGAATTAACATGACCGTTATCACGTGGAGGGCATACCCCATTTTCAGACCCAACTTTGAATCAGATGATCACAACATGCGATCGGAAAAAGGACTTTCCGCGGCAGTTTGCCGCCGGAATCAGGCGTCGACCAAGGGTTGCCTGGTGTGGGCCGGTACATAAACGAATCATAGAGATATACATCGTGGGATTCCAGACCACAGCTAAGCACTGGTTGAAGATTTGGGATTTGCAAATTTGAACGATTTGTTGCACGATCCATGCAAAGCAGACAAGGCAACGAATTTCAAGATGAACCTCCGGGCCCCAATTCAGATGTTCGCGTCGCTCTAGAGAGTGATTCGGGATCAGCGGGGTAGAGAAGGTGCCAAACAGATGGAAGTGTTATTTCTGGGCGTCTATTGATGATGTGGACCCCATCGTTTCATGATGTTTCATGTAATTTCCGGATTGCCAAGTTTTACCATCTCCTTTTATGGGTTCTACATTCGCACTCAAATCGCAAACAGGGCAGCTCCAATTGGCAGTGTGATCAGTGGTCCGTCGGATGTGTTTTGTTTGTGTTGGATGAACAACTCGATGAATGGCTCAACCATCCCATCTCGTAATGGAAGTAGCAATTTTGCAGATGATTTTCTGGATATCTTAAGGGTTTTCAACGGTTCATTCGCTGGGCAACGGAGATTCTGGTGGTTTCTGATTAGGATCTCATGACTGTTGGGTTAGGATATTTTCCAGATCTTTCATATTGGAACAATAATCCCAACTGACTTTCATATTTTTCAGAGGAGTAGGTATACCACCAACCAGAAGAAAAACGGACGTGATTGCAGAGATTTAAACTTCCCATGTGAGGTTTTGAAAGGGTTTCTCAAGCAGCGAAAAGTGGACGACATCAGCACCATTTTTTGGTGGGTTGATCATGGAAAATCCTAACATGGATAATTTGGGGGTACCAGCATCAAAGTCATCCTCTACCCTCCTGTAAACGTTTACATAACTATTGAAAATCACCATGCTATTAATGGGTAAATCCACTATAAATCACAATTTTCAATAGCGATGTTTGTTTACCAGAGGGTAAATGGCAAAAAAGTGGACCAGTTTTGCATGATAGATTTTGGCAGATGGATGGTGGTTGATGATTCATGGTCAATGATTAATAGTGTAGACCCCGATGGCATACAACAAAACCAGAAAACATGTGATGTGGACTATAAAACCGCCAACAGCATATCCAGAAGCCCGGGAATTGATACCCTCTGGTAAACTAACATAGCTTTGGAAAATGGACCATTTAGTGCGGTGATTTACCTCTTCAGTGGTTTACCAGGCCGGGTAATCTTGGCGGAACTTGCATCTAACCATGGGGGGGAAGCCATTGTTTTTATTGAGGCACAGACCAGCTCCATTTTAATCTCCATTGTTTTAGTCGTGGTGTCGGGTCTCCCAGGGACAGGTAGTTGGAAGTGCATCCTGGTTGGGACGTGGGGAAGAAACCAATGATCTAGATGAATCAATGGGAATTTCAGGATCCTAAAATGGAGGTACTGTACCATATAAGGCCATATGTTGTGGGGATATTCCCTTGCATAGGCCTTATATAGGCCTTATATATGGTAGGTACCTCCAATTTAGGTTCCTGAGATGGCCAGTGAATGAATGCCAGGTTTACATGAGTTATTATTCGCTTGCCAAGTGGGAAGAAGTACAGAAGTGGCGACATGAGGTAAAAGAATCAAGTGAAGATCAGATCCAGAATCTCTAGCTTCACCCAAGGTTTTCTCGCCACAGTCGGAGAAAGCATGATATGGGCCATGGTGGCCATGGGTGTGTCTGAAAATAGTACCCCCCAAAACGTTCATAGGGATGATGAGGAACCAGTGGATTTAGAAATACGGCGGATGGGCCAGCGAAATCCTGCACCACCAAACGGATGGTTGAAACCCTGTACATAATGGGATAAACCACCGTTTTCAACTGCTGATTTCGCAACCATCCACAGTACCATGTGGTAATTTCTACATGGCTATGGAGGTTCATTTTTTTTACAGGTAAATCAGGGAACTACATGGCCCATTTTCCATCCCGTAAACGTTTGCATAGATGGCATAGATGTGGAAAAAAACACCATTTGCAGTTCATATTTTCCCAACGGGAAACTGTGGATGTTGCATAATCGTCAGCAGGCTCCAAAGACCCAATCCCAAACATAACTAGCCATCCTAAATATGAGATATCATGCGATATAATGATGATAATAATGACATGAGATATATACTTAATTAAATTACACTTTGCCACAGTTCCTAGGCATATCATATATATATAACTTATACAGATATCATTAGTTATATATATATGTATATATGGTTATGTAATGTTATGTATATGTATATATATTATTTTTATTGTAATACATAGTTATATATATATAACATATATATATAGAGTATAGTTCATGGATTTTTTTGGCCGCTCAGCTCCGTCCGAGGTTCAGCTTCTTTCCGCTCATGGACCTGGCGGCGCACATCGGTGGGCTGCTCATGGGCGTAGGCGAGCGGAGCCGAGCGGAGCCTGCGGAGTTTGGGAATCATTTTTTCTGCTTGGTGGATTTAATGGCGATTTAATCTGTAATTAGGGTGATTTTCATGGTGATTTAGGAGGGAATATTAATCTGTAATCATGGTTAATAATGGTTAATAATGGTTAATAATCTACAATAGGGATATGAATGGGGATATTAATGGCGATTTAATAGGGATATTGATGTTGATTTAATGGTGATTTATTGATGGATTTAATGGGGATATTTTCATGATGTTTACCATCATCTTTGCTAGAAATAGGGATATTAATGTTGATGTAATGGTGATTTAATGGCTGGTGGTTTGGAACTTAGTTATGGTTATTAATGGTTATTAATGGTTCATGATGGCTATTAATGATGGTTGTTAATGATGGTTACTGGTTGGTGGTTTGGAACATGAATCGATTATGTTTCCATATATTGGGAATAATCATCCCAACCGACTTTCATATTTTTCAGAGGGGTTGAAACCACCAACCAGTTGGTAAACCGTACTACATCAAACATAATGATTTTGGGATTGATTGACTGCTTTGATTTGATTTGATTGATGGATTATTGGTAAACCACAATAAACCATAAAAATAATAATGATTATGGGATTGATGATTGAGTGCTTCTACTATTTTTTCATGATACATAATAAACCAAAATCCCATATAATCCCATTATAATTTTGGAATTATGGGATTGTGGGATTGACAATTGGTAGTATAATCACTCGGCTTCCAATAGTCCCCCATTATTTCCCCATTATGTCCCCATTCGTCAGTACGTATTTAATACTACGGGGGTTGAGATGTAGCAAAATGCCAGGGATTTTGGAAGATTATTCTTCAGGGCGTTGAATTCTCAATGCAGCCAAGTTCCATCGGAGGGTCAAAAAGTCTGAAACTATGACAATACCATCATCATGTGCTGCTTAATAGCTCCTAACCCACATGTAACTATGTTTGTTTGGATTGACTCAAATGCATTATTTTCTTTGCATATTGTACCGGTCTATAATTGGTTTAAAATCATTGCCCAGACAAAGTGCCATCAATGTCCTTCGCATTGTTATAGTAGGGATTACCATGGTGTCAATGCGTTTGAAAGAACCTTTTGGAGGTAAACTCAACTCTGGAATCTGGAAGTTCTACCAATTCCAGGAGTGTCCGAGTCCAGCAAATTCTTGGACAATGTGTGGCGCACACAGAATCTTTGAATACCAAGCATGAACAGAAATAGATGTGGTTTGTCTGAAAAATAGGACACCCCAAGATCTGATTTAGAACCCCCTGTTCCAAATAACAAATAAAACCATATAAAACCAATTGGATGTATCCAATCCAGTTTCAGACACATCCATTTAGATCCTAGCTTCGGTGCTAAAGATGGACCTGGTTGCGATCAAAGCAGAAAACCCTGGGTAATGAATGATTTCACGGGGATTTAACGAGCATCTATAGCGGACAGCATGAGGTAACTGATAAATGATGGTTGGTTGATGATTTGCTGGTATCCTCAGATTCATTGATGTGTATCATATGTATGTATATATATATACATACATACATATACATATACATATGTTCAGTTATTGGCTAGGATCTTAGGGTAGACCTTAGACTGGTCCTTTATATATTGATGAGTATCATAGCGTATATGAACTGAGACTGCCCCTCATAACAATTATTATGTTGGGTGATTTTTCCAACAGGCTTTTGACACTGCTCTGCTGGGACAGGTGTTTGCATGACCATCTTCGGCAACAGGCGTGGTGCTCACCGGAAATTTTTTGTGGCGGTAATCCGCCCACACCGCCTTGGCGGTGAAGGCGTGCTTATTGGGGGGCAACAGCAACACTAAATGCTCAATGACATTTGTTAATATAGCAGTCGCTATATCAGCTTTAGCTGGGGGGGGGCCCAAAAACGGTTTCGCACCGAGACCAGAATACGGTGGTGTTTCCGACATTTTTCGAAGATTTTTGGGTGTCTGAGCGCAAGAGGGTATTGAAATGGAATTTTGGGTCATTTTGGTAGCTTTCCGGCAATGGAAAAACGGCCAAAAATGACAAAAACATTGTACATAGCAAGATTTTGCAGGGTTTTTGGATGCCAGAGCATTGAAAACATTGCAAAAACAAGTGTTTTGGACTGACGTTATAGCAAAAAACGTGTAAATTACCGTATGCTTGACTGGAAACATTACAAAAACACTGTCAAAAGCAATGTTTTGGAAGGATTTACTGCCTTTATGGCAAAAAACGTGTAAATTACCGTCTGTTTGACTGGAAACATTGGAAAAACACTGTCAAAAACAATGTTTTGGAAGGATTTCTTATATATATGTTGGAGTTGGCTACCGGCATTGGCACATGGAAAAATTGAAGAAAACACTGTAAATAGCGGTATTTTCAACGCTTGGAGAGATAAGGGAATTGGAAGCATTGTCGAACATGATGTTTTCGACCGGTTTTATGGCGACAAAAATGTAAAGTACCGTGCTTTGAAGGAAACCATTGCAAAAACATGGAAACACATTCAAAGAACACGGGATTTGGGGGACTATCTAGGCGTCGTTGTCTAGCTATTTGAAATTCCGCAGCTTGGAGAGCCTCCAAGGGAGGGAAAAGTGAAAATTCCATAGCTTGGGAAGCTGTCACGGCGGGGAAAAGTGAAAATTCCCTAGCTTGGGAAGCCCCCACGGGGGGGAAAAGTGAAAATTCCCTAGCTTGGGGAGCCCCCACGGGGGGGAAAAGTGAAAATTCCCTAGCTTGGGGAGCCCCCACGGGGGGGAAAAGTGAAAATTCCCTAGCTTGGGGAGCCCCCACGGGGGGGAAAGTGAAAATTCCCTAGCTTGGGGAGCCCCCACGGGGGGGAAAAGTGAAAATTCCCTAGCTTGGGGAGCCCCCACGGGGGGGGAAAGTGAAAATTCTTAGCTTGGGGAGCCCCCACGAGGGAAAACCACCCTTAGCCCCTCTCACGGACCGAAATAAACCTGCGGTGTGGGCGGCCACCCCACGCGAAGCGGGGTGAATACATTATCATCATCAACAACAATAACAGCGTCATCATCAAAAATGATATCATCATCATCATCATCAGCGTGATCATCATCGTGATCATCATCATCATCATCATCATCATCCTCCTCATCCTCATCGCCATCGTCATCATCACCATTAGCATCGCCATCACCATCACTATCATGATAAATTTGTTATTGACGCTATTATGATTATTATGATGAATGTTACTATTATTTTCTGTTTTATTTTGGATTTGTATGCTTAGTGTGATGACTATTGTTATTAATGACTCTTACGATTAAGATGATTATCCTTCTCCTTGTCCTAGTCCTGAGCATTCCCGTCCGTCACGACAAGTTGACCTGGGTATGCGGCAGGGAAAATGCAAAATGTTGGTACCCTGCTGGGAAATCCTTGGGAAAATCATGGAAAATCTGCACAAATGGAGGTTTCAATGGGAAAATGGTCTATAATGGTCTATAGTTGGAGATGTTCCATTGCCATCTTTGGTTCGCAGAGGCTAATATGAATAATATGAATATGTTTTTTGCCCCAGGCCTTGTTAGGATCTGAATCGGGATCTTGTTTCATATGGGTTTTTCAAAATGGAGGAACCCATAGGTCATCCAGTGGATGGGAAAACCGAGGGTACCCCGCTTTTTGAGAAACACCCAAATGGTTAAAAATAGATAATAACCTGGTTGGTGGTTTGGAACATTTGGATTACTTTCCATAATATATGGGATGTCATCCTTCCCATTGACTTTCATATTTTTCAAGATGGTTAAAACCACCAACCAGATAAGATTTGATGTTTGATAAATAAAGGTACCCTATTCCCAGACAACGCCGCATGTTTCAGCACCAAAGTTGGAGGGTTTGGCACTCGGATGTCCCATAGGATTTACCGTCGTTGCGGGCAGGATCCAGGAATCTTAAGTGGGTAATAAGCATATGAAATGCTCCAGCTATATATATATGATATATATAATATATATATACATATATATATATGTTATATGTATATATACATGTGTTATATATATATGTGTGTTATATATATATGTTTGATATCCCAGTTTGATTAACAGACTACATGTGGAGTTAGCAACCACTTGCAACTCCTGGGACGCACATCCAATTTGAAAAATTACTAGACATTGACCATATATCCCATATTCCTTACCTTATTAGAAGCAGATCTCAGAATTCCATCCAGTTGCGCAGGTTGCAGGACCATCGGTACAAGTGGGCCACCATAGCCATAGGCTCTGGTCTGGGGGCAGGAAGGGAAATGTTCCAGGAAGAACCACATGTCATAGGAAAAAAACGATGGTTTCCTATAGGTTTTCCCTCAAACTAATCGAGTGATTGAAAGGCGACTTTTTTCCAAGTCTTTGTCAAGCAGCATTTTGAATTGCTCGTTTGGATGGTTTATGATTGCCCAACTCCATCATCTCCTGGGCCCGGAATTCACATATCTTTGCCAACAGGGGCCACCTGGCGATACAGTTTGTCTCTGATGTTTTGGTCGACTGATAGGGCACGAGTTTTACGTCGGCTGCAAGAGTTGGACGAATGTGCTGCAGGTTACCCACCGGCACTGCGCCACCTATGGGTATGGCAAGTGGAAGTATGGCACCACCGACTCCTGTGTATCATCTACCTCCCCAGGAAGCCATTGCTGTTCCCCTTTCTGAACCAGATGTTCCCATTCGTGCTGGGCAAGTGGGATGGATTCCGACATCTCACATTCAGCCTTGATCTGGAGGTGTACTCAATGCATCAAGGTGACGTTGAGTTGCTGACTAAAGAGATGGAGCAGCTCAAGTTGCAACTGGCTGAGCTCCTGCTCCAGAAGCACCATTCAACACTGATTCAACGCCGCTCAATGCTTGTGATGGTACCACTGAGGCAGCAGAACTGGCGGCACGGATAACATACTTCTGTTGGGTATTGAGCTATATGGGTATGGGTCAAAATTAGGTACCCCAACAATTGGATGGTTAGTACTAAACTAGACTAATATCTGTGGTCCCCTAGGTCTTCCATTTTGACCCACATCCATATGGCAGGCATATAGGAGCCATGGCCGTGTGGACACACTGCCAGGTGAAAACCACCAGAAACATCTGCCGTGGCTCCGATAAAACAACCATGCGAGAATTCATTCCTTTGCGACTGGAAAGGTCAGAAAGAAATATGTTGGGGGGGTTGTTCAAAAGGAAAGTTTGTGACTTGATATGGTATTCAAATAATATTAAATATATTCAAATGCCATCATTCAAAAGATGCTGAGAGTAGCTGCTATGGTGGTTTTTGTTGGGCTTGGGTCAAGTCTTTGGGTGACTTTGGGTCTCAAATTTTGACCCATAGGTTGTAAAATATCAAGCGCCCGTACAGGATGGCCCCCCCCCAGTGATGTTTGTTGGTTTATAAACCATGACATAATTCCCATCCTGTACATGTGTTTTTTTTGAAAAAAAAAAGACTCTTTCGTGCTAAACAGCGGTGGTTTCAGCCAGAACCCAGCTGTGAACCCAACGGAAATCTTGCAAGGTATCCCAACTATTGTAGCACCTGGAATCATGGTTAGTAAGGGGTAACAATCCCAAAGTAACCTTATTTCAGAGTGAAATACTAGCATTTACTCCTAACAAATACCCTTTGGTAAACGTTGAATTACACAACTATGGAATTTTTGTCTGACTTTTAAGAGGGAAATCAACTAAAAACGGACCATATTCATCCATATTCAATAGCAAACTGTTAGTTTACCGGAGGGTACCTGTACCCCCAGGTTTGCCTTGTTCGCAGGCTTTGTGTCCTGCTTGACCTTGTGGAGTGTGACATATGCCTTGTTTGTCCGGCTTCATAGCGCAAGGTCAGTGGATGGTCAATATCCATTCTTTGGGCATCCACAGAAACCATCCCTCTGAAGTTGACAATGCCCAAAATAATCTAAGTCCCAGGACATGCACACATTGTTTTATTTCTTGATGCCTTAAGAGTTTCCCTCTGGGATTGTATCACAAGTTGGATTTCCCTGCCATGTTTCAATACCTCATCGTGGGTTGTTATCCCGATTGTATCCCCGCGATTGACGGACCTCAGGGACGGGATGTTTTTTTTTTACTGGGCATATATCACAATCATATAACATTATATTTAATGTACCTAATATATCTAATGCATATCAATATGTGTATATATATATATATACATATACATATACATCTTCCCATGACCATCCCCATCATTTCCCCCTGATTTACATCCCATCTCCTGCTCAGCCGCGCCTTCCGCAAGCGCCTTCCTCATCCACCTCGCTCCACACCGAGCCGCGTCGCCATCCGCCATGGGTTCCGGTGTCTCCGCTGAGATGTTGGCCAACTCCTCACAGGAGGAGGTGCCACGGTTGGACGTCACAGAAGCCCTGTTGATGGTGGTTACTGGTTGGTGGTTTGGAACATGAATGGATTATTTTTCCATATATTGGGAATAAGAATCCCAACTGACTAATATTTTTCGGAGGGGTTGAAACCACCAACCAGGTGAATAATGGTTGAAAATTGTTAATGATAGTTAACTGGCCAATAATTGTAGGAACTTTAGCGATGAAATATTGATTTCATAACCAACAGAAATATCGTATGAGATGATATTTGATATTTTATGATAGTTAGAAAGTCAACCAACACTGGTGATTATGTTATAGAGATTTCAGGGGGGCCTTATCACCTACACATGGAATTTCATGGAATTTTCAATGGGATACTAGCTAATACCCTCCGGTAATGAAACGTGGCAGGCTGGGAAAATCCATATAAATGGAGGTTTTTAGCTGGGAATGTCAGCTGTAAATAGCTTGATTGTGTGAGTAAAGCAATAGTAAACCATCCCCCTTTTTTACCATAAATGGGTGGTATAAGCCATCAAAATATGGTGAGTGTATTATTGCGTTCCTAACATGTTTGATGATGTAGCCATGAAATACGGGTTTTTTAACAAAACAGAAACATCGGTGATTGGATATCTGATGTTTGAGTTTATAATTGAGTATAGAGGGTTTTACTACCCTTCACACAGCGGGGATCATCATAATCCACTCCGGGAATGCTTATGGAAAAGAATAAACCTACTAAACCTAGCTGGTTTGTTGGGGATGAACTACTAGTCGAAAAAAAATCACATTATCAACCTGTATGGGATGGGATGAGACAGGTCCAGAAGGCGTATGCGGAGCAAAGTCCAGAGGGTCAAGAAAAGTTGAAGGAGGCGAGATGCTCCGAAAGATGGAGATGTCCGTGGGAAAAATGGCAATGTTCACGTTTTTTCACCATCAAAAATGGGATGTCTATGGCATCAACCATCAAAAATGATCTGGAACATATGGATTTAGCCATAAAAAGGTGCTTGGGTTGGAGGAAAACATGAGAGTACTTGGGGGACACCATCCAAATCGCGGTACCCCAATGGCTGGATGGTTTATTTCATGGAAAATCCTTTTGACATGAATATAAATAAATGAATTGGGGGGTACCCCATATTGCGAAATCCCCATATAAAATGTACATATATATATATACATACATACATACATAGATACAGATACAGATACAGATACATATTCATATACATATACATATACATATACATACATATACCACTGGGTTTTAGGACCTTGTTCATAGGTCCGACACAAACAAAGCATTGTCTCAGCATCTCAGCATCTCAGCCAGGCGTTGTCGAAGATGGGAGAGAAAAGCAGCCTCTGTGCCAGTGCCACGGTGGCATCGGTAATCCGTTTACCCAATGTACACATGTACATATATCTACGTATGATATGTGTAAATATATTTATTATTATATATATATCTAATATAGATATATATATATTAGATATATATATATATATACACATGTATATATGTATTATCAAAGGAAGTTTAGGGGGAGAAACTTCTGTGTTACGGACTTTTAGAATGTCAGGGAAAGAGTTAGTCAAAGAAAGAGTTAGCAAAGAAAGAGTTCGTCAGGGAAAGAGTTAGTCAAAGAAAGAGTTAGTGAGGGAAAGAGTTAGTCAAAGAAAGAGTTAGTCAAAGAAACAAGTCAGGGAAAGAGTTAGTCAAAGAAAGAGTTAGTGAGGGAAAGAGTTAGTCAAAGAAAGAGTTAGTCAAAGAAACAGTTAGTCAAAGAAAGAGTTAGTCAAAGAAACAGTTAGTCAGGGAAAGAGTTAGTCAAAGAAAGAGTTAGTGAGGGAAAGAGTTAGTCAAAGAAAGAGTTAGTCAGGATATATGAGGTAGTCAAAGAAAGAGTTCGCAAAGAAAGAGTTAGTCAAAGAAAGAGCAAAGAAAGAGTTCGTTAGGGAACGAGTTAGTCAAAGAAATTGTTCCCTCACTGTAAATGGGATTGCAAGTGGTGCTGGTGGAGGAGTTGCCGATGGAGTTTTGGAGGAAGTCTCGCACGAAATGCGTTTTTGAGAGATAGCAGATGCACGAAACCCTATGTTTTTCCATACAAAGTCCGTCCCCGAACCTCGATGATCTACCTCTGCGGTGCGACGGGTGCGAGACGGTCTCGTGTGTGGTCGGATCATGCTGCGGATCATGTTCGGATCATGTTCGGATCGGTTCCGCATTGTAAATGGGGTGTTTCACCTGTGTTTCGTGCATGTTGCGGTCGACAGAATTCCATTGTGATTTGCAACTGTAGGATCGTTCCCGCAATGTAAATGCAAGTGGTGCTGGTGGATGAGTTGCTGATGGAATTGCATTGTGATTTGCAACTCTAGGATCGTTCCCTCACTGTAAATGGGATTGCAAGTGGTGCTGGTGGATGAGTTGCCGATGGAGTTTTGAAGGAAGTCTCGCACGAAATGCGTTTTTGAGAGATAGCAGATGCACGAAACCCTATGTTTTTCCGGACAAAGTGCGTCCCCGAACGTCGATGATCTACCTCTGCGGTGCGAAGGGTGCGAGACGGTCTCGTGTGTGGTCGGATCATTCTCGGATCATGCTCGGATCATGTTCGGATCGGTTCCGCATTGTAAATGGGGTGTCACCTTTGTTTCGTGCATTTGCGGTCGACAGAATTCCATTGTGATTTGCAACTGTAGGATCGTTCCCGCAATGTAAATGGGATTGCAAGTGGTGCTGGTGGATGAGGTGCCGATGGAATTCCATTGTGATTTGCAACTCTAGGGTCGTTCCCTCACTGTAAATGGGATTGCAAGTGGTGCTGGTGGAGGAGTTGCCGATGGAGTTTTGAAGGAAGTCTCGCACGAAATGCGTTTTTGAGAGCAGATGCACGAAACCCTATGTTTTTCCATACAAAGTCCGTCCCCGAACCTCGATGATCTACCTCTGCAGTGCGACGGTTGCGAGACGGTCTCGTGTGTGGTCGGATCATTCTCGGATCATGTTCGGATGATGTTCGGATCGGTTCCGCATTGTAAATGGGGTTTCACCTGTGTTTCGTGCATTTGCGGTCGACAGAATTCCATTGTGATTTGTAACTGTAGCATCGTTCCTGCAATGTAAATGGGATTGCAAGTGGTGCTGGTGGATGAGTTGCCGATGGAATTCCATTGTGATTTGCAACTCTATAGGATCGTTTTCTCACTGCAAATGGGATTGCAAGTGGTGCTGGTGGAGGAGTTGCCGATGGAGTTTTGAAGGAAGTCTCGCACGAAATGCGTTTTTGAGAGATAGCAGATGCACGAAACCCTATGTTTTTCCATACAAAGTCCGTCCCCGAACCTCGATGATCTACCTCTGCGGTGCGACGGTTGCGAGACGGTCTCGTGTGTGGTCGGATCATTCTCGGATCATGTTCGGATCATGTTCGGAACGGTTCCGCATTGTAAATGGGGTTTCACCTGTGTTTCGTGCATTTGCGGTCGACAGAATTCCATTGTGATTTGTAACTGTAGGATCGTTCCCGCAATGTAAATGGGATTGCAAGTGGTGCTGGTGGATGAGTTGCCGATGGAATTCCATTGTGATTTGCAACTCTAGGATCGTTCCCTCACTGTAAATGGGATTGCAAGTGGTGCTGGTGGAGGAGTTGCCGATGGAGTTTTGAAGGAAGTCTCGCACGAAATGCGTTTTTGAGAGATAGCAGATGCACGAAACCCTATAGCGAATTGCGCAGTGTGAAGTTTGAAGTTTGGAGTGCGAAGAGTGCAGTGTGAAGTGTGGAGTGTGGAGTGTGAAGACTTTGCTTCGTCTCTCGCTGAAAAAATCAAACGGTTGTCGAGGGAAGGACACGGTCGGGACAGGGTGTCTTTGAACTATAGGTCATTTATGTTTGGGAAACTTCCGCCGCCGGCTTGCCCGGGTCTATGTTATATATATATATGTATATACGGAGTAGCTTCAGCATTCAAAAATTCTGGCTCCTGCACATCCAAGGAATGATGAACCATACAAGAAGGTGGTCATAGGAGATGGGGATCCCAGTTTTGTTTGTTGATTTTTTTCTCCCATCCAACTGTAAATATATATATATATATAATTGTATAAATATATGTATATATATATATACAAAAATCCAGGACGACACCCCTTGTGGAGGGTTTTTTGCGTGTTCTTTCGATGTCCTGCTTAGACGCACTTTTTGTATGCTCACATAAAGTGAGGTTGCCACATCTTTGATTTGCAGCAGCTAGCCGAGATATGAAGCAGCAGACATCTATCATTGGTCAAATAGAATCCCAATTCCTTCAGCGATTATATCAAGTAGTTTCCTAGTTGTGATCAAATCCATGGCTAAATCATGGCTAAATTCAAGTTTCAACCATTATTGACCATCATTAACCATCATTAGCCATTATATAACCATTATATAACCATCTTGTAGTTACCAGGTTTGAATCACCATTTCCATCCTTTGGAAGGGTGAAATCCAAGGCCCTGCTCAAACCAAAGAGCCGAAGTCGCCCAGGTGGGGCTGCTACCCCAATGGCTGGATGGTTTCATGGAAAATCCCCTAAAAAATTGGATGAGAACTGGTGGTTCCCCCCATTTTTGGAAACCTCCATATAAGAATTTAGAATATTTGGATTTCTTGGCAACACAGAGCAACAAAATGGGGATTGCTGAAGGAAAAGAATTGTGACTGTGCGATTCTACGTTGAGATTTGGGATTCACCTTGGATTTTCGGGCAGATGTCCCCAGTGCCACCTTGGCTGCGGGGAGTTCCTGACAGTCTGTTGATCTTCCGCTGATTACCCTCTTGTAATTTAACGTAGCTATTGAAAATGGCCCATTTATAGTGGATTTACCCATTGAAAATGATGATTTTCCATAGTTACGTTAGTTTACTGGAGGGTAATGGGCCAGATCATGGGATGGTTCGGCATTCTGGGAAGATTGGGAAGATTATGGCCACCTGCCCCAGACCCTTTTCAATGATTAGGAGGGATTTATCCCACACATTCGCGTCCAGAATTTGGGTAAAGATCCAACAAGAAGGGCGGTTGCCGAAACAGACCCCGAGAATCCGATGGTTCAAGGTATCATTGTGATCCATCATGATCCATCCACATTGTAGCTGCGTAGCTTGTCTTGTTCCGCACACCTTTTTCGACAGGGATCATTCCTGAGCTGTATTGATTAACCCAATCATAACCATCGAAATCACCATGGATAGGCATGGATTGATTTTTAACCATGGCATGTAGAGGTTTCCGAAGTCATGGAAGTACCCCAAATCATCCAGTCATGAAGCATTTTTCGTATTGAAACAACCATGGTGACTTGGGGATACCCCATTTTAAGAGAAGCCCCATGTGGGTTTGACCTCGACCCAGAAAACCCATGGTGTTTCCACCATCGCTTCGCAGTTCGGCGAAGCGTCCCCTGATGGATCTACTGCAGCAAGGCTACACCAACTGTCAGCAGCCCCTTGGATCGCCTACCCCTGTAGTTCACATCAAAATAGCTGGGATTTATGGATGTGAATAACCCCCTAAAAATGGTATTAATAGGTATTGATCCATACCCATTTAATCTCAGTTTAAAAAAAAAGATGATTTGAAGCAACTACAATGGTGACCCAACCAACCAAAATGTGGATTGAAAGAACCATACTTGAAATCTCAGCAACAAAAAGGGGATCGAACCCAAAAAATCATTGACGTTCAACCAGCGAAGATAAAAGAATTCAGCCAATACCACCGGATTTTTTTGCCAGCACGTTGGTGACTAGATGAAAAGCCATGATGTTTTGGAAACATCCAAGCTGCTCGTTGGACCAGCATGGTTTGGGACGAGGTCACACAGAATCGTCCCAGGATCGGAACAGAGAATCTCAAATTGGTGGAAAACCAAACAACCAAAACCCCTAGGGTAGTTCTTTGAATCTTTTTTTTCGGCCGGCTCCCGCATGGTATCCAAACCACCTCGGGACTCAAGGGTGAAATCCCAAATAATCCAAATGAGCCCTGGAAAAGACACCAAGGAGTTTGTTGCTCTTGCCCAAGTTTGAGGAGATGTTTGCCTCTCGACTGATGGCTAAAAACGAAAGGGGAATCTTGCACCCCATCCACGAGGTTTAGGGCCCCCTAGATAGGAAGTTGGTTCAAATAACCTAGGTGAACTATGGCTTACGGATGCTTATGGTGGATACATCGAACAAGCTAGATACTGTTACAAACCAACAAACATGACTAGTAGTCGGCCCTGGGACTCTGGCCCTCCAGCCAGAATAGGCTTTGCCAGCTGACATGTTGGATGGGTTTGAAACCAGCAACCAGAATCGCTTCAATGAGATAAGCTGTTTGGGTACACCGTGGTGGGGTAGTTTGCTATTTTGATGATACAATGCCCCATCCCAGATCTTGAGTTTCTTCTGCATCGAAGATTAGCTGCCTGGGTGTTTCTGGAAAAGGGATCCCCAAAACAAAAAAGGTGGTTCAGTATTAACCATCATTAACCACCATTAACCACCATTATTCTCGATGATTTGGGGGTGATTCCATGTTAAGAAACCCCCATTGTCCACCCTGGCAGGGATCGATGGATGCAGATGCCAATGGCAAAGTGAAGGTGTCGGAGTTTCTCGGCAGAGGAAGGGAGATCATACTGCCTGGGGATGCAATTTATGACGTCCAAAAAAAGTATAGAGAACTCAGAAACCTGGAAACATGAAGTAAATATACGTATATATATATATGTGTGTGTCTACGTATATATATATATATTTATTTAGTTATATATACACATGTATAGTTATATACATAGTAAATATAGAGTTATATATTATATATATAGTTACATTTATAGTTTTAAAAAATAATAACATCCTGAAAACACGGTTCTATCCCTTGGGGGGTACTATTACACATTCCGATTTGATTAGCAGCATACATAGCCTCCAGGCATGGTGAAGAATGGATGTGGCTGCCTGAAAATAAGGCATACCCCCCATTTGGGGCAATTTGTATAGACAAAATGATCGGAAACCCATGGCTTAACAGGGGCGCCCTATGTTCAACTGGCAATGCGTCAAAATGCGTCAACTGGCCCTACGAAATGCTATATGAATAGTTATATAGTTATATATATATGTATAGTTATATATGGGATGAAGATCCAAAAATCCCAGCTGTTTTTGGGGGTGAAACACCCGAGGTTGGGCCCATGTGCAGATATGATGGTGCACGCCGTGACTCGGAGTTTCGGATTTTTTCGCAGCTGGAGAAATTGATTTGGGGTAATGACCGATAAAAATCGAGAACTGGCTGCTGCGGGAGTGCACTTGTGACTTTTCCTCAAATGTGTACTCAATCTTTTTTAGTTCAACTACAAAAGAAGATGTCTTAACGTCCACTAGCCGATTCTCATTGACTCTTGATAATGTGACCAATATACTTTAACTGCTATAATGTTCCCTTTAACAAGACAAAACTCCTGCAGAATACTGCATGTGTCATATTCTTCATGTTATTACAACATGTCTGCTGCGAAATGAAAGAGTCAAAATAGAACTATCACATGTCATTCTCAATACAAAAATCGTTATTTTCTTTCAAGGCGATGCAGTGTGTCATGGAAGAAGCATTGCCCCTACATAATATGAAGTATCACAACAAAAGGTGCATGAAGAAGTGTAATATGCATTTCCAAATGTCCATGTGTCTAGGCATACAAAACAAAACAAAAACAGTAAACCAAAAAAAATAAGATTGCAGGACTCAAGTCTCTATATCTTCTCTCCTCCTTGGGGCAATCTTGTGTTTTTTTGTTTTTTGGTCTTTTGGTGTCTTGGTTTTTGATTGTTTGGTTTTGGCGGGATTGGTGTAAGGCCTAAGAGGAGAGATGCTGTAGAGGTGAACAGAAATTGCCAGATATCAACTCTCTAGGCATACAAAACCGAAGCAAAAAATCGTATCGACAATCATCCCATTGCCTCATTCCCTACTAAGCACCATTAAAAATGGAGAAATATGTGCGACTTTGACAGATAGTGGCGTTTTTGGTGGTGTGTTTGGGCATGGCACTTATATTTATGGGTCAGATTTACATCCAAAGATAGTTTAGCAATGCAGACTCTATTCCTGGTGCTTGATGAGTAGTTGGTTATACCTTCTGGTTTAGTGGGGGACTAATTCCAATATGGAACCAGCAGGTTCCCACCTGTTGGAAGGGTGTTCTTTCCCATACCACGTGCTTGATGCTGTAGATGGATATCTGCTTACACTTCGTCAGATTTTTGGTATCAATATTCATCAAAAAACACATACTGTGGATGAAATCCGAATCACCAGTTGGAAACGGTACTTTATCCCATTATTTATTGGGTTTCAACCATTGGTGGTGCAGGATTTGGGAATAACCCATCCACAGTATCCTCAGTGTTCGTCCCGGGGAATCCATGGGTTTCATCCCGGCTTTCACCCACAATCCGTATTATTTATTGGTTGTTTTTCAACCAGTTTACACCATTTCCCCCCAGAACTTTCCTAGTATTGCTTGTATACATCTGAAAGTATCCCATTCTATTCCATTGCATCACTGTTTTCATGTGTATATATATATACATAGGTATAATTCCCTTTTTGATATCCATTCCACCCATGTATTTGTTTCACACGGTTAGGTAGAAGGCGTCGAAAGCAAGGAGGAGTTGATGAAGCAGTTTGATGCCAATGGTGATGGTGTTTTGACCAAAGAAGAGCCACTCCGATGCATCGGCGGCGGGAAAATCCACCGTTGAGTTCAATGATTGCCACAGCTATAAACGGCTATAAACCTCCATCTTTAGGGTTTTTTTCCATTGCCACGTTTGATTGGCGGGTGAATGGGAAAACGATGGGCCAGTACATCAAAATCATACGCGAAACTCATCATCGAAATGCTGTCCATTTTGATGGGGCAAATGCTGGTAGATCACTGTATTCTAGGTACCCTATTTTCAGACAAACCCAAGTATATTCATTCCAGAGTCAACTCTTGTACTGCCAGAGCAAAGCTGGAGTGAGAGAAAGGGAAGTCTTTTTGTCGGTCCCTATCCCCGCAGCGATACCCTGATTGAAGCAGTTGCTTCTAGTGCTGTCTTACTCAGTCGTCACAATCGACTGTCGCGCTGGGTCTTGTACACAAAATACAACTTTTGTTTACCCTCATTCTTTGTATGACAGGGGCCCAAAGCATTGCCACATCTAATAGTCAGCACAGTTTGGCTGTTTCCAACATGTTTTTCTATCTTTTTGCTATCACTCCTCATTCCAATGATTGTTCTATCAACCTAGATTTCGGTGATAAGTTGAAATCACCAACCAGCGGAGGTTTGTTGGAGACTCAAGCGTCAGTCCAGTGTTTTGCTGACCCCAATACGACAACTTTCAATGACCACAGCTTTTGCATTGTTTGCCACTTCAAAGGTACTTGCATCCAATTTGTCACAATTTCCCACTCGAAACTTTGTTTCCAACCCAAAAAAGCATGGCTAGAAAGGTAAATTTGTTACTTCAACCACAACTACCCCATGTTTTTCGCCGAATTCTCCCACAGTTTCTGGTGTTCAGCCTGCCCCTCGAGGTGGGCGAAAGTGTCTGAACAGGCGGTGAAGAGCATCCAGTCGAAGATGGCCAAGGGGTGTCTTGATCCGAACAACTGGTCCATTGTTTGGCCGTTTTAATCAGCAAGAGTGTGCATGGTAACCTGATAGAAATATGCATTGAACATCTTTACAGGATGGGGCCCCCCAATTATAAGTTGGTTTATAAACCATGACATAACCCCCATTAACTATAGTTATATCTATCATAAACCATAGTTAGGCCACGTATAAGGCAAGTTAGCTATCTTGGGGGCCCCATCCTGTAGGAAAATAGTTGCTCGACCGAAAATTCGGAGTTCACTAGCAATGATGTGAATTTGTTGAAGAATGTGGATTCAACCAAACCATAGGGATTCAGCAATCAAAACATGGGTAAGCCGACTGGTGAAGGGGCAGTTTTGAGAGCTTGCTTTTCTGGCAATTTTGCTGGGGATAGTAACGACAATAATATATATATATATATATTATATATATACACACATATATGATACCCAATTTTGGTGGGGATACATATATGATACCCAATTTTGGTGGGGATACATTACGATACAATGATACCCAGCTAGAAAGTAATGTTGTCTGATCTTTCTGCAGAAGTGTTGTTCGCCTATCAACCCACTGTGGGTCACAACCTCTTCCCACCGGTTTTTTGGTTAAGATGTTTTTCAGCCAGTATCCCTTCACACTAATCATTAGCCACTGAAAAATCCCTGGAACGCATTGAATGTGTGCGGAAAAATGGATGATTTTTGTTGTGATCATCTAACCTCGCAATGGAAATTCTCCAGGCCGGAGCTTAGAATGGGGATCCCCAAGTCATCCAAAGCTACATAGTGGGGAATTCAATGGTTTTGGGGCACTCGGAAATACCAAGATTTCCAGGTTTCCAATTTGTTACACCAATCTCCTGTGATATTCCACATAGATGATGGAATTGTCATCTATCAACCATTTGGGACATCATCGCCTCACGTATTTGGCATGTGTCCTTCTGTTTTATGCTGACACACTTGTCATTTGCTGCTGTACATATTCATATATGATATATACAACTGCACCCATTTCCACATGTTCAAAGGAAGTTTCAGAGACAAAGTCCAAGGCAAGGATGACTGAAGTTCACTCTCACAATCACACAACTGGGTAAATCACATTACAATCCTTAAACGATCCAAAAGTTGATGGTTGATAACATAACTATAATCCTATTATAATCGAAAAGCCCCAGGGGTGTTTTTCAGAAAACCCATGATCATTGTCCCATGATAATCCAATCATACCGTCAGGTAATGAATAACATAGCTATGGAGAATCACCGTCAAAATGATAGAAAAATCATCATGTTTGTCCAACCAAATGGGCCTTTTGCTATTGTCCATAGCTGTGTAAAATAATAGAGGGTTTTTAATGGCCATCTTTATCGCCGTTTATGCGAAAATCATGCAATAGATCACGAACATTTGCCAAGCTAATCCCAGGGCCCCATGATAATTCTCCCATGATAATCCCATCATGAAAACTATAGTTACTCACCATAGAGAATAACTATAGTTCTATGATGTTTGTCATTGTACCATAACTATAGTTAATATAGTTAATAGTTACTATAGCTATAGTTATGATTATGGTGCAATGATTATCATAGAACTATAATAATGAGATCCCATAGTTCTATAGATCATAACAACTATAGCTATAATTAATAACTATAATCCCATGATCTCATGATCCCATCATTGTCCCAGCTTCGACTCGCCGCCGACGGGACCGCGGTCCCAGGATGATTTCCCGCGGCGACGGCGAGGACTGGTCCGAGGCCAGGGTTTTTCGACCTTTTTTTTTTGCGGGCGGCTGAAGGGGAAAGTTCACCCAGAAAAAGATCGAAAAATGGTGACCTCACCGAGATCTTTGGAAAATCTAGCGCAGCCGTATGGTTCTTGGTGGATCTAAGCAGCAAAGATTTGACAAGTGCGGTTGAAGCACCGGAAATGATGAGCCACCAAAAAAAGCAGGAATTCACCGAATGAGTTTTTGATAATTAGTCAGATTTCATGGGGTTTTCATTCGAATCTCTCGGGTTTTCCTCTGGGATTTCTTACCCAGGAGATGAAACCAGTTTGGGCTGAACTGAAGGCGAAGATCGAGCGACTTGGCGGGGGGCTGTCCCAAGAACAGAGACTATAACCTTTGATAAACTAAACTAACGTAGCTATTGTTAATTGCCTATGAACAATGGTGATTTTCCATAGTTATGACGGCCATTTACTGGGAACAAAATACTGTCTCCAATCCTTTCGAGTTGGAAGTCCCCGATTTTTTCAGACGCACCCATGGCAATTGGGTGTTTACCACATGTTCACTGGGCTGATGAACATGTCATTGGTACCATGACAATATGGATCACCTTCGAAAGGTTGCCATATGGATTCATAAAGAAACATATGGATTCAACAAGGTAATCCCTGCCGTTTTTTCTCACCAGTTCCATTGCCAGATCTCCCGGGCCGCCGTGTTACCCAAGGGCGCTGGGCTGGGAGTGATGGCTCAAACGACTTCGGGCCATGCTTGAGACAAAACCATAGAAGGATGAAGATATTGTTCAAGTCTTGTAATTCCTTGAGCCAAGTTTGGATAAGACTTAAATGTTGTTGACGAAAAGAATAGCATCAACATTAATCCAAATTAGATCAACATTAATATGGTTACATCAACATCTATATGCTTACACCCATAGATTTGGATTCGGAAAAACTCGGTGTGAAACGGTGGTAGAACGGTGCATCGAAATTCCTGCCACCTAGGAAACTGGTCTGAGATGACCAGATGGGCGACCAATTGAAGCAGTTGGAATTGGGTGGTTGGAAGACCTGAGAAACCATCACTAATGAAGTTGAAATCAGTTGAATAATGGAGAAACTATTGAAGTTGAATATCTTGAATGATGAAGAAGATCATGAAAAACCTTTCAAATGTTGAGTCTCTCAAGTCTCTCAGTTTTGGCGATCAAAATGATGATCAAAGCCATCGACGGATAGTCGCCATCCCAACAGGCTGCGGTTTCATCGATTGAATTGTAGACACTTCGACAAAGTCGACGGTCACAATAGACTCAAAGCCGCGGGAGGGTCTTCTTAAATCTTCTTAAATGGGATCTGCGAAATCTCGCAGATCTGATGGTTAGGAGCGATTCGGAGCAGGGCCAGCTGCAAAATATCACCACCAAGCGATAGCTAAATGCTTGTTCCATTGGATCAACCTTGGTCGAGTTCGGTCCAGCGTATTTTGCCCAAAATGATTTTTTATGGCTGAGAAGGAAACATCACAGGGCTTATATATATACGTATATATACAGATAGATAGATAGATAGATAGATAGATAGATAGATGGATAGATGGATGGATAGATGGATGGATAGATGGATAGATGGATAGATGGATAGATGGATAGATGGAAAGATGGATAGATGGAAAGATGGATAGATGGATAGATGGATAGATGGATACATAGATAGATAGATAGATAGCTAGCTAGCTAGCTAGATTAGATTAGATTAGATTAGATTAGATTAGATAGATTAGATTAGATTGATTAGATTAGATAGATTAGATTAGATTAGACAGATTAGATTAGATAGATTAGACTAGATTAGATTAGATTATAAAAGATTAGATTAGACAGATTAGATTAGATAGATTAGACTAGATTAGATTAGATTATAAAAGATTAGATTAGATAGATAGATAGATAGATTAGATAGATCAGATAGATTAGATAAATTAGATAGATTAGATAGATTAGATAGATAGATTAGATAGATTAGATAGATTAGATAAATAGATTAGATAGATTAGATAGATAGATATAGATATAGATATAGATAGATATAGATAGATATAGATAGATACAGATAGATATAGATTTAGATACAGATAGATATAGATAGATATAGATAGATATAGATAGATATAGATAGATATAGATAGATATAGATAGATATAGATAGATATAGATAGATAGATATAGATAGATAGATAGATAGATATAGATAAAAGATAAATAAAAAGATATAATTGATAGATAGATAGATAGATAGATATAATTGATAGATAGATAGATAGATGGATAGATAGATAGATTCATAGATATTTATATACATATTCGATCCTACTAACCAGCTCAACGTCGATCTTTTTAAGGCCCAAGACTCGCCATGTTTGGGTACCATCTTGAGCCAAATGAACTGATGAAGAGTTTCATGAAGATGACCAGTAGAGATTGATGAGGAGAATCAATGACGACCTATTTATTAAGAGGAGAATCACAATCATGACCATGACCCTATTTCGGTGATCAGCTTTATTTTGGTGATCATGTAGTGATGTTGATCGTGAAGCACTAGCGGTAAATTATCAACATCCATATTATTGCTATCAAAGATAAGCAATCAAATTGCTGATGGCAACAACGATAGTAGTTGATGATATGAGGAGTGTGTGTATCCAGCTCGACATTTGAGGGCTCCAAGGGTCCAATGTCAAGGCCTCACGATTCGTTTAAACTATTGAATAAGAAAAACTATGGTGTTCTAACGAGAAAGATTGGGGATGTGTATCACCAGTCCACATTTTTTAACATAACTCCTTGGTTCCAGATATGTGTTCTTCTCCAACCTTTGATGATCCCGATAGACTCTATGATATTTCACACCTTCCTCGTGGCTTCGGAGTGAATAGCACCACTATCGCTGAAGGCGGTACAGTGCCAAGGGCCAAATGGCTGGTGAGATTGGCCCGAAAAATGGCACGGTGAGTGGCCGGCAGCCCTGAAATTTTGGAACCCAAAAATTGTTATAAGAGGGGGGTCATAAAATGGGAGATCCCCAAAACCAGAGGTTTCAATACTAAAATGGAGGAACATGTTGGGTAGCCCCATTGTAGGAAACCTCCATATTCCAATGGGAAAAGCGACCCAATTGTTGCAGTTCTATGTTCAATTTAGGACTTGTATGTTTTGGGGTTATTGAGTTCCATTGGCCTTTAGAAGTTGATTTTGTCAAAGCCAATGTGTTGGAAATCGGGGGTACTTCCCCTGGACTTCCATTCCGCAGGTGTAGGAATAGCAATTACCAGGTAGCAATTAATCACCATGGTTGGCAAGATATTAGAAGCTGTTTCATATTTGAATGTCCCAGTTTGGAAGTGGATACTTCATGATACTTATTTCATAAAGCCGGATATATCCCATCTGGCTTCAAACCATAATTGTGAAGCCATTGCCACATCCAAGTATTGCCCCTTGTGACTTCCGTGGAACATGTCTGGTGGGGTTTTTGAAGCATCAAACATGGGGATATGCACGGGAGAGCCACAATTTTGAATGGGGAAACACACAACAATCGTAGGGAAAACATGAATGGTTAAAGGTCCAGGAAAACACAGGTTTTAATCACGTTTGCTGCGAAACCTGTCATGTGTTAAATGTGTTGGCTTCCGTAACTAATGCACATCACCACTCTTATTGGCTTAAAACACACGCGAAAAAGCCACGAGTTTCGTTTTTCCGAAAACACCCAGGCAATTGTTCAAATCCTCCATTTATCAACATTTATAGATCTGGTTGGTGGTTTCAAACATGTTTTATTTTCCATTTCATATATCGGATGTCATCCGAAACCCATTGACGAAGTCCATCATTTTTCAAGATGGTTGAGTCACCACCAACCAGATATTTAACCATCATTAATCACCATCAACCACCATTAACCACCATTATTCTCGATGATTTTCCTAGTTCGAAGCCTCCATTTTGGCTGGGGATTTGCCAGCCCGCTCCAAGGTTCATGTGAGGATCCCCCAAGGGCTCCTGGATCTGTGTCAACGACCCAACTGCTAGGCCCCTAGGGACGCGACGCTTCCGAGAACTGGAAATATCCATGACATATCCATGACATAGTTGGTTTAACCATCATTTACCATCATCAACCATCAATCACCAGTTGGTTTATAAATGGCATCGATAAATGGTGGTTAATGGTGGTTAATTATGCTTACCCTGCAATCAAACGTGGCTGGGTTTTTTTTGAATGAAGGTTTGCTGGGAAAATCATCTGGTGATTGGTGGGATTGTCCATTGCCGTTGAGTACCGGAGGTTTCCCCAGTCCATCTGCCATGCGTCCAGCGGTGACTGCGCGGGGATCCATCAGCAGTGTAAAAGCATCCCAACATTAGATAAACTGGATCAATGAAGCTGGATACTTACTATACTAGGATAAATGATTTGAATTTTAGTGAATACGTAGAATAGATATGAATAGATATGAATCGAGAGCAAAAATCAAATCTAGTCGGTTTGGGGGGTTTAATGTGGATCTGGTAAACTCACTGGTGAGTAGCTCATGGGAAATTCCAAGCATCAAAATGTAGATTTTGACAAACTGAAACTTGGTGAAGCCACAGGTCTGACTTTGGACCCCCAAAACTTGGTCAAATCATCCCAGCCCAAAGAAATCCCGGCGCCAAAACGTCGCGCTGCAGTGGCCAAAAAGAACGTGTGGCTGCGCTATGGAAAGCACCGTGCAACACCATTGGTTGAACCTTTTGTAGTGGAGCAAGAAGAATCATCCATGGAAAATGTATGATGTAGGCGGGATGACCGTATCCCAAAAACTGGTTTTTAATGGGATATTTCGGTATGTTCTAATACCTATAAATGTGATATTTCACTTTACTGGTTGGTGGTTTGGAACATTTGGATTATTTTTCCATATATTGGAAATGATCATCCCAACTGACGGACTCATATTTTTCAGATGGGTAGATATACCACTAACCAGTTTAATTGTTATTTCTGATTTGGGTCTTGGATGAAAAGTGCTGCCATTTCTGGAATCTTCAGGCATCAGTCTCTCTTGTTGCGAGCTTTGTAACTTGCGGAAGGCTTGGATGGAATAAAATCCTTGGGTGATCTAATAAACTTCAATCTATAATCAATCTATAGTAATCAACTATAGTAATCAATTATAAATGGGTGATCTCTGGGGATTTTTACTAATCAACTATAGTAATCCCCAAATAGATGGAAATGTTCTTTGCATTTCCAGGATGGTAAGATGTTTTCCCCCATGATTTCCATCAAGGAGCACATTCCCCTGAAAAATCACTGTTCATTCAGGGATTTTCAAAAAAACAAATTTGATTGATAAAAATATATGTTGTCCATGGCTGTCCCTTTAACTTTAGTGTTAGGTACACGTCCATTTCTACGAAAATCATCCCCCCTTTTAATGGGCTAGCCTTGAGTTCCAAAGGATAACCGATTCAACAAGAATGTTCAAGGACCATATATGGACCGTGTCCATAGAGCAATCGGTTCAGTGGGTGGTGCAGGATAGAACTTGATAGAACTATGTTAATTCATGTGTGTGTGTGTTTGTTCCATTATTGTGGCTAATCTGTCAAACATGACAATGTGCCGAGCCATCTGTATATCAGGTACTAAGAATGTCGATCCTCCTGCAAGCCAGATTTCAGGTGATCAATCACTACATATAACATATAAATTATATTATATATTATATATACTAACCTCATCAATTATATATATATACACATATAGTGCTCTATACATAGATATCTCATACAGATTCAGACACACTTTTATGACACACTTTTCTATGTATACCATATATAGACCTCCATCTTCCCACTGACCCCACACCCGCCATGGTGACGGCCATCACCACGGAAGTAGCCACGTTGACGGAAGACTCCACGGCGGCGTGCCTTGATCGAATGTTTCTGGGAGGATGGGCCCCCCCAGTGATGTGAATGTTGGTTTATAAACCGTGACAAAACCCCCATTAACTATAGTCTGATTGGTGGTCTCAAACATGTTTTTTCCACAATGTATGGGATAATCCTTCCTATTGACTAATATGTTTCAGAAGGATTGAAACCACTAACCAGATAGTTATATCTACTATAAACCATAGAATTCAGCCACAAAAATAAGGCAACTGAACGCGAGCTCGACTGGGGGCCCCATCCTGTGGAAATATAGCCTATTGGTAATATAACAGCTATGGGGATGATTCCCTATCAATGGTAATATAAGCTGGTAATATATTTATTGCCAGCTTTAATTATCCCCATTATAATCTTACCGGTAAGTATATCTATAGCTGGCAATATATATCGGGATATACCCTTGGTGAATGTATAGGGGAATCATCCCCATTGAATATTCCCAAAGCTCCTACTTTAACTATAACCCAGTCGGCAGGCCTTGCTCGGCACTGCAACATGACTGATCATTTGGAGGTCTCAAGGACCCATGGTACCAGCAACCTCTGACCACATGGCAGGGTTGCCAAACATGACAGAAAGCACAATTGTTTCAACACTTTTCCGTTTCACAACAAGCTTGACGCACTATACAGCATTCGCTACGACAATGCCCACACAACTTTCTATGATCTCTGACACTGCTCTGTCAGTGACACGAAAGGCGGATGCAGATGTGCTTGCAGATTTGCGATTCCCACCAAGAGGTGTGGTGGAAAACCCAAACACAGGTGTGTTCCGCCGGTATGTTGGGAGGAGGTGGCAGCTTCTCCCAGACATCCCCACGTATGTGTGGGCACACACTGTGCACTGTGAGGGATTGGCGGAGGCTCGCCGGTCTCGGCGGAGCATTCCACGGTCAGCGGACATTTTGCAGTTCTTCATGCCTACATTGGCACCCGTTCGTATTCTGAGGTACAATTCGAAGATTGGTGCTTCGTTCTCTGGACCAACTTCCTCACATCGTGGCTGACAGAAGAGAATAGTGGTATGAATGCCACCACTGCAGCTGGCAACAGATATTTCGAAACAGCTGCGAATCAGCTTGCACGCGCTGGGATTGCCCAGGATATGAGAATATCCATCTACGTATATATATATACATACATATATATGTATATACATATATATATATATATGTACATATATATATACATACATATATATGTATATACATATATATATATGTACATATATATATATGTACATATATATATGTATATATATACATATATACATACATATATATGTATATACATATATATATGTACATATATATACATATATATATGTGTGTGTATATATATATATTATGTGGAATTAATATGATTGCATGATTTTATCATCAAAACTGGTATTGCCGTTACTGCAGCTGTTTCCACGCTTCCGAGGAACAGGAGCTGGTGACCGATGGTTGCACCACCTGACTTTTTAAGCTGGAACCCAGAGACTTTTGAAGATACCCTCTGGTAATTTAACATAGCTATGGAAAATCCACCCATTTTTAATGGGAAAATCCACTATTTCTATGGCCATTTTCAATAGCAAACTGTTAGTTTACCAGAGGGTATGTTCTTCTATTGGATATGGTTATAAATATGGGTTCAGAGTATATCAAACTGACGATACGACAGTATATCAAAAAATAGCTCTTCGTGGCTGGAATAGTTGAATTTCAACTATGGCCCCATATCAAGCTCGAATTCATCACGAATTCATCATAGATCCAGGCCTGACGGCCATATGCATCGCAAACCGACTGGATAGGCAGGTTGATCATCCTTGAGATTTTTTGGCTATAAATTAATGGCAAATGACCAAATGTCCGGCAACAGATGATCTTATTTTTTTTGTGGACCAGCAAAGATTGACAATGGATATACGAATTGGTACTTCTTTTATCTTCTTTTAGTAAATGAATTCCATAGACAGTAAATCTGGGATTGAAATATATCAATCTTCATAATTTTCATAATCCCATTGAATCCTCATAAAGGTGAAACTATGATGTGTTTTTTTTTCGGACATCCCCAGGAAATTGTGGGATTTCCTGAGTGAAATCCCCAAGGACCATCCTATTAAATCCCCGGTATCTCGGTATCTCCGGTGAAATGCGAAAATCCCCAAATAGATATCGGATGTCCCAAAAAATACCTCTGTGAAACCCTGAAATCCCATGGATTTCCCGAAATCCCATTAGAAATTGTTGATTTACCCAACCGGTAAACGAACGTTTACATAACGAACTGGAAAATCCACCCATTTTTCATGGGTAAATCCATGATTTCGACTGGGCCATTTTCAATAGCTATGTAACAAATTGCCAGAGGGTACCTATTAAACATGGTGATTTTCCATCGTTTTTTGTATGTTTCGAGGCGAAAAATATCCAAAGTGAGCTGAGGCCGGACACCCCCGGCTCCTCAGACGTCTCGGCTCCTTCAGCAGGTGGGAAGAGATGGCCGGGACTGGATAAGGGGCCTGGGTTTTCTGGGTTTCCATGGATTGATTTGAGGGACAATTCACAGGAAAGCCCAATATTTAATGGGAAAATCCATGGTTTCCTCTAGAATTTCCCTTAAACCAATCCATTGAGGGTGATTTTGAACCATAACCATAGAATGTTCAGCCAATAATAAGGGAAATCATCCCCAAATGTCCTTAATTATCCTCAATTATCCTTAATTCGGATTAGTGAAACATGATAATTTACCCAGAATGAAGTAATAAAGCCAATAATAAACCATAAATAAAGGTTGACCAGGTGAATATTTCAACGGGTTACTACACCCCCTTTTCTTGGTGAAATCTAAAAAATTCCCTGGTCGATTGGGGTGTATTTTAATGCAATAAAAAACCATCAATCATAGGGGGTTCTGAAGCTTTAACTATCAAAGATATGGGTGATTTGTTGCCACGATATAGCATAGCCTGGTTGATTGGTGAAGTGGCCTAGGGAGTTTGTACTACCGAAAATTTTGTTGTCAATGGATTAGTTTAAGGGAGAACCGGAACCGGAAACCATGGATTTTCCCATTAAGATCATGGGGCTTTCCTGTGAATTTTCCCTTAAACCAATCCATTGGTATTGGTGATAATGGTTTCAAAAATGGTCTGTTTTCATCGGGAAGGCTAAGTCCAATCACTCGGGGCTGTGATGTGTTGAAACTTGGAAGTGGATGAATATATGGATTCTTAGTGATCTCATCCCAATTGGGTGAATGGTTTCAACTATTGTTTCTGGTTGGTGATTTCAAACATTTATTATTTTCCATTTCATATATGGGATGTCATCCTTCCCATTGCCGAACTCCATCATTTTTCAGAGGGGTAGGTATACCACCAACCAGGTTTTGTTTTCCAACTTGACTGTCCTGTTGGTGTCCGGGGTCTTCCCTGATCATGTCCTAGAGGTATGGGATTTTTTCACCAACTGATTATGATCTCCAGGATTAGTTGCGATTACATACTCAAAGAATCTCAAACATTAATATTGAACTAATATATGGTGTTCCCATAATTCTGAACCATAGCATATGTATATATATATATTGTATATATATATGATATATCAGCTAGCTCTCTCTAGATTTGTTGGTCATATATGGTTCTCCCTGGCGTGTCGCTGGCCGAAGGAAATGGAGCCCGCAGGTTTGGAGCCATGGGATCGAAGATGAAAATGGGATGTGAAATACCCTCTGGTTACATACCATCTGGTTATTTGTTACAGTTTGCCATGGAAAATCACCATGTTTAATAGGTAAACCATCTATAAATGGTGATAGTAAATCTGGTGATAGTTAGGTTACCCTCTGGTAAACGTTTACAGTTTGCGACATAGAAAATGGCCAAGTCGAAATAGTTGATTTCATAGAAATAGTTGATGACTGCCCATTAATAGCATGGTGATTTTCCAGTTCGTTATGTAAACGTTTACCAGAGGGTAACAGTTTGCGATAGAAAATACGCCGTTTAGTGCGATGATAAACATGATGATTTAGCCATTAAAAGTGATCATTTTCCATGGCTACATTAGGCAACCAGAGGGTACCCAGCAAAACAGTTATCATATCAAGATTTGAAATATTTCTGAAATATACTTATCTGAGAAGTGGGAAGACAACATATTTCTTCATGAAAAAAGGGTAAGGGTGACCATTTCACCAACTATTAGAGGTAGGTGAATGTCCCATACTTGTGATTTTGAACACCACCTGAGTTGGTGGTTGTTGGTGCACTTTCACCACTCATGAAGCTTTGGCGATACCCAAGTGAAATGGAGAAAGTTGTCTTTCTGTTCAGTTTAAACTTTAGATGACCGTGCCTTTTCTTGGACAGGAAGAATTGCGAAGGCTCACCAAATTTGACGCTTTCGCAAATCTCCCACGGGTATGATTCCTGGAGTTCCTTATGGGCTATGAGGGTACCACCAGCTAAAACTACCGTGCTATTCTCGGATTTTCCATCATAAACTACCCAGCTATTTTTCGGTACCCCCATATGGTATCCCCCACCCTAGGACCAGTGCTTCAAGCGGTCGCATGAGCGCGGCTTCTCAGGGGCTGTTTTTCAAGCTGTGGGATGATTGAGATGATTCTGGTGGTGAAGACTTGGGCAAAAAAAGCTATCGCTTTCCTTGTTGTAGCTGCCTAAATTACATGATATTCACATGATATTTGAATGTTTTCCTATCGCAGAAATTTTTGGATGTTTGAAACGGGGTACCCAGATGTTTGATGCCACCTAGAAGCGGTTGATATCAGTGTGTGGATGGTAGAGTACTTGCGAGGGGCGGGGTAGCCATGGCCATCACAAGCCTGGGTGAAGATCACATTCCAACCACTTCGTGCTATTTCTTGTTGGATAAAGTTCCAATTGTTGCCAGCTTTTTTTTAGTTCAAAAAGAAACTGATTGCCATGTTTAAAGCCCTTAAAAAATGCACTAGGATACCTGCATTGCAGGGGTAAAAACCTCACCTTCAACGGTTCCTCCCCTGCAGGTCGCGTGAAGGAGCTTCATCCCACAGCCTTGGTGCGCAAGGAAGAGTGCAAGGCACGGGGTGCGGTGGCCGGTTTTGGGCACGAGTTATCCAAAAAAAACTGATCCAGTTACCACGAGGACCATGACAGGTACATTTTGGATATCCCCCGATTGACCTTCCTCAGTCATTATTATCAAGGGCAAGATTGTGAGGGTACAACCATTGTAACTGGGTGCTATAACTCTGTTTTTGAAGATTCGTTCAGAAACCAATTGATTAAAGATTATTTTGTTTGCCCTTGGTTGTTTTAGTTTGGTGATGAAGCTTTGAATGATCTCCGATGGAAAATCAGCTTGCTTGAGGGTATTTCAGCTTACCTTCCGTCAACCTACGTCCATTTGGTAGGATGAATGCATTTTTGGTAGTACTACCCCAAAGTGTTTGGTCATAAACCTAGAATATATATATGTGTGTGTATAATATATATATATATATAGTTGTGTCCATAGCCTATAGCTATATCATGCTATATCTATGTCTATATCTATACTTATACTACGTAAAACTGTTGATGATAAAATCCTCCAATATTTCCTTCCCTCTCATGTTCCGAGTTGGGGACCGTCCCTGAAAAAAACCGGCAGGATCTGCATGAGAAGGAGGGTGCCAGGACCTGGGAGTGTTTGATCTTTTAGAAATAATAGTATATAGTAGTAGTTTCTATATGTTTTTAAATAATAGAAATAGTTGTTTAATCTTCTGGTAAAATATCTTAGAGTTTACCCTCTGGTAATTTGCGACAGTTTGCTGTTGAAAACGGCCCATTTAGTGCGTTGATTCTATTAAAATGGGGATTTTCCATATTGATCTTAGTTTACCAGAGGGTAATAGTTAGTAAATAGTTTGCTAATCTTCTATGATAGTTAGTAATAGTTACTATAATGATAGTTTGATCTTTCAGTAAATCTGGTGATAGTTTGGTTACCCTCTGGTAAACTAACATAGCTATTGAAAATGGCCATTTACAGTGAGTTTTCCCATTAAAAATTGTGATTTTCCATAGTTATGTTAGTTTGCCAGAGGATAGTACACCTTCATCTTTTGCAATCCAAGAATTGATAGACTTTTTGCGATCGAAGATCAGCCATGAAAATACTGTGGGTGGTCAACACGGGGATATTCTATGCAACAAAAATTGGCAAGCCATGTTTAATAGAGATAGAACTTAGAACTGACATAAAGTGAGGAGCCCAAGAAAAGCCATGCACAAGTATAAAGCGATTTTGAGGACCATTACCCACCATACCTCTGGGGAGATGAGTCAATTTTGTGGCCCTAGCCGGAAATATTGGCTTAAAGCTTACCATTCCACTCAACTGGGGCACTTTTTGGCCAATCGATTTCTGCCAAAAAGTCTTGACTCTCACGGTTTTGATGCATGTCAGGTACAACATTCCGTGCCAAAATATTTACCCATGTCGATGCATCATAGTGCAGGTACTGGTCTTTAATCAATTGTTTGTTGGTCAGATGCCAGTTGCATCCCCGCCAGCTGGAATGCTCATCTTAGCCAACGGCAGTGGCACAACCGATTCTGTTTGGTATACCTCATGAGCCTCAAAGAGTGGATTGGGAATTGGTCAAAGCCGAGGAAACCATATTTAGAGACATAGGCATCAAGTGTTTTTGATGTCAAAACCATGGTACAGTTTTTGTTGCCCATTCCAATTTGAGTCTGATTGAAGATAGGGTATCCTTGAATGCACTGGCATCTTGCAAGGGTTCATATTACGCAATTTTTGACCCGCCAAGGAGATCTTCACATGGAACTGATATCCCTAGCAGCAGGGCTTCTAACGTCTGCATCCATAGGGTTTTCAGGTGAAGACAACCATGCCTGGGAAAGTAAAGCACATCAATGTTGGTACATGGAGAGACTCAATCAGCTTGGACTTGGGGAACGTGACGATGTAGTCAAGGAGCTTTCGCATCCGCTGCCGATCACATGCGGTGGGCTCTTAGCCAAAGAACTGCTGCTCCGGGACCCACTCTTGATCAGTCTAGTTTCCCGGTGCGCCTCCTCCACCATCCTCCACTTGCCTTTAGAAAATGTTGTGGTGGTACCCCATGCCCATTAGCGACGTCAATGGCTACAGTTGAGAGACCTACCCACTGCCTCAAGGACCTCCGAAGGTCTTGCAGAGTGAGTCGCACGTGGACCAGCTACAGTGGCCTTTTTGAAGATTGCCTTCCAAACCCGCTAGATCCAAAATGTGTGAGCACAAGGTCAGGGGGAAGCTGCAGCGTTGGCGTTCCGCGTGGTATTGCGAGCGGACTGGCTCAGTTGAGTAAGAAGGCATCGCAGAAAAACAGGGCTTGGAAGATGGTCACGGGTCAGGGTTGAAGATCATGTGTGTGTGTGTGCGATTTTCTGACTTCAAATTTCAAGCTATCGCCAAACCAGAGTCCACTCCAGAGATGGTCCTTAGATCCACATACTTTCCTGATGAAATGGATCCCTTTGGGGTTTTACCACCTATTTTCAGAAATAGCTACACCCACATGATTGGTTTTATATACCTGTATCTACCATTATATATCATAATACACCATTATATACCCCAGTTTTTCGTAGTTAAAAGCCTATTGTCGATAGTTAGATCCGTTTTTTTACCCACACCCACTTCATAACTTCATAGTGTTGGTCGTATATCCCACATATATCCCCATTTTTGCCAATTGTATCACCACGATGGGGTCTAACCATGGTTAAACCCCCAGAAATGGCTTTGTTGAATCCCATCAACACCCTGTCATTGATGGTTAAACCCCCCATTTTTCCATGGTTAAACCCCCATTCCCGCTTTGGTGCTTCAAATCTGGCTCACCCTTGCCACCAGGAGCGTACCAGTGGCACCACCTAGTCGTCAGGCAGCGACTGGTACGAGCTGGTTGCATCGCATTCAAGAAGAATACTGTATCATTTAACCTTTGATAACAATATACGGCAATGGAAACTGCACCCGTTTATACTGGAGGTTTTACAGTAAATTCAGACCAAATCCCGATACCCTCTGGTTATTTATTTAACAAAGCTATGTAAAATGGTCCATTTATAGATGCTTTATGATTTACCTATTCACTTATAAATGGCTATTTTCCAAAGTGTGAAAACTCCAGTCCGACATCAGGCAACAGTCTTGGTGGCCCGCCCTGTGACCGAGGCGGGAGGGTGGAAAATCCACTGCAGATTGTTTTTGTTGCAGAAAACCATGGGTTTCCAGATCTTTTTGTAGGTGTACCCGGGGCAACTGTTAACTAGGAATTGTTGTATTTGTTTTACACCGAAAAAGCACAGACTGCATAGATTTACTTGGGGAAAATGGTGATGTTCATCAGAATTCCTTTTGAAATGCAGCCAGCAAGAAGGGAGGTTTGTCCCCAATTGGGTGCAGGATTCATGATGGCTATGTGACCAAAAGTGGGATGCAGGCAATTTATCTCAGGTGATGGTATGGGATCTCAGCTGGTCCCAAATCATCAGGTGATTCTACCCAGTTACCCTCTGGTAAACTAACAGTTTGCTATCGAAAATTGCCATTTATAGATGGTTTACCTATTAGAAATGGTGATTTTCCATAGCTATGTTAGTTTACCAGAGGGTATTCTACCGCTATGGAAAACCCTCCACCTAAATGGAGGATCAAAAAAGGAAAATCATCGAACCGAATGGTGGATGTTCCCACTTTTGATGACCAGATATAGCAAGGAAATCACCCCAAAAATTGGTTGGTTTGACAATTGTGTAAAAAAATGGCCTGGAGTTATTCCTCTATCGTTGCGGATGTACATCCCAATCACCTGGCAAAAATAGACCTGGTTGGTGGTTTCCCATCAATCTGGGGGATGATCCATCACTGGACTCTTACAACACAACCATATTACAATAGACCTGGTTGGTGGTTTGGAACATGAATTTTATTTTTCCATATACTGGGCAGAATATAATCCCAACTGACGAACTCACTCCATCATTTTTCAGATGGCTAGGGCGAAAAACCACCAACCAGATTTTCCCGATGATCATTTGGGGATATCCCCTCGTAGACAAAAAAAACATATCCCATGTTATTGGTTGTACATGCCATTGTATTCAGATATATCCATGTTTTCCATATTTTCCAAGATCAATCCGAATCAATGTTGAGAAATCTCCATTTTCAGACAGAGCCATATATTTGATGATGGGTAATGATGGTCGTCATTCAAAAATTGGTTTTGTTTCAGGTTGGTGAATTATATTACTGTTTATAGTATCTTCATTTGTATCATTACCATTACTAATATCATTTATTGTCTATGTATTCATATCATGCGAATCGTTATCCAGTCATACATGACAATGAATTGATAAACTCTAAGTTCAATGATGTTTCTCTTATTATTCAATGAATTTAATGTTCCAGACATATATATATATATACATACATATATATATATACACATGATTTGAATTAAAAATCCAAATTATATTTGTAGTTTGTATTGTTTTGTATTTTGTAATATCATATAGAATATAAATATATATATATATCCATACATCCATATATAGATATATAGATGTATATAGATATGATATCCCACCTTTAAACCGTTAAACCCACACCTCTCGGCTCCCGCGCCAAGCACTCGCCTTGTTGTCAGGTCTCTGCCTCCGCCCGCGGTCTGCGGAACGCGGTCTCCGCGGTCTCCGGCGGAGGTGAACGGAAAGGAGCCGCCCGTGGAGTCCCGGTCATCCCCATGGAGGTTATAAAAATGGCTAATAGTGAGTTCATGGTGAATTAATGGTTATTATAATGATATCCATACATATATATATATATATATATGTAATTAGGTTACCCTCTGGTAAACATACAAAAAACCTATTGAAAATGGCCATTTATAGTGGATTTCCCCATGTATGTATGATAGTATATATGATATATATATATATAACCAACTATGGTGATTAGTGGTGGTTAATGGAGGTTAGTGGAGATTATTAATGGCTAATAGTGAATTAATGGTGATTCACCTACTATAATGATATCCATGTATATTATGTATATATATATGAAATTTTATGATAGTTGGTACTAGTTACTACAATAATAGTTTGATCTTTCAGTAAATCTGGTGATAATTAGCTAACCCTCTGGTAAACTAACAGTTTGCTATTGAAAATGGCCATGGAAATACTGGATTTACCCATTAATAGCATGGTGATTTTCCACAGTGATGTAAACGTTTACCAGAGAGCAAACAACAGAAATTAGGTGTTTAACCGTGGAAAAATCCTGAAAATCTGCATAGATAGTAGGTTCAACATTTAAAAAAAAAATGACTCAAGCATAAGATTTGAGAGATTTCAGCGAGAGTAGTGAAAACAAACAGAGGTTTTTTCCCGGAGATCGGGGATGAAACTGGGGGTACCATTCCGAGCGATCATCTCCCGTTCTTAAAGGTGCATCCTCAGAATCACAAGTGAACGATCATCAATAAACCATATGTAAGTCAAGGATTATTATTAACCATATTAGTGATGTTAAGGATCATTAATAACCATATATTAGATCGTTCAACTTGATGATTATTCAACAAGGTTTATACCATGTTTATCCCATGTACAGCTTCGTGGGGATCGCCATTTGGAACTGCTTCGACAATGCTTGGTGGTTTCGTTCACATCACGTTCCACCGTTTAGATCGTGAGGATCTGCAGGAGTTTCTGGAACTCTGCGCACGGCACAAGGCAGCCCTTTGTGCTGTCCAGCTGTGTGCCGTGAAAGTGGTTGTATACCCCAACGCGGCTATTTTGATACGAAAACCGATGACTCACCATTAGATTTTGGGGCACCCAATTTCCACAAAACACAAGTGTGCATTGTTTTTTGCGCAGATTGTCCAAGTATCTAGCCAGTTTTTGGGGAATTTAGCCACAAGTTTTTCAATTTCACCACCAACAAGGGCCGCAAAATTGTTGGGAAAGTCCGACTGTAAATTCATCGCGTCTGGCTGGGAAACCCCATGTTTTTCAAAAGAGAACACGGGAAAGACATGGAATAACGGGTCTGGTCATAACACAACAAGAACCACTTGTTGATACGGGGTGGCACGATATACAGAAGATGGGTATGCAGCAGAACCTTGGTGAACACAGTAACCATTGGTCCAGAATTGGCTTGACCATTCGTCCAGGATTCATCAATTCCAATGTATGAGTGTCATCTACATGCACCCAAGGTTTGTTTCAGGAAGGACCGGTTAACCCACTTGCATTTGGAAGACATTAGCTGGTCCAAAAATTGGGGAGTTGAATCAATCTGCCAGTAACACTATTCTTCCGAGGAGCCAAGTTGACTGATTATCAACACAAGATTCTTGTTATGAGATTGTTTGAAACGACAAACCTGTGGATTTTTCTTGGTACAATTCCTGCGTGTGTTCACTGATATCCCGATAGTATAGCTGGAGTCCCATACCTTAGGGTTCAAAGCCCACCCAGTCACTGTCATGTTCATCTTATCTTCGCCATAGGTCCAATATCAAACTGAGCAGTGGCGGCTAAACCCGGTTGGTTGATGATTGTAACCATTTTATAGAAAAATTAACCATGAAAATCTTGGAATATAAGAGAATATATATATACGTATATACATGATGGTGGTTAATGATTAGTTCGGGGATTATACTAACCAATATAGTGGAAAAATGACAATCCATGAACGGGGAATCCCTTTCAAGCAACCAATATGAACGGACGACACCCGGTTTTGAACACTTCTCAAATCTTCATGATCTACTGGGATCATGGGTGAAGGGAGAATCCAATACAGAAACAACTCATGATTGATGGATATTAACGGTTAATCATGGTATGGTTAATCATGATTAATAATCTGTGGTTAATAATCTATGGATATGAATGGCATCCACCTTTTTCCTGAATGCGTAGCGAAGGGTACTCGTTTTACTTTGGGGGTCGGGTTGAGACGTGCTCGCTCGACGCTGCTTGTGTGTCCGTAACCGTTCGCAACCGTCCGCAAATGTCTCCCAGTGACCGTCGTGGGGGCAATATAGCCGTGCCTCTGGCGAGTTCTGCAAAAGCGGTCACTTTTGACATTTCAAACGTCGCGTAGCCTCGTTTCGCGTGGCGGGCGTGGCACCTTGGGACAATCCAACATGTTTCATAACGTGTCGAAACATGCGCACTTTACACTTTACACTCCAAACTCCACACTTAACACTTTACACTCCAAACTCCACACTCTACACTTTACACTCCACACTTTACACCCCACACTCTACACTTTACACTCCAAACTCCACACTCTACACGTTACACTCCACACTTTACACCCCACACTCTACACTTTACACTCCACACTCGACACTCTACACTTTACACTCCACACTTTACACTCCACACTCCATACGTTACACTCCACAGCTCACACTTGCCCTGTACACCTTACACCCCACACTCTACACTTTACACTCCACACTCCACACCTTACACCACACTCCATCCACACTTTACACTTTACACTTTACACTCCACGCTCCACACTTTACACTCCACACTTTACACTCCACACTTTACACTTGCACTTCACACTTGACACAACCCCTTCCACTTTACACTCCGCACTCCACACTTTACGCTCCACACTCCACACTTTACACCACACTCCACACTTTACACTTTACACTCCACACTTTACACTCCACACTTTACACTTTATACTCCATGCTCTACACTCTACACTTTACACTCCACGCTCTACACTCCACACTTTACACTCCACACTTTGCACTCCACACTCCACACTCTACACTTTACACTCCACGCTCTACACTCTACACTTTAAACTCCACACTCCACACTCTTCACTCTACACTCACACTGCCCATTTCACACTTTATACTCCACACTTTACACTCCACTCCTTACACTTTACACTCCACACTTTACACTCTACACTTCAAACTCCACACTCTACACTTTACACTCGCACTCCGCACTTTTCCCACTTTATACTCCACACTTTACACTCCACTCTTTACACTTTACACTCCACACTTTACACTCTACACTTCAAACTCCACACTCCACACTCTGCACTTTACACTCACAGTACGCACGTTTCACACTTTACACTCCACACTTTGCACTCCACACTTTACACTTTATACTCCACGCTCCATACTTTACACTCCACACTGTACACTTTACGCTCCACACTCCACACTTTACACTCCACACCCCACACTTTTCACCACACTCCACACTTTACACATCTTTACACTCCACACTCCACACTCTACACTTTACACTCCACACTTTACACTTTACACTCCACACTCCACACTTTTCACCACACTCCACACTTTACACATCTTGACACTCCACACTCCACACTCCACACTCTACACTTTACGCTTTACACTTTACACACCACACTTTACACTCCACACTCCACACTTTACACTCTATACTCCATACTCTACACTCCACACTCTAGACTTTACACTCCATACTTTACACTCCACACTTTACACTCTACACTCCATACTCTACACTCCACACTCTAGACTTTACACTCCACACTCCACAATCCCCACTTCACACTCTACACACTACATTCCCCACTCAACAACACTCCACTTTCTTTATACTTCACACTTGGCACTCCACCCTCTTCCACATTCCACAGTCTGCAGTGCACTGGCACGGTAACAGGGGGAAAATGGTAAAATCTACGAGGCTTTGATGTATCACTTTTGATGGTTAGGTCCTTTTTTCCTCATTCTTACATCTCAATATATCCCAATGTTCATTGTTCATCGTCACTTTTGCAGATGAAATCCATGTTTGTCAAATCCAAAGTGCTTCATGGTTAAACAGTTTGATTGCATTTGCCCATGGCTAAATCCAAATGTGCTCATGAAACCCAATGTTGCCAGTTAAATCCCAATTATTGATAGTGATATCTAAACTCTTGCAAGTCAATCCCAACTGGTTGGTGGTTTGAAACATGTTTCATTGTCCACAATATATGGGATAATCCTTCCCTTTGACTAATATTTTACAGAGGGGTTGAAACCACCAACCAGCCAATGTTCATGCATGAAATCCCACTTTTTGCTGCTTAAACCACTTTTTCCTTTTTTGCAGCTGATTTTCTTGAAGCCTAGCCATCCCGCAGGTCGCTCTGCTCCGGCCCCTGCGGGGCCTCCAGGCACTCGAAGTCCAGCACGGGAAGCCCAAGGGCTGAGCGCATTCAACGGATTTTTTTCATGGAATATCATACATATCATACATACATAAATTGTGTGTATAAATATATATATAATGGATGTGTATGTATGTACATATATATATAGAATGAATATGTGTATATATATATAATGAATATAAATAAATAAATAAATGAATAAATAAATAACATACACATAATGGGATATATATGACTTTGGGATTTATTCTGGGTCCGTGGTTTTTAAATATTCCCACTGGGCAATCCACTATTCCCGGTGTTTATTTTTGGCGGGTTCCTTTCGCCCATCCAATCGGATCTCAGTGGAGCCTTGATGGAGCGAATATGACGACAGACGCCAAGACATCGAAGACATGGCAGGAGTTGCAGTGGGAGGGGTGCAAGCAGACGGTCATTAATGGTCAGTGTATGCAAGTGGGTATTTTTTGGCGGTTTATCTCTTTTCACATCAAATTGGAGATTGGGCGCGGCGCGGCGCGATCATCTTCAAGGAATCTTTCTTTGGCCGGTCTGGTTTGAAGTCTGCTTCGCCTTCAATTTTTGAGCAGGGTTTTTCGTCTCTTAAATACAGCCTGAAGCTTCCAAGCTTTCCTGAGAGCGTTTCCACCTGCAATTTTTTTACCAGCAAGAACAGCAAGAATTGGAATACCAAGAATTGATATGACTTGGCAAAGTGGTTTGTGGAATTGGGGAGTTTGCCATCAAACATAAAAAGAATGGATTTAATGGATTGGAATCGGATGCTACCCGTAAAAACCCAGATTCAAGTTCAAAACTTTGGGGATCAAATCGATACAACTAATATAAGGATCAAACATGATGCCACAGCACCAGGAAATGCCACAACTAACATAGCTAAGATAGATCCTGAAACTCGTTCATCCCAAGGGGAAAAGTCTGTCCAAGGCCCGACTCATGGCGTCTGTTGGATATCACTCAAGATGATGATTTCACCAGACATTGTCCCTACGAATCCCAAAAATGGCCGCGAAATGCGGCTCAAATTCAAAAAAGATTTGGATATACCGATATATGCCAGTGAGAATCGAGCCAGGTGATGGTTTGATGAAGTTTCCCAGTCATAAAAAAACAACAACAAAACTGGGAGTCAGGACCCTTCACCAAGTGGCGGATTTCTCTTTTTTGGATGGACAACCACTCTGAAAGGTTATAGGGGTCCCAAAAAGAAAATCGAAAAGTTGTTCACACCAGTTCCATGTTGCAAAATCATCTAAGTTCCAATGGAAAAATCTAAGACTTTGATGGTCGTCCAAAGTTCCATCGTTTTGGAAGTCACAGCTGTCACAGCCACAAACAGGGCCACATTTCCGCGCACCCTGAGGGTCGAAGTCCCAGCAAACGCGGCCCCAATCGCAGCAACAGCCCATCCACAGGTGGGTAGGGCTAAGTTGGGGAGGTATTTCAGTGGGGATCCCAGTCAGTAAGTAGTTTATAGATTTATAATCCGCCTATATCCGGGGATATTCCGAATATATCTGAGGCATAGACTTTTTGTTACCCAGACATGGTAAGATAATAATCCACATATCAACTGGGGCAACTATCCCGGTTGGGAATGGGGAAACCAACCATGCTCCCAGTAGCAAGTGGACATGGAACTTTGAGTTTCCCGAGACGACTCGATAGCCTTATTTCAGGTTAGTGAAATATTATAATTTACCCAGATAATATATAATAATAATAATAATAAATAATAATAATAATAATATATATATACATACATACATAGTCAAGAGTATTTGATCCACTGGCACACGAGGTCGGTCATGTTTGACCAAAGACTCGGCGCTCAAACGTTGCCGATTCCGGTGCGAACTTTCTCCAACATGGTTGGCTTCAGGGGCGACAGCTCAGTGATGGGAATGATCTTGGCAGCATCGCTGGACGAGATGGCCGTGGACGACATGTCAGGGGGTTGGGGCAATGGCCCAATTAGGACCCCATCTCTCTGGCTGGCAGCTGCTTTGCAAAACCCAGGCTACTGGGGCCTGTGGGCAATCAGAGCAGCACCCTTCAACTTGACAGACGGGAGCCGCGAGGCCACTTGGGGCTGCAACAGGGATGTCACAGGAGCATTTTCCAACCCACAGCAGGTGATGGGCAATGTTCCAGATTTTCTGCACCTCCTGGTGGGGCTGGAGGTTGGCAACCGGAGCCGGACAATGGCGCTGAGTCTTTCCAATCCAGACGCGTTTTGTGTTCTTTTCCTCTGTCCATAGTCACAGTCCAAAGCTATTGGCCTCGCCATGGCCAAGGTTTTCATTGTTTGAATCCAGACACGTACCATCAGTACGGTAAATTGTTTGCGATGAAACTGATGACCAAACATTCGGCGTTTCAAGAGCGGTTGATGGCCCTTCCCCTGTTTGCAAATCAACGTGGAAGTACAGAATTAGTCCCGGATGTGTTTAACGATTGGGATTTAATTCTTCACCACTGAAATCACCTCATCCCAAATGCATGACTCGAAACGTTTTGAACCGTCAATCCAATTCAATCATATCAATACCCACTACGCATATTTAGATATGGATATATAGATATATAGATATATAGATTTATAAATATATAGATATATAGATATAGATATATATTGTGATTTGTATGTAACATGTCCACCCTGATGCTTGCCTTGATGTGACTGCATGTGAACCTTGCATACCACCAGCATGTTCCGATGGCCCATATGGCACAAGTGCCAGTGGAGGGTGGGCCGTGGTTTCTTGGTGTTGGACACCATACCGTTGCTTGAGCCATTTCCTTGGGAGGAAAACAACGTTTTGCTGCTGCGGATTTCATTCAGAGAAGACAGGGATCTTTTACATCATTTCAGTGGTGGGACCACTTTCATTTCTGACAATCAGGGATTGCTGAGATCTTGGGCTACCAGTGGGAAGGGGAGAAATCCCTTTCACACTGGTAGCGGAGCTACCTGGTGCTCCGGCTGCTTACAGTTTTGACTTTTCTGGCTTTGGAATTTTTCCTTTCTCACTGTAGCCGAAAGAGTGTGATCCAGGGGGTAAGCTTTGCATGGCCATGCCTCCAGCCACCCAAGCTGCAATTGAGACGCCAGTGCCAACTGATGAGCCCACTTTGGGATCTTCGCCTCAACTGCCGTGGTCCAGCATACCGAAATTTGTGCCTGGATCCACGAATGTGCAAGAATATGTGCAGAAATTAAAGTTTTTGTCGGCCATGTGGCCTGAAGAATACCTTAGCTTGTTAGCTCCTCGTGCAGCTCTCCTGGTCGAAGGGACAGCCTTTCGCAAAGTAGCCCGTTTGAGTCCTGAGAAACTTCGTGTGAATAATCAATCAGGGATCCAATTGCTGGTTGAAGCTATCGGAGGATCTTGGGGTGCTACTGAACTGGAAGAGAGATACGAGTTTTTTGAGAAGGCCTTGTATGGCACCATTCAACGAAATGATGAGTCTCATGATTCCTACCTGAGTCGCATGGAATCCAATTTTGTGGAACTCCTGAGCAGGGGCACGAAGCTGGAAGAGGTTCAGGCCTATGTGCTTCTGAGACAATCGCTCCTGGCTCCTGATGACAAGAAAAAGATTCTCCTTGAGCACCCTGGTGAGTTAAAGTATGAGCCGGTGGTCAAATCCTTCCGTTTGCTTGGTAGTAAGTTCTTTTCGGAACTGCAGGGAAGTCGTCAAAGTGCCAAAACAAAGGTGTATGATGTGAACCTGTCTGAACAAACTGAAGGGGATTCTGGTCGTCAGTCTGATGAGCATTCCACAGAACGGGCATTTTCAGTCTTGACAGAGGATGTGGAGCCCGAGCTTGATGCCGAGTTCATGGAGGTCATGTTAGCTGCCGAAGATCAAGACGCCTTGCTTGTCAGCTCCTTTGAGCAGGAACTTGAGGATTTTCTTCAGGATGTTCCTGACATGCATGATGCAATGGTGACGTATCTCGAAGCTCGTTCCAAATTGCTTGAGAAGCGTCGCAGCCGTGGCTTCTGGCCGATCAAGGCCGGGGGAAAAGACAACCGTGGCTTTGGAAAAGGAAAAGGTCGCGGCAAAGGAAAACGGCAGCGAGACCAACTCTTGGCTCGCATTGCCAAGTCGAACTGCCGCTTGTGCAATCAAAGAGGCCATTGGAAAGCGGAATGCCCCAACAGGGACAAAAATCCTGATGGTGGTACCGCTGTGGCCAACATTGTTGAGCCGTCCCAACCTTCCATGGTCCATGAAGTTCACTCCGAGCCTGAGTCTGCCCCATCCGATGTCGATGATGTGTCCTCCGGTGTCCTGCCTGTTTTTAGCATAGGTCCCAGCCAAGATGTTCCAGATTTTGCAGAAGCCTTTGTTGTGCAAGCCTTGTTGAATAACTCCCATAAGAGTCAACTAGGTCTCAAGATGAAAGGGGTTTGTCAGATGAAAGCCAAGCTGTCTTCACGTGCGTTTCCAATGCCCAGGTATGCAGTCGCAGTGAAGAAGAGCCTCCGACCTGAACCTTTTGAGATGGATCGCAAACCCTATGAAGCTGCTTTGCCTTTGCCTGATGTCTGCCATCTGGCATCAACAGGTGACCGACAGTGTCACGCAATTTTAGATACCGGAGCCAGCAAATGTGTGATTGGCGAAAAGATCTGGAAGCAGCTTTTCCAGAAACTTCCAAGTAGTCTGCAGCAGAAAGTTCGTAAAGTACCCAGTCAGGTAAAATTCAGATTTGGCAACAATCAGACTTTGCAGAGTGAATTTCAAGTGCAACTTCCGCTGCAGAGTGCTCCTCACTCGAATCGTCGCTTATGGTTGACCATTGAAGTTTTACCAGGCAGTACACCATTTTTGTTTAGTAAAAGAGCTTTCAAACAACTTGGAGGAATTTTGGATACAACAAATGATTCATGCTTTCTGCAACGCCTTGACCGCAAGATCAACCTTGAGCTGAACCCTACAGAGTTGTATTTGTTGGATGTGATTCAACTGTGTTCTCACCCTCCGAAGAGTTTTTTCAAATCCAGTTTTGTCACAAATCATGTCAGTGTTCAATCGAAGGGTGTTGATTGTCCACATGGGCCGCATGATTCAGAATGTACAGTTGAAAATATCTCCCTCACAATGGCCAAACCAGCCTCAAGAGACAGCAGCTCCCGATCGCCGTGCCAATTGTCCAGTGACTCTCAACATGCCGCCTCCAGCACAGATGATGACGTCGCTGAAGACTGTGGCCGAGGCGGTGATCAGCCTGTTGACGATGTTGCTCCAGTTTCTGATCAGCCAGTTAGAAACTGTACCAGAGGGCCCGGAAAATTCCCCAGAAGTGATGCAAGCCATGGAGGGAATGGTCCTCGAGCTGCAGAATCAACGAACGATGTTGCAAAGTCTCATGACTTCCGCCCAGAACGCCCCATCACGAAGGGCCCAAGGTTCAAATGGAGATTCAATCACCGGAGAAAGCTCTCCGCAACAACTGGCACCCCGACAGTCTCCGTCACGAGCTCCAAAGACACCTCCAGAAGTTGCTCCACTGCCGATGGCCTCACTGAGAGTCGCTCAGGTTCTGCAGGAACCGCCAACGGCAACTTTGCCGACAGCTGCAATGACGAGCCGGGTGTCAAATTGGCAGATGATCGAGGAGTCCGAGGCCGAGGTGATTCTCGACCTCGAGGGCCGCCAGATCGAGTTGAATCAGCCGAGCCAGTTTGGTTCCACGACTCCCTTGGGTATCATGATTCCAAGGGCCAGCACTCAGATGACCGTGTCGGATTGGGGTCAGTGCCGAGTAACCTGGGGGAAAAAGCACAAGGGGCGCACCTACATGCAGGTGTGGCGTCAGGATCCATCTTACTATCAATGGGCGGTGGCTCGTTTTGCCAATCTCACGCCCGAAGTTCAAGATTTCGTGAAGTTTTGTCAAGTGCAGATGGATCTCGATCAGCGCTCCTACTAAGATCCGTCACAAAAGATCCTATGGTGAACTCAGCCTTTCATGATGATGTTGCGAAGACTCGCCTGTTTTTGAATCAAAGTGCACCTCCAAAGTTGTTCAATCATGCAGTGGCTGATTCCATTTTTCATGCTAGCCGGATCTTAGAAGAAGCTTTTGTGCCTCCAGCGTGGAGCCTTCCCCAAAAGCCGTGCGTCTTGCTGGAAGTCTATGCAGATCAGCACAGTCCCTTGACTGAAGCTCTTAGGAATTTAGGTCTCAATGCCATTCGGTTCACCCGTGCAGACGGTGATTTAGCCACTGTTGAGGGTCGTAGAAAGCTGTGGAACATCATCGATCAATATCAACCACTCAACATTTGGGTTGCACCGGAATGTGGTCCTTGGGGAGGATGGTCGAGACTAAACCAATACAAAAGTGTTAAGCTCTTTGATCATGTTCAACGTTTGCGCAAACAAGAGCTTCAACATGTTGAACTGTGTGCTGCATTGTGTCAATTTCAGGTTAAGAGGAGCCGACACTTTCATTTGGAACAACCAAATGGTTCCACGATGCCACAACTGGATTGCTTTCAGCCGATTCATCAGTTGACTCAAAGAGCCAGTTTCGACATGTGCACTTTTGGTTTGAAACACCCCTTTTCCAAGCGATTTATGCGAAAGTCCAGTCAGGTTTTCTCAACGGATCCATTCATGATTCAACAGCTGATGCCAGCCAGATGTGACAAGAGCCATGAACATCAGCTGATCGAAGGTAGCGTTTCGATTTATGGCCAACGCATGTCCCTGACAAAGTTCTGTGCCTCATACTGTCCGGGGTTTGCCAGAAAAGTTGCCTCATGGATGTTGAAGTCCCTTGAACAAGCCTGCGTAGGTGAACATGAAGATGCACCACCCAGCAAGCGAAGTCGTTTTTCCTTCAATTCCCATAAACGTGCCAAAGTTTCCCATCCAATTGATCTTGATCTCCCCCAACAATCCAATCATCCTGCCGTAGATCTTGATCCCGAAGATGCAGACATGCCCAAACTTGATGATAGCCCAGAACCCGCCGTTTCTTTTGAAGATGCTCCAGCAGATCCTAGGACAGTGGCGGATATTTCTCAGCAGGGTCTTGGTTCTGTGTCAAGTCCGAACTTGCCGCCAGCTCCAGTGTTTTCCCAAGTTCTTTCATCGTCCGAACGATGGAAGGATGTCTTTAAGATCATGGAGAGCCTGGCCCCGCGTGTTGGAAATTTCCTGGTTCCCATGTCTCATGACGTGTTCAACCAGGTTCAGAACTTAGTGTCGCAAATGCAGGTTCAGGCCGTTTATGTTTGCCGTGGTACTGAAAGATTTCAACTGCCGTTAAGCATTCCTGATCGTGACAGAAACCGTATTCGACATACGGTATGTCTTCATCGCAGTTCAGGAACTGTTCATGATTTTGGCTGTGAAGATTGGTTTAACCTTCGTAGAAGTCAGAGGATCCGAAATGCTGTTCCATCCAAACTCATGATCACCAGTTTTGGGTATCCCAAAGATGCATCCGGCAGTATGGAGCCTTGGCCGGCAAACAAACCTGAGCCTCAAGAGAATCTTGTTCCTGCTGAAAAAGTCGGGGAACCCTGTCCTGACAATCCCACTCAGCCTGTTTGTCGTGCCTTCCGTGAACCATCGAAACAGATATGTGAGGGTTGGGCACCGCCTCCAATAGCTATCCATGGTCCTAAATTTCGTGATTTGTCAAATCAAGAAAAGAGTGACCTGAAGAAGCTTCATCAAAACCTTGGTCATCCGGACCCAAATGTTTTGGCAGAACACCTGAAGGCACAACATGCTGCCCCACACGTGGTGGAAGCTGCACGTGAATTTGTTTGCGATGCGTGTGCTGAATCAGTTGGTCGAAAGCATCAGCGTCCTGCCAAGCTTCATGAAGCCCGAGACTTTAATGATCTTGTTGGTTTAGATGGTTTCTACTGGTCCGGCAGTCGTGGTTTCCGTGTTCATGTTTTTCACTGTATCGATGAGGCTTCATTGTTTCATTTGGGTCGCCGCTGTGAAACAAGAAATCCAGATCAAGTGATTGATACCTGGACAAGTTTTTGGACCTCATGGGCTGGAGATCCTGTTCAACTTTATACTGATCCAGCAGGTGAATTCATCTCTTTTGAATGGAAAGATATGTTGCGCAATCGGGCAACTCAGCCCTTGGTGACCCCTGAAGCATGGCAACGCGGCCGTGTTGAACGCCATGGCCAAATCCTAAAAAGGATGCTATCCCGCTGTGATCTCGAAAGACCAATTGAGAATGAACAAGATTTTGATCGCGTTTTGCTGGCATGTTTTCAGGCCAAGAATGCCCTCACTCGTCAACATGGTTATTCACCTGAACAAATTGTGTTGGGAAAATCGTTGCGTCTTCCAGGTAGTTTGACTTCTGATGACAATGCCTTGTCCCATACATTGGCCCTTAGCAATGAACCTGAAAGTGAGAGTTTTCGCCGCCTTTTGGAGATCCGTACCACTGCCAGAAAGTCCTTTTTGATGACTGACAATGATCAAGCCATCCGAAGAGCACTCCTTCGACGATCTTGTCCTACGAGAGGTCCCTTTGAACCTGGTCAACTTGTCATGTACTGGTTGAAACGACATCGTGCCAGTCGTCAAGAAGCTGGACGTTGGCATGGTCCAGCCAAAGTAGTTTTGCAGGAAAGCCAGTCTGCAGTTTGGATCACTCATGCTGATCGGTTATTCAAATGCTCCCCTGAAAGTTTGCGTCCTGCGTCACTGCGGGAATGGAATACGATGTATGGCCATGACTCTTCATGGATTCCAGAGATTGCCCCACTTGACACTGAAACCAAAAATCCCCAGACACCTGTTCCATCAGAACCATATGAACCAAGTATTGTGCCTGACATTCCCAATCAAATTATTCGTAGCCAATCTGTAACTCCACATTCCTCAGTACAACCTGAAAGTGAGCTTTTTCCTGATCCCAGTAATCAGCTTCCGACCGATGAAGTAGCCGAACCTGTTGAAAATTCACCACAAAATGAAGAGCCATTTGACCTGGACGCAACCGATGAGCCGAATGATGATCCTACGGAAAATGCCATGCCCATTTTGCATTGCAGTGCTCTGGACTCCTCCGTATATGAATGGACGCAGTTTGATCCTGGAGAAGCCACACAAGACGTCCTGTTGGCCGATGATGGACTTCCCATGATTGAGAATCCACTTGAATGTGAAGAACAACAGTGTTTTGCTTTGTCCATTGAGTTAAGTGATAACGATGTCCATCGATGGGCCGCGGCTGACAAGCCTGAAGAGATGGCTTGGCTGGCCAGTGTAAGCAAACGTGCTCGTGCGGAAGTTTGCATCAAGAACTTAAATCTGGAAGAGAAACTTCTGTTTGAAAAGGCGAAAGATGCAGAGTTGAACTGTTGGATCCAAACTAGTGCTTTAAAGCCCATCCTTCGAAAGAAACTCAATCCTGAACAGATCTTGAAGTCCAGATGGGTTTTAACATGGAAGTCCATCAATGAAGAAAATCCAGAACTCCCTCAAAGAAAAGCCAAAGCCCGTTTGGTTGTCTTAGGATTTCAAGACCCGAAACTTTGTGAAGTAGCCCGTGACAGTCCCACCTTAACCAGAGAGGGTCGTCACACCATCTTACAAACAGTTGCCTCTCGAGGCTGGACCTTGTCTTCTTTTGACATTAAGACTGCCTTCTTGCGTGGACAATCCGACAGTAACAATCCACTTGCCATGGAGCCTCCAGTTGAACTTCGCAGGAAATTGGGCCTCTCCTCTGATCAAGTATGTGCCCTTGTGGGAAATGCCTATGGTAGAGTAGATGCTCCTTTACTTTTCTATCAAGAACTCAATAAACAGCTGCAGAAACTTCAATTCACCAGACATCCGCTTGAGCCTTGCGTTTTCATGTTGGAGACTGGCAGTGGCCTGAATCGTGTTTTACACGGCGTCATTGGGACTCATGTGGACGACGGCGTTTGTGGCGGTGATCAGTTCTTTCATGATCAGCTAGATGCACTTAAGAAAGTTTTGCCCTTTGGCTCCTTTAAACAACGAAAGTTTGTCTTCACAGGAATCCATTTGGAGCAACTTCCTGACAATAGCATTCTAGCTTCACAGCAGGAATATGTGCGAAATATTCCCGCCATAGACATTGGCCGGCCACGGAGACAGACACCTGACTCCCCTGTGAATGAAGCAGAACTTAGCAAACTTCGGGGTGTCATTGGAAGTCTTCAATATGCTGTGACGCATACCAGACCCGACATGGCTGCCAAGCTTGGAGAGGTTCAGGTTCAGATTTCCAAAGCCACTGTTCAAACATTGTTGTTAGCAAACAAAATACTTCGTGAAGCTCAGGAGACAAGTGATGTTCGTTTGTGTTTTCGTAGCATTCCAGTTGAACAGCTTACCCATGTCAGTTTTGGTGATGCCTCTTTTGCGACTGCAAAACAACTTGCCTCTTTTCAAGGAACTCTTATTTGTGCGACCACTCCAGAGCTAAATAAAAATCAGTTGGCACCTGTGAGTCCGTTGACCTGGACTTCAAAGAAAATAGCAAGAGTTGTCCGATCAACTCTTTCCGCTGAAGCCTTTTCCATGTCTGGCAGTGTAGATCGTCTTGGTTGGATGAGACTCTTGTGGGGCACCCTCAATGTCCCTGACTTCTGTTGGAGGGAACCAATTCGGGGATTTCAGATGCTACATAGTGCCACTATAGTCACGGACTGTAAAAGCCTATATGACTTAGTTAGCCGCACTGCAATGCCTTCTTGTGAAGAATTTCGTACTACTCTTGAAGTTCTCTTGATCCGTGAACGTTGTCAAGAACATTGCGTTTTTAGATGGATTCCAACTTCTCTTCAAGTAGCCGATGCTCTTACCAAACCTATGGATCCTGTGTTGCTTCGCCAAGTCTTAGCTTCTGGAAAATTTCAGCTCCATGACGAAGCTGAATCCCTGGAGAAAAATGCCCATAAGAAACAAGCTGTACGTTGGATGAAAGCTCAAACTGACGTACCTTCCAAGACCAATGTCACATCAAAAGAAAATTAAGGGAGTGTGATTTGTATGTAACATGTCCACCCTGATGCTTGCCTTGATGTGACTGCATGTGAACCTTGCATACCACCAGCATGTTCCGATGGCCCATATGGCACAAGTGCCAGTGGAGGGTGGGCCGTGGTTTCTTGGTGTTGGACACCATACCGTTGCTTGAGCCATTTCCTTGGGAGGAAAACAACGTTTTGCTGCTGCGGATTTCATTCAGAGAAGACAGGGATCTTTTACATCATTTCAGTGGTGGGACCACTTTCATTTCTGACAATCAGGGATTGCTGAGATCTTGGGCTACCAGTGGGAAGGGGAGAAATCCCTTTCACAATATATATATATAGAAATATTGATATTTTGATATGTAGATATATAGATATATAACTATATAGATATCTAGATATATTTTTTTATTGAATATACATACATACATACATACATACATAGATAGATACATACATACATACATACATAGTTACATACATAGATACATACATACATAGATACATAGATACATAGATACATACATCCATACATACATACATCCATACATCCATACATCCATGCATCCATACATCCATACATCCATCCATACATACATACATAGATAGATAGATAGATAGATAGGTAGATACATACATACATACATAGTTACATACATAGATACATAGATACATAGATACATAGATACATAGATACATACATCCATACATACATACATCCATACATCCATACATCCATGCATCCATACATCCATACATCCATCCATACATACATACATACATAGATAGATAGATAGATAGATAGGTAGATACATACATACATAGTTACATACATAGATACATAGATACATAGATACATAGATAGATAGATAGATACATACATCCATACATCCATACATCCATACATCCATACATCCATCCATCCATCCATCCATCCATCCATCCATACATACATACATACATATATAGATACATACATAGATACATACTTAGATACATACATACATACATGCATGCATACATACATAGTCCCCGCGTTTTTCTGAGTTTATATTTTTACTTAGATACGTCCATACTTACATACCTACATACATACCTACATACATACCTACCTACCTACATACATACAGTACATATTTACTCCATTTGCTGATGTTCAACACTACCCGGCTCTTTCACCAACCTGTGCTATTTCCGCCACAGGTGCTCCGGGGCGCACCAGCCCGGCGACGCGGCGGAAGGAACAAGAGCTCTTGGAACAGAAGGTTCTGGACACAGCCTGTGGTGGGTTCATGGTGATGTAACCAGCAAAAAATGGAGACATGTGCTGGTTTAACCATCAATCAGCATGAAAAATGCTGACAGGACCAGCGAAAATTTGGATTTCACAGGAACTTCACCAGCAGAAATGCTGAAAGTATGGTGGTTTTACCATAGATCATGAGAGATTCTTGTGATTTAATGGATATTACTGTGGATTTAACCATGTAAAAATTGAATTGATGAACCAAACTTTTGGATACCATCAGAATAGCCAAAAACTGAGATTTAAGCAACCAAAATGGGGGTACAATTACCCTCCAGTAAATTAATTTAGACCCTGGCAGATAGGGGTTGGAAAATTAGTTTCCACTAAAAATGGTTGATTTCCTTGGCCTATGTTAATTTACCAGAGGGCAATCAGTTCAACATGGGGATGCAATAGATAAATACAACCTCACAACGACCTCACAATGATCGTTGGGGGGAATCATCCCAAAATGGTTGATGTATTCGTATTGGGGAATGTTGGTAACTTGTTCGGAAAACAGAAGAATAATGGGATGCTTCATGTGGTAAACCCAACAATAAGCCAACCCCAATACTACCATAAATTCCCCAAGCCGTAGGTTTATTATTAGCTTTTCCACAGTAAAAAAAATGTTTATTATGCATCAATATTTGTTTGGTGCCGTTAGAGGGACGAAACCATCAAATTGCCAAACATGTGGGATTTGCACCGCTGAATGGTTGGGTCTATGTGGGGAACGCCTTGGTGAATGCAGCCTCTGTATATCAAGCAACTGATGAAGAGTTCACCAAAAGATTGGAATATTTTGGCAAATCCCCTGGCGAATGATTTTTCAAGTGGGCTTTTTTCGGCTGTAAATAGTGAACTGTTTGATGGTCTGGCAGAAGTTTATTTTCCCAGTAGCGAACCCAATATGACCATGGTTTCCTGCAAAGCAGGCCAGCACTTAATCGGCAAATCAATGGTTTGGGGTACCCCATTGTTTGCGATACATCCAGAATATATCCCATGCAACTCAACATCCCAGAGAGTATTGATGAAAATTGTACCCTCTCCTAACCTTCGCAACCCAGCAAAGGGGAATAATCATGGCACATTTTCCCCAGGCTTGCTGTACACATCCAAGTTGGTCAGGTGGCCAACGCAGTTTTCCAGCACTTGTAGAAGACGTCAAGGAGCATAAGCCCAGTAGTACTCCTACGACAATCAATAGCACGCCAGCTGCGGACTCATACGACTTATCCTGACTCTCGGAGTTGTCTGGATGATAACTCTTAAATACCCCGAGTGATGACCATATGGCTGTCCAAAAATGAAATATTATCCGCAAATGGTGCTTTGAAGAAGAAATTGATGAACCAATCGATTTAGGGATACCACTGGTTTCAGACGTCATGTTTTCATTGCGGTCAACTAGGTCCACGCTTGATAGACGGCCGTGGCACGAAATGGGATTTTCAGAAAAAAAAACTCAATGTTTTTTGACGTTCCTCATTTTTGCCTTGTTCCAAACTACTGCGAAGCAGCACTTCATAGCCTTTTTTTCCTCATTGTTTCAAAAGTCGTTTCAGCGTGCATCATGTATGTATGTGAGGAAGTGCAAGACGACATACAGTAGCGTAGCATCATATATGTGAGGAAGTGCAAGACGACATACAATAACGTAGCATCATATCTGTGAGAAAGTGCAAGACGACATACAGTAGCGTAGCATCATGTATGTGAGGAAGTGTAAATGAACGTTATTACCCCACCCCACCCCACACAATAACGTAGCATCATGTATGTGAGGAAGTGCAAGACGACATACAGTAGCGTAGCATCATATATGTGAGGAAGTGCAAGACGACATACAATAACGTAGCATCATATCTGTGAGAAAGTGCAAGACGACATACAGTAGCGTAGCATCATGTATGTGAGGAAGTGTAAATGAACGTTATTACCCCACCCCACCCCACACAATAACGTAGCATCATGTATGTGAGGAAGTGCAAGACGACATACAGTAGCGTAGCATCATGTATGTGAGGAAGTGCAAATGAACGTTATTACCCCACCCCACCCCACCCCACCCCAATGAGCAAAAAAGCAACAAAAGTACGCGGCCGTCTACCAAGCGTGTGCCAACTACATTAGGGTAGTGTTCGGAACTTTGGCATTGCTTATGCAGTGGCTATCAAGAGGGGTATTGATGATATCCCCATCAAAAAATCACATTGAAATCCCTTTAGTGTGCCCATTTTTTATGTCAATTGAATCACTAGCATGAGATATAGTCACATGATTCCCCATTCTAGGGGATATATCCCGATCAGTTAACTTAGATATCTCAAACATGTGCTACGCAGATGGGTTTATCCGAAAATAGGCTACATCATTCCATCCATTGGTCAGTGATCCTTTTCCCGATTCAAATGGCCACAAATGGAGGCATACCCCATTGTCAGACACACCAAAATCCTATTATATTCTCTATATTCATTCCCATTGTTGCTGGTAGGTAGCCACTATTGATGGTTTACCATGGATAAATTCTGTTAAACTGCTTGCTTACATCCCACAAAAACATCCCAGTATCGATGGTTTCACCAGCAGTTTCCCATGTTTTTTTACCATTGATGTGCCACTATACCCGCTCATGTTTCCCCTATTTTTCCTAGTTTAATCCCCATTGCTGATTCTTAACCCACCATTTTTTGTTAACCTTCGGTAAACTAACACATAGCTCTTGGAAAAAAAATAATTGATTCATGTTTTGCCTATGAAAAAATGGTGGTTTTCCATAGTTATGTTAGATTCATTGATGATTTGCCCATGAAAAATGGGTGGATTTTCCATAGTTATGGGAGTTTACCCGAGGGTTACCATCAGCCCGTAGTTTACCACATTCCAGGCCATGTTGGAGCTTCAGATCTCCGACGCCACACGGTCACAGATGCTGCTGCAGCGCATGCTGGATGAAGCGGGGGGACCCAACGCCGCTTGGCGAATCGCAAAGAACTCATATAATGAGGTTTATCTGTGGATACAACTACTGAAAAGAACTATGATTCACATATTATATGAGTAATGATATACATGTATATGTATTTAATTATTTATATGTATTATCTATCTATGGAATAACTATTATCTATGGATGATTAATATCAATTAATTATCAGGTCCTTGGGCAGGATCGGCAGATGACAGTTTTGCATCATGCCATCCACTGTAAATCAAATACCATAGACAGTGCTCAGTTTATCTAGATAACTGTTGTCATTGATGGAGGACGTCCCACCGCTTTATCTCGATGTAGTACCCTGCATAAAGATAGAAGAGTAGAAACCTACCAATAAAGTGAAAAAATACATCACTTTAGGTGGAGTTTGGTGGAGTAACCTCCAACAACAGGATGACTCCCACTTTCCATAGTGAAACCACCATATTGGGGGTACCCAATAGCTGGATGGCTTATAGTGGAAAATCTCATCTATAAGTGGATGATTGGGGTTACCACCATTTTAGGAAACCTCCATATGAATTATACCCTTTCATAACATAACTATGATTCACAAATGACTAATGGCTATCAATCACTATATATCTAGATATGGTTATAGGTAATGATAGATATATCCATTATCTATGGATTATCTATTTATGGATAATTCTAAGGCCCTTGGGCAGGTCATCCTTTTTTGGCATTTTGGGATAGGGGTACCCAAACTCCCTGGCCATTTGGCTCAGCCATGGACGCCGAGCTCGCCTGGCGCCGCGCCCTGCACTTCGAGGCTCTGCGCGCCAGCCGACGGCCAATTGCGGGCTACGGCGCAGCGCTGGCGAGTTGGGAGAAGGGTGCCTTGGAAAAAATTGGTTTTTCATGGATATGACCGGATATATCCGGATATCAATGGGTTTTCAATGAGATTTAACCAGGAAAACTGATAGATTTATGAGATATTACCGGTGATTTAACAATAAAAAATGTGAGTTTGATGAAATGTTAACAAGCAAGAATGTGGAAATGGTAGTGGTTTCATCATCAATCATGGGATATAATGGGTGGAGAGTTGAACTACAGCCAAAAGATGTTTCACATGAAACCTGCCATTGTGCCATGTACCCCGACAAGTATACTCTCCCACGTTTTCCCCTTCCAGCTTGACATTTTCCTTGAGGTCGTCACTGGCAGCAAGCCATTCGTCTCTTTCATGCCATACCCCAATCGAAAGTTGAGCCGAACCTCATTGCACACAACATCCTGATCAGATGCGTTGGGCACCGTCAGTGGCAGTCTGCCGTTGACCTGTTGATGTGTCAGATGCGACGACATGTGAGTCCTGACGTGGTCAGCTACAATTCTGTGACTGGGTGGTTTCAAAAGGATGTCTTTTTTGTCAAGTTTACTTGAGATGAGCATGTTTCACACAATTTTTCGTTTGGTGCATAGGTGGCTCACCAGAAACAAATTACCACTCCTTTTTCCAACGAGCCAATGATTTTTTCCCTGGGCCCGGCTTGCTCACAGCCACCACTGAGGTTCTGAGCTCCTGCGACAAAAACGGCCGCTGGCCAGAGACCATTGGGCTTCTCGAGGCAATGCCTGCAGTGGATGTGGCAGATGTGATCAGTTTCAGTGCATCCATCAGCTTCTGGGATCTCAACTGATCCAATTTATCCAATGTCAAACAGCCAATAAGGAATACTAAACCAGGAGTTTGGAGTTTCATACAGGGATCATTTCTTTGTTGTCAAGTGGGAAGATAGTCCATTTCTATCTATTTATGTTGGACCAGGCTGCTTCAACCAGGTTCCTGTGAAAAGTTCGGGCTATGGATGGAGGCACTTCGCATCTTTCAATGGGCCAAAGATGTGAAGATCCAGCTGGATGTGATCAGCTACAATGCTGCCATCAGCGCTTGTCAGAAAGGAAACCGACCAGAGAACGCCCTGATGTTATTTCGAGAGATGCAGCAATATCAGATTGAAGCTACAGCGACCAGTTTCAATGCTGTCATGAGTTCTTGTGGAATTCAATGGCAGCAGGCACTGATTATGTTTGATGACATGCAGTCAGCTGAAATGGAATTGGATGTCATCAGCTTCAGTGCCGCCATCAGTTCTTGTGACATCGCAGGGGAGTGGCAACGGGCTTGGGATCTCTTCCACACAATGCCTCAAGCTAAGATCCAACCGAATCTTATAGTGTTCAACGCTTTGATGAGCTCGTGCGAAAGATATGGGCAGTGGCAACAAGCTGTGTGTTTCTTGGATATGCTTTGTTGGTGTTTGATTTTCATGTTGGTGGCTTTGTTGCTGAAGTTCTGGTCGGTGGTGTCAAATCTGTCCTACTTGACCTCTTATTTGGGATGATCCTCGTTGGCCGAAAAAAACCGCGGGGACAGCTGAACCAGCGCCCTTCCGGTGCAGTTGGGATTTGTCATGGGCATGCATGATGATGGTTTAACATGGTTTCACCAAAATCAGTTGAGATATTGGTTCCCTTTAGTTCTGGCCTAATGTACAAAACTGATTCAGTGGACCTGCAGGCCCAAGGCCAGTGTGCCCATCCCATCAGGTTTCTTGGGGTCGATGTGTGCCCTGCATCTTCAACCTGACGTCATCAGCTTCAACTCCGTCATCACGGCATGTCAGCAGAACTGGCAGCAGGCGATCGCCGTTTTTGAAGACATGGTCGTGGCGAAGGCACTGCAGTGTAAAAGGAGGGAAGATCCTTGAAAATTGCCGTTTTGGCATAGGTAAGAGGTGAAGATTGGGTATGTGTAGGGCTTCCAACTCAATCATTCCCGGCACCAAAGCTGCTAAAACCCTGAGGTAAAGCCAAGTCACATCACCTTCAACACATTGCTGACCTGTTGCGAATCCCAATGGCAGCAGGCCTTGGGTTTGTTTGAACACATGGAATGGATACAGGTTCAACCAGATGTCATTGGCTTCAATGCAGCCTAGATTTTGCTGAGTAGTAGTGTTCATTTCGGCAAACATGTTTTTTGTTGCTTTCCCGAAAAAATGCTTGGTAGATCCACCAAGACTTGCCAAACTTCAGACACTGGGAAGATTGTTGGATATATTGTACCCAAAAACCCATGGATTTGAAGATATCAAATCCATCCAAGGCAGCCATGGCTGCTTGCCATCAACAACCTCGGCAGCTGCTGAAGTTCTTCGATTCCATGGCCTCTGCCACGCTTCAGCCCAGCATCCTGAGCCTCCGCTGCGTCGTTGCGGCCCTGTTGTGGCGACCGCAACGGCCCCAGTGCGCCCGAGTCCGCGGTTTGTTGGGGGCGGTGAGATCTGCCATGATGGAGTTGCCGCTGAAAAGTGGTGAGATTGGGGAGATCAGAAACAAATGCATGACCGCATGACCCCCAAAAAAATGAAAATAAAGCTGGAGAAAATTGGAGATGGAGACAGATCTTTGACATGGAAAATCCAAGAGCCAACTCACAGATAGTGGCCACTAGTTTTCATGGTGCCCAGCAGAAGGGGGATCTTGAGAAAATTAGATGCGGGTCCCCTGTTTCCAAGGCCTGGGTGTACAAGTGGCAATGAAATTAATGACGCAGGCAATCAGATTCATAATGTTGGTCAACACAATGGGCATCCAGCCAAAGGGATAGTAGCGGGAAAGTCAGTGTTCACTGTGCAACTGCACATTTCCCTTCCATGATTTTCTGGGACACTGTCATCACAGCCGCCTCAGTCTGAGAATTTCGAAGTGTTCACGTGGGTGTGGCCCAGGGAGTCATGACAGATTTTGTCATGTTTGGTATGAAGCTTCCAGTTTTCGGGGTATCCAATTTTGATTATATCCTGGCAGCCAGGCATAGTGGTGACCAGGTCCAGGAGCGTGTTGTATTTTCATTTGTGCTGTAGACCATCTAGTAATGACTGCACAGACTATTGGCTATTGCACTCACAGTCCTGTCAGCCACTCTGGACCAAGTGCATCATGAGGGGCTCAATTTGGGCATCCAATCTGGACTTGGCCAACAAGTTGGATGTCTCCACCAAGGATTTCACCACCCAAATCTCCAGATGCGCCCGGTGCCACCAGTGGCACGTGGCCCTGTCGTTGTTCGCCACGCTGCCGTCGCGGCGGCTGCGGAGCAACGTGGTGACAAGCACAGCGGCGATGGCAGGTGGTGAAGGATGGCGGAGGGCCATGGAACTGTTGCAGAAGATGTTGGTGGATGAAATTCGGGTGAATTCCATTGCGTTTAATGCAGTGCCTGGGCGGTTGAGGACTTTGTTTGTTGGGATTGCAAGTACGTCAGATAAATGATGAAGCAAGACAAGTTCTCAGGTACTAAATCCCCAAGATTTCTCAGCGTTAGTTGATTTGTTGTGAACATGTACAGGAAACCCGAGCTGGTGCTTGCCCTCAAATCTTGCTTGTACCTGCATTTTTTTCTCTAGGAGAACCAAATCAAAAACATTACATTGGAGGTCTAGACTCGTCGTTGCTGCGACCCCTAAAATGAATAGATCCAATACATTCCACAAGGATGTCCACGTAGCTGGGATAATTCATTAGGGAGATGGGAATGAGTATGTCGCATCCAATTGAGGAACCAATTCAACCAAACATGACCCGTCGGATATACTTCAAATTTACCTATCCATCTCTTGATCATTTCTAAGTACAATTCACTGGTTGGTGGTTTGGAACATGAATTTCATTTTTCCATAGATTGGGATTTTCATCATCCCAACTGACTTTCATATTTTTCAGAGGGGTAGGTATACTAGGTATACCACCAACCAGATTCAACTTTGCATCTATAAAACTATTGCCCCGTCCCTTGCAGGCCATAAACTCTTGCCAGCCGTGGCAGCTGTCGCTGAGCTGCTTCAATTCCATGGTCCACCACAGCTGTTGCCCCGACGCCAGCAGCCTGGGTGCAGCCATCAGTGCCTGCAGAGAACGACCGGAAGACGCGTTGAAGCTCCTGGCGTTTTCGGCGACGTGGGGCATCCGACCAGAGTTTTGGCTGTCAACGGCTGAAAACCAAAAAAACAGGAATTTTCCTGCAGCAAAGATTGTCATAGGGGAGAATGGCTTTGTGACTTTGGGGGTGTTTCAAATGGTTGTTTCTGGTGTTCCAGTACATGTTGAAGGTGTTCCATTTACCCACTAGCCTGAATCTGGTTAGCGCGTTCATTTACATATGTTCCATCCCGAAATTGTGATGACGCTGATGCAGGTGCTGATGATGATGATGATGATGACGACCACGACGACCCAACCCATGGTTCTCCGGGGGGGGGGGCACAACAACCAACCAGGATTTGGTTTGCTTCACTTCCGCCATCATTTCCTGTGAGAAGGGCGGCCAATGGCAGCAGGCTTTAAGCTTATTTGATGCTATGCAGCTTTCCGACCTCCAACTTGACACTGGTTGATGCAGTTTCAATGTTTTGGGCAGTTCAACTCGCCAAAAAAGGGTGAACAAATAGCAAAAAATGCCCCTGCCTTCAATTTTCTGGGCCTCTCCTTTCTAGAAATCTATTGCCTTGTGCTTACCATGATCACTCAGGACGTGGTGTGCTTCAGTGCGATCATCAGTTGCTGCGAGAAAGCTGGGCAATGGCAGCAGGCGCTGACATTGGTTGACACCATGCTGCGGCGAAATCTTTCGCCAAATCTGGTGACGTTCAACGCGGCCATCAGCTCCTGTGAGCAGCAGGGCATGTGGCAGCAGGCACTGAGGTTGATGAAGTTGATGGAGGATGCGTCGCTTCAACCTGATGTGATCAGTTTCAATGGCCTCATCAATTCCTTGGAAACCAGCCAACGGTGGCAGCAGTCTTTGGTGATTTTCGACACGTTGCTGATGGCTGACCTTCAGCCCAGCTGCATCACCTTCAACACAGTCATGTCCTGCTGCGAAAAGGCAGGGGAATGGCAGCAGGCTTTACAGCTGTTGCAGCTCATGTCCGAATCGACGGTTGCATGGGATGTCATCAGTTTTAATTCAGCCATCAGTTCCTTGGTGATGAGATCGGGTGAGATCGGTGTTCTTCTGGGGAGGTGGTGATTCGACCACTTAGTCGTGAAGTTTGTTTTCTGGCCAAGCCATGCAAGCGAAGTCACGGGCTGTTTTGGTTGCGAGAGTTCAGCCCGCTTTGTTTTCTATGCATTTTGACCTCTATGAACTTTTGAAGACTTTCCAATCACCAGTACGAACCACAGACCCCATACCCTATTCACATAGACCTGGAAGGCAATTTTCTTTTGGGCTGGTTATTGAGGGTAGCTATGTCATTGAAGCGCGCCCCATAACCACAGGTTCTTGTGCGGGTCAGTGGCAACAAGCCATTCTCCTCCTGGAATCTATGGCGGCTAGTGCCATTCAGCCCACGGTATTGAGCTATGCGGCAGCCATCAGTTGCACGACAGGTGGGCCATTTCAAGTTGTTGACCGGTTGCTGTCAGCCCTGAAAGTCACGTTTCTTTCGTCACTTTGACGAGATGTTGGAATCTTGCGGCGGTGGTCGCAAGGTTTTCTGCTAGCTTCTCCTAGTTAATAAATAAAGAAATAAATATATATATATACACACTAGATATACTATACTGTTTAGATCTATATAGATATATAGTTTGTTGCCATGGTGTCCAAAGATTCCATTGCTCGCGTGCCGTAGATTCATCCTGGCGATGTTCGCCTGATGAAGCAGTGGAATTTCCACTTGTTTCACTGCCGGGTGGCTTCATTATGCAAGAAAACTGGGGTTCAACCCACAATAATAGTACTGTGGCTATTAAATTGATAGTTGTGGAAATACAATTGTGGGGAAATAAAAAATTGATAGCACTGGGGCTATTTAATTATGACTATCACGACTTTGTAGCATGCTTGTTCCATCCCCAACATTGGACACTGAATTGCAGCGCTTGGGATCGTCCGGGGAGGTCCCTCGGCACATCGGAGAAGTCCAACCAAGGGACCCTTGGTGATCCAAGTCATTAGGCCATGTAGGATTAAAACCTATGGTGACTTGGGGATGAACCCCCAGGTAAAATATGGAAACCCCCTAATACGTAGTATCCCTCATGTGTTTTCATTTTAGGGAAATCCCCAATTTGCTGAAATTTGTTGATTGAGCCATTGGACTTGTCTTAAACGGTCTCATACTGTTGCCCGCCAGCTATTTATCGTCCATTGCTGTCAAACATTTGCAGCAGTGACCATAAGAACCAATTCTCTCACAGTAGACAGCATCACCCCTAGGATCCTTGTTGGAATGTACTTAATTCTTCTTGCATAAGGCGCAATATACGATCTTTTATGATGATCTGTGGAAGAGAGTGTTTTACATCTTGTGATGGTAAAATGTTTGTAATTTTGTGTTACACCCATTCTAGCTCCTTGCAGCTCTCATACGGTGGTTTGTATTGGTTGTTCTCACCAGGGCCAGGTTTTGACCCATACCTTGAGGCTGCAATCCGGGCTACTAGTGAGCCTAAGCATGGCCCCAAATGTTCATATTGTTGAACCCTAAAAAACCAACAGAATAGTACAGTGTTAATCCCATATACATATATATATATATTATTACTAGAATTGTTTTTGTTATCATCCATCAATCATCAGTGGTTTGTTATTTTTAACCATATTGAAGTTATTTTTTTTGATACTTCACCCAGTGGTCCATATCTCTAGGATACTCCCGACCTGGCCAGGAGCGCTCACGCGGAGCTGCTGATCGCGTGCGGATGCCCTGTGATTAACCAAGGCTTTTGTTGATGTCACCCAAGGCTTTTGGGTGCCAAAAATCATGAGGTAACCAGTGTAGATAAGGAAACACGGAAATATGATGTTTTTAGACTTGAGAACTGTGATTTCATGATGGTTTTGTTGCGATTTGAAATGCAAAACCTGGAGATTCTGGGACCTCATCACTCAAAACTCGTTTGAGGTTTGATGCAGAAGTGGCTGAGTGTAAGGTGATACTGACCGGCTTACTGTGGATACCACCAACACATCATGGTTGATCTTGGAAAATGTGTGCTATCATGGGAATAGCTCGGCCTAACCATCAAACATTTATTGAACCACAAGAAATAGGACATTGCAGGGATTTCACCCTGAAAATGTGATGCAAAAAGGAATTTACCCAGGTGATTCGTGGCTGTTGGCTTGTACAATCTGATTTCATGGAGATCATGAGTTCATCTAATATGAAGAATGAGCTTTATTCACAACTTTCAGGGGATGATTTGGAAGGATTTGTATTTGGGATGACGCTTGGGATTTACAGATACAGATGTAGATATAGATCTAGAATGATCTAGATATAGATGTAGGTATAGAGATAGATGCAAGTGTCGATATGGATATAGATGTTTACGTGTATGCGTGTGTGTATAGAGAGAGAGAGAACAAAAAAAAAATGAATTTATGTGTATACATACCCTTTTCTTACGGGCTGCCATGTGGTGATTTTTTTCACCATGTCCCTGTGATCGAAAAATGCTTTGAGATGTCCCTCGCGACCAACTTTCACATCATCATCCCATGGATTGCCATCGCAGTGCTCGGCGTGCTCGTCCGAGCTTCACCCGTTCCCATGGTCCCAATGGTGTTGGTGATGCAACTGTCAAAATGACGCCTTGAAGGTGTTAACTTGCTGTAATCCTTTTAAAAACTGGGACGGGGATCATGAGGTCATTTCAAAGGCATGACCCATGTTACCAGGTACCAGGATCTTGCTCGATAGCCTTGCGATGAATCTGTTTAGAATACAAAGAACTGAACGAAATTCTGGTTGATGATGAAGTAGTTACTTCAAAGAAAGAGGGTATAGTTGTCAATTCATGAGATATTTTTGGGTGGTGTCAATTTCAATGGCAAGTTTTCCGGTTGCCCAAGACATGATTGTGCATCCATACGCCTACTTGGGGGTGCCGTTCCAGCCAATAAGTGGTATATGTTGGAATGCATCTATATTTAGAGGTTTATATCCCATCATACAGTGGTTGTAACCATTGTTTTACCCATAGCAAAAAGGAGATGGGTTTGTCTTACAATAGGCTACGGCTCAATCATCGTTTTACCCGTCTAGTGGTGGTTTCCAAAAATAGGGGTTTACTCTCAAATCATCCAAGTCATTAGGCCCTTCCCATTTGAGGCGAAGTTGGCTGCTTTGGGAGCACGCATTGAGCAGTTTGGGCCGCCAAGTTGGGGTCGTTTTTGTGTGGTGCCATGGTGGACCTAACCATGAAAAAGATAGAGAATAGCCTCTGGTTATTTAACATAGCCATGGTATAGATGGTCCATTTATAGATGGTTTACCTATAAATGGTGATTTTCCATGGCGAACTGTTAAATAACCAGAGGGTAATGGAGATTAATTTGATTAATGGTATATTGCTGGGGATATAATGGGATATAGAAACAAGTTATAATCAAAAGATGATATACCATGATATACACCCATATTCGGGAATGGGCATCAATCCAATAATGGAGATTGTTTGGAAACCCACCTACGATGGTGGGACGGGTACCCAAAATTCAATGGTGAAAATTTGCATTTTCCCATGTCAAAATGGCTGTATATTCGGGCATGCCTTTTTCAAAGCAGCATCGGCTATTTTCATAGGGGAAAAAGTAGGCGTTCAACATTGTTCAACATTGTTCAACCAGTCACTTAAATCATCTAAACTGCCCAACCACGTTCTAGTGACTTTCCGTGTGGTGATGGATCGATTGGTTGAGTATGAATTCCCCTAGTTCAGAAGTTTCTCATCGACTGATTGGTGGTTTGGAACATGAGTTTTATTTTTCCATATATTGGGATTTTCATCATCCCAACTGACTTTCATATTTTTCAGAGGGGTTGAAACCACCAACCAGCATTTAGAGGTTTTACTGCTTTTCGACCATGCACACATTCGGCTGCAGTGGCACAGGCTGGAACGTACCCGCCAAAGTGGACCAAGACTCTTGGAGGAGGGGCTTCAAGTACCTTGGATTCTCATTGGCATGTCTGCAAATGATGTATAGACCTCATTATTATCAACTGTTGTTTGAAAAGCAATAGTAAACTACCCACAAATTTACCATTAATCGGTGATATAAACCATGAAACCATCAAAATATAGCTGGTCTATTATTGTTTTACTGACATTGTTGCCATTTTAATAGGAACTGATTAACCAGTGGATGGAATGGCGTAGCCTATTTTCAAGCCCATATACGGCACAGGCAAATCCAAGATGACCCCACCAATGATCGCATGGTTTGTGGCTTCAAAGCCCCAGACAAGAGTATGCGATGATTGCCATGTTCCAGGTTCAAACATCAAGCTACCCTGCAAGGAAAAAATGTTTGAACCAGCGAACACGTGAAAGTGGCGCAAGTAAATGGTGGCTATGAAAGACTACTAGATACTTGCACGAATATACGTACATGTACAGAACACGCGTATATATATATATTATATATATAGATATATTATATATTATATATAATATATATTATATTATATATATATATTATATTATATATATTATATATATTATATATTATATATATATATTATATATATATATATTATATATTATATATATTATATTATATATATATTATATATAGATATATTATTTTATATATATATATATATATATTATTTGTATATTATATATATATATATATATACATTATATATTATATATATTATATCTATTATATATTATATATATTGTATATATTTATATATATTATATATTATATTATATTATATATTATATTATATTATATATATGAATTATTTGTATATTATATATATTATATATATTATATATATTATATATATATATTATATATTATATATATTATATATTATATTATATATATTATATATATATTATATATTATATATATTATATATTATATTATATATATATATATTATATATATATATATTATATTATATATATTTATATTTGCATACAAGTATAAACCATTAATACATACAACTAAGAGACATTGAACCACACGGTGTGCTCAAGCGCTTTTCCCAGTCATTGGATGTGCCTAGCACCAGGAGAATCAAACTCTCTACACCGAGTTAGAGGCCTTGCTGGGTCTGACGAATGCAGTTGGACCAGTGGTGCTTCCGATCAACATGCGCACATCTAGGCACGGTTCTGCATGTGTATATAATGCGTATTATTTGACATAGATTCAGATATTTTCATATATAGTACATTTCTACATATGTATTATAAATATATATATACATAATTCTGAACCTGTGTGCGTGAACATGCATATTTACATGTCTATATGGAAGATCAAAGTCTCGATATCTTTGTTCACCATGGAAATCCGATCCCCAAAGAGGCTCAGTCGCAGCAGATTGAGATCTTGCGACAGCAGGCGACGCATTGGAGAACGGGGAGGAGCACCATTTGTAGCATCTGGTTATGACTAACATAGCTATGGAAATCCATTATAAATGGAGGTTTCTAGCTGGGAAAATCATCTGTAAATGGACCATGTTCCGTAGCTATGTTAAATAACCAGAGGGTAAGTGGGAGATACCTTGAAATATCCCAGTTACTAGCTGCTTAAAAGAAAATTCTGGCAAGCTAATTCTGGCCACATCTGAGTCCTTAGTAGTTGGTTAATGTTTGTGGGATTATAAGCTGGTCAATGGGATGATTCGGTCAATTGTTAGGCATCCCCTATGATCACCAGCATTAACCATTTACGATACCACTGGCGATCCAAATGAAGGATGGTGGCTTTTCATGTTTAGTGGTGGTTTAGTCATCCGTTTTTAGTGGTGTTTTACTGGGGATCTTAGTGTCCCATCATTTTTGCTGGCTTTTCCCACTTTGCTGGCTAGACCATGTTTTGTCCTCGGGTTTTCCTTTCTTGGCAAGATGTCTTGCGCACGAAAATTCGGGACCTAGAGAGATACACCTTGAATTTAACTTTGAAGCTAAATCTGAGATCTGAAAGACAAAATTGCTGCTGGTTATGACCCTTGCTGGGTTCAATCTTGTATTCCTTGTAAGTCCTCATCCCGATATCAGCAGAAAATATGATGTTTGATGTTTGAACAGTCCAATACATTCCCATATCTTCCGTTTTCATGTTGTTCATATTTAACTCCACATGATTCATGGTTAAATCCCCATGTTTGATGTTTGAATATGCCAAGATCTGCCCATTTTCCATGGTGAAACTTTCCTCCCCAGCAGTTTTTGGTCGCTAGGTGCAGCTCTTGCGGGACGGTGGCCGAGAGGTCTGGTGGAGTGGGAGATGCCAAAAGAAAATGGTGTTACCCTCTGGACTACACATCATTACACGAGTTTAATGGGATTCAATGGTGGTGTTTTGCCGTTTTCAAAAAATGTGATTTAATGTGCCCTCCTGGTAAAATGGGGATTTAACCATCAAATAAATGAGAACATGATGATTGACAAGTGAATTTGCAGGTACGCTCTGGTAATCTAAGAGCTTGCTATGGATGTTACCATGTTTAGTAGGTAGTAGGTAAAACATGTATAAATAGGCCGTGCTCATCCGTTTGCCACAGCTATGATCGAAAACTGGGTTAGCATTCAGAGTCAGATGGGTCAATACTTGGAGGATCATCCTGCAAACCGTTGTGGTTAGCAAGTCACATGAAGAATCTCCCAATTCCTGGGGTTATCACATCTCTTAGCGGGTCGCCATTAGATCATTGAGGGGACACACAATGGGAGGATTTCTCCGCGACATTTTTACTGAATGCATGAGGGACACGGTGGTTTGACCATGGTAGAAGCTTCGTCCAAAAATGGGTTCTAAAACCAACCATGATATGAGGCTACAATGGGGATATCAAAAGGTATGTCCGACATTGGGGTTTGGTCTTAAGATTCTGTATTTGCATATTCTTAACATCATCGTCACCAACGTCATCATCACCACCACCATCATTCTCAACATCAAATTTGGTTCGCAACCCTCTGGGCAGGTTCTTCAGGTCGGAGCCTTAAGGGATTTTCCAAAAGTTGGGTTGCTGGCCGTTTTAAAAGGTTAATTCTGCTTGGATGCGCATCCCAGTTCGTAAATTGGTAAAGTCTCCAGCAAGACTTGTTTGTGTGGATCAGCAGAACCCCCACGAGTAGATTTCCACTTGGCAGAAAAAATCCGGTCGGATCTGAGTCCAAACAGGTTGTTAACAACATCAAGCAACAGAAAACGGGGTGCTTTTTGGGTCAACAGGATAAAACACCTATCAGTACGGTCCATGGTTATACCACTGCATCTCTTGAGGTTGAGGAGCCTACCCTACGAGAGGCGAGGGATGAAATTCCTTCTGTCGAATCCCGATGCATTTTGGGATCAACTTAGATACTGTGTCAGCCATTTGGTTGTATTGGAAGGCATTTTTTGATCTATTTGGGTGCTTTTTTTAACACGTGCTTAACATGTGTTTCCTATGTTTGGCAATTTTGTTCTATTTTTCACCAAAGCTGCCACCATCCGGTTTATCTAAACCAAAACCAAAAAAAGCAGAGTTACCTTTTTTGCCAGTTTTGACGTGTCCCCAGCAGACATACCCAAATCATATTAACTGGGGTTTTATTATTTATATATATATATACGTATATGTATGTATATATATATATATATATATATCATTATATCCATTGAATATAGAATAGTGGATAATAGAAAATAGTTTCACTAGTTATATTACCATATATATACACTGGTTGGTGGTTTCAAACATTTTCCATAATATATGAGATAATCTGTCCCATTGACGAACTCATATTTTTCAAGATGGTTAAAACCACCAACCAGATATTATACATATATATTTATATATTATATATCGTATTATATCCCATTATATCCCCAGTGTTTCGTACTCAAATGCCCGGTTATCCTCAGGAGAATTTGCGTCTCCGGCGCGACCTGGAGCTGAGCCGCGCCATGCTGAGCCGTGGGGATGCCGATTTTCCTGGTAGTTTCAATGGGATTTAGATGGAAAAACCTGGATTTTCCTGGTGGTTCAATGGGATTTAGTTGGGTTCATTGGAATGAAAACTCGAGAGAAGTAGAGTTTATGGGACTTCTAGTTATAGTGAATGTAGGTTGTAAACCAACTATAATCATGAAACCTACATAGATTGAAGTACAGCAACCTCGCGTAAAGTGGCGTCAGGTTGTGTAACTCTCCAGGCGAGATGGAAGAGATCGCCAAAGTTTGGATGTAAATGAGATACGAATCATCCTTTATTTACCCTCTGGTAAACATACAAAAAACTATGGAAAATCACCATTTTTAATTGGCAAATCCACTATAAATGGCAATGTTCAATAGCTATGTTAGTTTACCAGAGGGTACATGATGTACAGAATGATACATGTGCTGGTTGGTGGTTTGGAACATGAATTTTATGTTTCCATATATTGGGAATTTCATCATCCCAACTGACTAGTATTTTTCAGAGGGGTTGAAACCACCGACCAGTTTGGAGACAAACGGTAAATTGGTAAATTGGAGTGGCTAGATCATGGGATGGAAACAATTATGGATAGCTGAATATAGGTATACATGGGTATAAGGTGTAAGATGAATAGTTCCAAACTCGCATTGAAAGCAAACCCTCTGAACAAGTAGGGATTAGGTTGAAGCTGGAGCGTAATAAGGCCCAAGAGTGGGGCTGGGTCACGTTTTGGAGAGGGTAGATACCGATATCCGATATCCGTTGCCTTCAACCGCATTTCTGATTGTCAAATTCCTGGTCCCGATTTTTACTTGACAAATCTCCAACATTCTCCAACTTTGTTGGTGAATATCCTAATGTGTCCATTTAGACATCACTTTAGTCCAACAGAGTTCTCTTCAAAATACTTAATGATGGTGATATTTCATAGCTACGTAAACGTTTACCAAGGGTTTTCCCATATGTCTGGCATTGCTACATCACCGGTGCGTCCCATGTAGGTCTCCCCCTGATAGGTTACACTGAAGAGCTGGCGTCCATCATGTGGCGGGAGCCCAGCAGAAGCCCAGTGCAGGATCGAAATCAAGCTGGGTGACATGAAGGTTTTCCTAATACTGTAAAATCGATGGAGAACTGGTTGGTGATTTGGAACATTTGTTATTTTTCCACATATTGGGAATAATCATCCCAACGGACTAATATTTTTCAGAGGGGTTGAAACCACCAACCAGAGAATGATGGGTTGATCAGGACTTCATGATGAAAATCACGATGGAAATTTCGGATAGCGCGACCGCGTATTTGGCTAAACCATTGGTAAATGGCACTTGGTTTGCTAATGGGTTATCTTTTTTAGAGTGGCATATGAATGATACCCATCTATAGGTCGTTCCCGAAACGCACCGAAGATTCGCCAGAAATTGGGGAGAGACCCGGTACGGCTTAGATTGCCAGAGGGTAACGCTGTGCATGTTTATCGTCCATTTACCTCATCGTATGACCGGAGTGGGTGATGTTTTTTTGTGGTGCCCAGATGGGTCACGCCACCATTTGTTGTGTGTCAATGTACCTTTGTTGATGGTGGAAACCACCCTGAACCAGAACAGTCGCGGCCCCAATCATCTCAAGAATCAGTTGAGAAATCGGACAGATTTGAAAGCACCAGGCATTCCACCTATGTTGTGCCAGGTAGGCATCGTTTTGGTCGATTCATACGGAGTCAGAAATACAAACAAATCCTTCGAATCGAAAAAGGAGAACTTGTTTGTGGTATCTAGGATCCATAAAGCAGGTTTTCGTAGAAACTATCCATACATTATCCAGAAACATCCAGAAAGTCCCCCGTTTCTCTGTTCCTCTCCCCTTTTTGAGGCCGGGCATGCAGAAGGTGCTTCAAAAGTTTGACCACGAGCCCAACATCCTGACCAGGACAAATCCATGGCTTTCATGGGATGAAAATTGATGACGTTACACGTGGATCATGATATTGACACTTAAGTTCTATTACCAAGCTACAGGTTCTACAGCACAACAGAGGTGTCAATGTGGCTGGGGGTATGCTACATGTTGAGACAAGCCCATATCACTGAAAAAACCATACAATCATAGCGAGATTTGATCAACAGAACAGACATCTGGGCTCGGGTCATCAGAAATGGTGAAATATGTTTTGTATTCCACGATCACAATTGCTTCGTGCAATTCAGGAAACGTTTTTCCTGCAGGTTTTCCTTTATTCAAAGAATGCCAAATGCCTAAAGATTATTAAAGATTAACTCGTGAAAACCTGCCATTCAAAAACCCAGCATTTTTCACGGCTCCATCGGATTCAAGGTGAAATATCCGAAAAATCCAGCGATGGTTTTCGAGTCAATCCCTGTCCCCTCCACATGTTTGGTGAAGAAATCCCCCTGTGAAAACTCGATTGTCATTGCGGCCTGGTTGCCTGCCATTGCTTGGGCCTGTATGGGTATGTCCGTATTTATTTTTGTATTTATTTATTTGTTTATTTACTTTTCATACATCCTTAGTTATTTACATGCTATGAATGTATTATATATATATACATGTATATCCCATTGAATGTTGAAATATGGGCAGAGCCTCCAAGAAACCCTCCACCATCGCAGGAGTTTGACCGCGGAAGACGGCTTCGCGGAACAACAGGTGCACCTGGCCTAGTGGCTTCGTTTCTGCTGGGTCTCCCCAGTTGTCCACAATAATGGTTATGAATTGTTAGTCATGGTTGAATATGTGGTCAAATATGGTTCATGATGATTAGTGATGTTTAGGTCTTTTATCATCAAGATAAAGAATGATTCATGATTCTTTATAATGATGATAAATGATTTTTTGAGGGGGGTCGTATTACACTCAGCTATATTTTCTGGGTAAATTACAACGATCTGGAAGCCTTGAATGATGCGTAGTAAGGTGAATGATCCCAATAGGGCCTAATTTCAGGTTAGTGACCTATTATGATTTACCCAGATTCGTGGGATATTTATCAGATTTAGCCATCTAACATGGGGGTAATTCATCCATAGATGGGCCATGGCATGCCATTTTCCACATCGATTCTTCGTTTACGTGGACATGGGGGTTTAAGACGAATGTTGAAGAATTGTGAGACTGTTTAATAAGAACCGTTAATATTAACGGGATATCTCTAAGAGAAATCCAAACTAACCCCTGAAGCATACCAAATGCCATTTGAAGAGGGTTTATTGCGGGGTTCCTTTCATTGGAGGTGTTGGAGGGGACTTGTGGCATGCTCCATAGTGGGTATAGTGGGGATATAACCGGTATGCCCGGTATGCAGTCAATATTAGTAAATTACTGGCTGGTCTCAAACATTGCTATTTTCAGCAATTCAAATGGGATGAGAATTCCACCATCATATCTTCAGGGTGAACCGCCGGAGTAGCTTCACCCTTTGCTTTTCATTGCTTTTGTCCAAAACACCCATCAGTGTTGGGTAAACGCTCATTTTTCTAGGTTGATGAGGGTTTATGTAGATTGAAATGAAAGGCGATATGTCATTTCAACTTGCGAATTCTCTTTCTTAGATCCTTTTTGACTGGGTACCACAAAGAAGGTGAGGTGAAACCAGCAACTGAACTCGAATTTTCAGCCAGGAACCAGCTTCCAGCTCCACTATGTTGAGGCGCTGGTCTTGCGCCCGGTTGTCACAAGATTTTGCTTAGTTAAATCCCTGTAATATCTTATTGTAAGATGTTGAAGTTCCTAGCATCAGGTTTTAGTCAGCCCTCAGCCTGTTTCTCGTTTTCAGTTTAAAGTTCCATGTCTTAACACCCGCATGTATTTTATCTCTGAAATACATGCACCACCATTGCCCCATACCCTAGTATCATTGGGGAGAATCATGATTTGGGGTTTCATTGTCACGATTTGGGGGTTCTGCGCCGCCACAATTCCGCATTAACCCCAGATTATCATTGTTTTGTAATTACCATGTTACAGTTTTTATCACCTGTCCATTGTGTCCATTCATATTCTCACCATTACTATGTTCTTTGTTGCTATTCTTAGGGGAATAGACTTGTGATTCCTATTGAGGGGCATAAATGTACTCTATTATTATTGTTAATTGTTGTTATTGTTATTGTTTTTATTATTATTATTGTTACGATTGTCATTATTGTTTTCATTGATTATTACTATTATCATTGATCCTTATTGTTGCTAAGTATTGATGCCAAAATGTGTTTTGTCCGTGGCAAACCCGATCCTCATTTCTTTACTCATTGAAACAGCCTGTTGGCCTGTTGGGTGGCAAAATATTATGAACCATCTGAGATTAATACCAATGGTCGTTTTATGTCAAATTTGTCAAATTTACTATATTAGCCTACTGGCATATTGGCGTCGATATTACCAGTATTGGCTAATATTCGCATATTAGTACTATATATGACCAGTATTCCCATTGATTAATACCAAACGAGTTCCATCTATTTTCTGGTGTTTTTCACTGCCTACAAGGCCTGCAATGCCACAAGGCCAGGAAGGGAATAGGGGATGCCCAGTCGTCTGGATTTCAACACCAAAATTATCATGACGACTGGATTGGGGTAGCCCTAGGAAACCTCCATTTTGGATAGGGGTTCAACCTGATTCAACCATCAAGAATGGGTTTTTTGCGCACCATTTGTGGCATCTTCGCAGCCACAAAATGTTAATACCCCAATTTATGGCAATTTTTCACAGGGAACAGATTGATTCATCTGTCTCACAAATTGGTTACCTGGGGAAACCCCCATAAAGTTGGGCATCGAGGCCATCTCAATGATACAAGGATCAACAACAGATGAGGATTCAACCAACAGAAAATTCCGGTGAATTATCATCATGTTCTGCAATGAAAATGGCCATGTATGAGGTCTTTCAGGTACACCAACATCCCATATTATTGGTTGTGTCAGTCACTATGATACTATGGCAAGACACTATGGTTTGCCCGCACTCCCAACAAGCATTCGGGCAAACCATCATGATGATGATGATGATGATGGTGGTGGTGGTGGTGATGGTAATGGTGATGGTGATGACGATGACGATGATGATGACGATGATGACGATGATGAAGATGATGAAGATGATGAAGATTATGAAGATTATGAATATGATGAATATTATGAATATGGTAATGGTTACTTGTTCCATTTGAGACGGGAGATGTTTATCTCTTTTCTAAACCCTAAAAGAAACCCTCATTGCGGTATGGTTCATTGTTCCACCGGGCTGGGAGATTTTAAATCTTCGTCAACACAAGACCACTGTTTTGTTTGAGGTCGTTTGAAATTCATTGCTTTGACACTAGTCTGTTTTTGGGCAAACGGGGTCTGAGCGAATCATTCCATTCCATTATATCATTCTTTTCGTAGGTAAACTTCCTAAGTTTCACAGTTTTTAAAAAAAAATCGAAAGAAGCCCCGTCTCTTTGATGGGTTTCTACTTTTTCCGCCCAGATGAAGTTCCAACAGCCGTGCCCCAGCCATCGCCTGGGAGCTGAGTTTATTCGAAGCTTCCCGGCATGGGGGAAATCATCCACTTTGAGAGGGGTTTTCCAGATTTTCCATTTGAAATCCTTATGAAATGATGGTTAATAGCTGTTAATGGTCACACTGATTGGGATTGGATCTTTTCATCTTGGGATCAATTTTTGTGTTGATGGGGATGAGAGCACAAGTGCGTGTGTGTGTGTGTGTGCACTTTTAGCGCTGGCAGAAATTGGATGATGTTCCCAATCGAGAAGTCATTTTCAAGGGGCTTCAAACCACAAACCAACCTTTCGGTTCAGATTGCCGGTATGCGATATAGATACAATGGTGGCATCTCTAAGAGTTTTTGTGACCATTTTCACCGCCATCCAAATGCGGGTTTGGTTCAATCCCCATGTTCCATTTGTCGTGATTGAAACCACCAATCACCAGCAGATTCTCATATCCTCACTGCTTTTGTTTTCGCATGTCCAAATGCAGAAGGCCCATATTCCGGCCGTTCCCATAGCGATTCCCACATCCAACGACTGGATAGCCGGCATTTAAGTGGCAATTCACAATCACATACTAAGTCTTCATTTTGGATATCTTGCACATGCCTGAATAGTCTTGGATAGAATAAGTTACATCATGGGAACGTGGCAGTCTTTGAGCAGTTGTCTATGATTGTTGTCCACGTTCCCTAGATGTTCCCATGACGTATGATTCTATGCACTACCAGTTTCATTGCCCACAGTATCTCCAATTTTTACTATAGGGGAATCATAGCCAAAAGGTGGGGAAGTGAGCAATTTTAACTCTCTTTTCTTTTAGGGTGCTGGGAGCTGCTGTATTTTATCGCAATATATATATGTGTATATCACAATAATAGAGATAAATACATTAATAGTGCAATAATTCTCCGTTCGTCATTGATAGTTTTTTGTGTGATCATAAAAAGGGAGTAATGAGTGCATCATACTCCTTACCGTAGCTATACCTTCATCCATGTTTCGATGTTATAGAGGATATTGTCCATAGTATACAGCTAATAGTACACGGATATTTCCACGGAGGTGTTTCTCGCAATTTCGGTATCCCTAAACCATTGTTTGCCTTTTTAAAGTGGACCAATTTTGGATGAATCTGAATTCCCCCTCCAAGAAACCCGCGTCAATCCCAAGAAACTGGGTGTGTCAATTCCACCTTTGAGTTGGCTTCATGATGTTGGTTGCCCAAACCACCATTTATTTCAATAAGAAATATAAAAAATCACCATGTTAGTTGCTCCAATCATTATTGGTCACTGTTTTTTAGCAACATGAGTCATAGAGAAATCACCTGGTTGGTGGTTTCAAACATTTGGATTATGTTCCATTAAATATATGGGATGTCATCCGAAACCCATTGACGAAGTCCATCATTTTTCAAGATGGCCATTTCACCAGGCCATCTCGACTTCCTGTGGCGCCTGTAGCCCAGGCGGTGGAGAATGGCTAGGTGGTGAGAGTATAGCCAGAAGAAAGAGAATATATATATATATGTATGGGTAGATACCCCAATATATATATATATGTATGTGTGGGTAGATAACCAATATCAAGCATCAATTTCTATACACCAGAAATGGGTATAAGAAAAATGAGAAATACATAGCCAATATCAACCACGGGGATTAGAAACACAAATATTCATGAGTTGTGCTTCGCAAATGGGATTGTAAGCCCTTAGGTGGGATGCTGATATATCCTAGTTACTGACCACTTAGCTGGTTCTGGCAACATCTAAGTACTTAGTAGCAGCTGGTTAGTCTTCTGAGGATTGCAAGTTGGTTATAAAAGGGATAAATGGTGTTTTTGAAGCTTATTAAGCAAGGTTCTGAACCAGCTACTAACTGGGATGATCCTCCAAGTATCAATCCCAGCACAGAAATAAAGGTGTTGGGGTCAGTTAAAATGTGAATGCTGCTAGTATAGGTGCTAAAATATAGTTTTTGATTGTGTTTGTTCGGAATGTTCTCTCATACTGGAAAATGAATTGGAACGGGGAAATTCAATCGAAAGATTGATTGAATGTTAATGCTATTGTTCATGAGGGTACCTGGAAAAGAGGGAATTTGGCAACACTAATTAGTTTAGTTGGAAATATCGAATCATTTGTGCGTAGTTGTTTTACTGCTTAATTAGTGACATTGGTATGTCATTTTAATCCATGATGGAAACCCCAGCCAAAAAAGTGCTATTATAAAGATAAAGGAGGTAGATTTTGCCCCTATGGTTCCTGAAACGGGGGACGCCAAGCTATCAGCCAAGTTATTTTCAATTTTGTTCATGGGAAACCAATGGAGAACGATTTTAGAGCAAACATAATCTGTCAAACTGGATGAACTCCATGATGGGAAAGTATCAAGTGATGAGCGTTTTTGAACAGTGCTCAAATGACAATACGAATCATCTGGCAAATGTTTGGCTGCAACTCAGAACCGCACGGATGAACCCTGGCTGATCGAAAAACTTCCCCACTTGAAAATTGTTGAAACCGGGAGTCCCAATTCAATAGACCACCGTCCGGCAGGAGGCGCCGGCTTCATTCCTGGCAGCACGGAAGAGCGAGCCTAAGATGGAGCACCAGCAAAGAGTTGGTGTGTGGTGAACCTTACTGCATAGTAGGTGAATGACTGGTTGGTGGTTTGGAACATGAATGGTATTTTCCATATATTGGGAATAATGATCCCACCTGACTTTCATATTTTTCAGAGGGGTTGATGATGGTGGATGGGTGAGTGCTTAGACATTTTGATGGGGTGATCTGATTTAGTCAGAGTCAAACGTTTCAACGTTTGCCAGCGGTGAGATGAAATCCAGTGACCTTTCTTTCCTGACCATCCAGGGGAACTAGTGCAAGTAGACCACCTTTACAACCAAAAGGTGAGGTCATCAGTCCTACTTCTGGAATATCTTGCAGAAATCACTTGCAAAAAAAAGTGCTTGGATGTTTGGCATGATTTGTTTTGTTTGTCCTCATTGGTTAGGGAGCATTATCCTTGTTTGTTTGCTGCTTTCAGGATGATTTTAGATGTTCCACCACAGCGTCCCAGAACGAGGCATGAAGCTGCTCGAAAAGCCTCAACCTCTCCACAGAGGAAAAGCAAAGAGGACGGCAGGGCCATGGCCCATGACACACAATGGTTGTTGGTCGTTGACGACTGGTTTCTTGGTTTCCAAATTGCACCAGAGAAGTGGTTTTCCCGTCTGATTTATTTATTTATTTATATTTATATTTATATTTATAATTATATTTATATGTGTGTACATATATATAATATAATATATATATATATATTATATATTATATATATACACATGTATATATACATATGTATATATATATGTATACATATATGTATGCATATATATATATCAGAAACTCTACATGTATCTACTCTTATTTTTTCAATATATTGGAACTTTGGGTCAGAGTTGGCAATCCGACAGGACCGAGCTGGACAGCCACGGGCTGGCAGCCCCGTAACAGGCGCTGGGACGGTGATGGTGATGGGGCATCGGAATTCTTTGGGCAGGAGAAAAATGCTTTAGAAACCGAAGATCCACTTCCAACTGAGATGGGTATGGGTCAATACCTATAGATACATTTTTAGTGGGATGAACATCCATTTACCAGCTATTTTGGGGTTCACTAGGTACCAGGGTTTTGACCCATCCCCAGATCCATTTAAACCAACTGAAGAGTATTTCACCAATGGTTTCACAATGACCTAGGCTGGTTTCATGTCAGCCATGGCTCGGGAGGTAAAGCTGTCACCTTGGGCCGCGTGGTAACTCCCACTTTGGCCCCTGGGCCGAAGGTTTTCGGTGTCCGTGAAGATGGGTGGTTAGCAATTGGTGTACATATATATATATATATACACACATAATATGATTTTATATGTTATACATATGTGTGTATATATGTAGATAGATAGAGATAGGGATACGTAGGAATAGATAGATTTGTTCCGCACCCTTTATGCCAGGGCCATGCATCTGTACACGCACTGGTCAATTTAAGCTTGGGACCAACAAACGACAAGAAAACACATCCAAGAAGGGACAACAAGTGGAAATGGAAGACAGATTGAAGCTTACAAGGAAAAGAAACAAGAAAAGGAAATCAAAGAAGGAGGAGAAAGAGGAGGAACAGGTTTCAGAATGTCTATAGTGTGCATTCTAGTTTATATCGTGTACAGAGGCTCCGCCGTTGCAGGGTTGTCAATCATGAAGAGTTGGCGCAGGTTGGCTCTAAACTTGAAGACAGGAAACAGAAAGGTGCATACGTTGTCACAGCAAGGGCTCCATTTCGGGACCTGTACGGGGCCTTGTCAGTCTTGAAGTATTCAGTAGAAATGGGAAGGAAACAAGTCATAGGAAAGACAGGGAACACATAAACAAAGAGAAAGAAGAGAAAGAAGATAAAGAAAGAAAGAAAGAAAGAAAAGAACGAAAGAAAGAAAGAAGAGATAATGTAGCGAATAGATGTAAATAAAGATAAGAAAATATCCTCCAGAGCCCTTGGGTGGCTTATGGTCTATAAATCTTTTCACACTATCGCCCTGGGATTCCGGGACAGAATTGGAGGAGCTGCGGCTGGCTTGGATGGACGTCTGTGATGGATAGATGAGTTTCGGTTAGGTTCGATTGGATTCGATCGGATCAGATTGGATTACCCTCTGGTGAACTAACATAGCAATGGAAAATGACCATTTATAGTGGATTTTCCCAGAAAAAATTGTGATTTTCCATAGTTATGTTAAATTACCAGAGGGTAGATTAGATTAGATAAACACAGCATACAACCCCAATAGCAAAGTTTCACATCTCCGTTGATGCCAATTTGGTATTGTCCGGGGAGCCATTTTACTCCCAAAAAATACCGTTTCTTCAATACCACCAAAACACCACCGGAACACCGCCAAAACACCACAGAAGCACCACGAAAACATGAGCAAGACTCAAAACATCACTGGTGTAAAGGCATCTATATGTACAAGTACCCACGCATCTGTGTGCATAAGTTTTTGTAAAAAAGCATCCCTATGTAAAAACACCTGCGCATGAAGGTATTTGGGTGTAAAACCATCCTGGGTAAAAGCATGCGTATGTGTAAATGCATGTGTGAAAACTTGTTTTTGTGAAAGCACCTCTGTGTGAAAGTATTGGTGTACCATATGTTGGTCGTTTGCTGTTAGAATCTCTAAACTGCGTAGTATCTCCCGCAAAATTGCTCGGTATTTGTCTCCAGCTAGCACCCGTACATTGCATGGCATGATGCAACATCAGTTCATTGCACGGAGCTTTGCCATCCGGTAATATTTGCAGCAGTGCGAAGCTAACATCGGCAAATTGCATGGTAGTTGCAACATATAAAATCATATCTGCAAACTGTGCTGTGATGTTCACGGCGCTCTGAAGCAAGAAATCTGTACACTGTAGAATGTACGCAGTTTTAGTGCATCGCATAGTCTTTGCAGTATTGCAACTATCACTGGTAAACCGCATGGCACGCGCAGCATTTTGACATTGACGTCTGTCAATTGGATGCTATTTTTTCCACTTTCTGAAGCTCAAACCTGCAAGTGGACGGTATTCGCAACATCTTGAAATTATCATCTGCAGATTGCACAACATGGCATGGTGTTTGCAGCGTGTTGCGGCTAACATTTGTAAACTGCACGGTCTTTGCCACATTTTGAAACCAACATGTGCAAATTGCTTGGGACCTGCAACTCTTTGAAAGTAACATGTGTACATGGGAAAGTGCACGCAGCATTTTGGAGCTAGGCCTTCGTTTCTTTCTTCCTGCCGTCCTCCTTCCTTCCTTCAATCCCTCCCTCTTTCTTTTCCTTCCTCCTGTCGGGATCATGTCCTTCTTTTCCTGTTGGTTTTCTATTCTACTACCTTTTCCTTTGATAAATTTGCGCGAGGGTCTCGGTGCAAGTGTAGCATGCAACAGGTATGTCAACTCCTCTGATGAGGTGAGCAGCCCACTGGCCTGGTTGCTGCATGGACTCCGTTAAGTTACTTCAAAACATACGTCAACATCCGTTCCTCCCCCCACTTCAACCCAAACCTGGAAACGCAAGGTCGTCGTCACATCGTCATCGTCTTCGTTGTCGACATCGTCATGGTCCTCATCATCATCATCATCATCGATACCGATAAGGATATCGGTATCGATACCAACATCATCATCATCATCATCATGATCATCATCATCATCATCATCCTCATCATCCTCATCATCCTCATCATCCTCATCCTCCTCCTCTTCATCATCATCATCATCATCCTCATCATCATCATCATCAGCAGCAGCATCATCATAGGCACCATCATCGTCGTCGTCGTCGCCGTTGTGGTCATGACAACAGCATGCAACCGTTGAAGACTACCGGGTGCATGGCACAACCAACGGACCACCAGCACAACCGCCCCGACACCACCAACACGACGCCACCAAGATACGACCAAGACACCGTGAACACCTTGAATCAACGTGGAAGCCGCTGAGACACCACCGAGACATCATCGACGCACCATCAAAACACCAAGACACCACCGACACGACCGAGACCCCACCGAGACACCACCAAGACATGACCGAGGCACCACCGACACACAACCACAAGACACCACCCAGACACCACCAAAACACCACCGAGACACCACCGAGACACTACCGAGATACCACGAGACACCACCGAGACGCCACCGAGACACCACCGAGACCCCACCAAGACCACCACCGAGACACCGTCGAGACCCCACCGAGACACCACCAAGACCACCGAGACACCAGCAAGACACCACCAAGACATGACCGAGATACCACCGAGACACCACCGAGATACCACTGAGGCACCACCGAGACACCACCAAAACCGCCAGAGCAGCAAGAATCACTTCACGAAGTTTCGGACACCTCTGTTTTTGGTTAGAGGTTTGGACAAATAAACCTGCTTGGCAGCTTGGCTGTACAGGACATTTTCACGGTCCTGAAAAATTAAGAGACCGGATGCCACATCGCATAAGGTGCTTGATCGTGTCAGATCCTTTGATCCTTTGGTTTCTGATGGTTTTTGCATGTCCATCAAAAAGTTGCCACCAAAATGGATGATGACCTGAAAACAACCAATCATTTTGATTCGATATCAATTTAATACTGTGCAAGGCAGAGCAGCGCGCCTTTTGATCCTAAAAGAGCCTCCAGTCGTCACACTGATAAGAACAGATACTTCACCTGTCAAGCAGTGATAAGACCAGATCCTACACATACCCTATTGTACATGCATGCACATCAACCCTTTTGCACTCCCCCCACGACTTTGTCGTGCATAAAAGGGAGTTTTCGTGCCTTATGTTCGGCAGGCTCTTTACAGGGCTCAAGGCTCTTAAGATTAGATTTGCCAGTGATGCCAGGTGGTTGTTAGGCTCTACTGGTCTTAAAATCTGAAAAACCTACAGTGCGTAAAGACTCGCACTTTTCGAAGTCAACCTTGGCATGTAAAGACTCACACCGCGGCTGATCTATCGGCAGTAAAGACTCTGCCAAAGGAAAAATGTCCGGCTCTCAAAAGAGCATCTTTTCAAAATTGCGCTCCTCATGGATCATGCCGTAGAGCTCGAAGTCACTGACTGGGCCGGTGAATCGGATCTCACCGTGACCCTATCGGCAGACTCTTCTCGGCGCTCCACATAAACGTTTGTGGAACTTGCTGCAGCTTTCGATGTTGTCATTTGTGGTCGCAACACCGATCGCAGACCCAAGTCCGCTGCAGCTTTGGCTGGCTGAACTCCTTGTTCTGCTCGAAGTTCACCAGTCATACGCAACATGTGAGACAACGTTGCCCTCCGACTAGGCTCTTCCATCATTTGTTGTTGTGGTGGCCCCAAGCTGCCACCTTGATCTCCACCATAACCTGCGTGCCATTGCGGTCGCTGTTGCATCGGAGCAGCTATTGGTGGTTGTACTTGTGGAGGTCCAGGCACATAGGTCTGAGTCGCCCTTGGCATTGCCTTGCCAGGAGGTGGACCTGTTGGAGGTGGTCCCGCCATCACATGAGGTGGTGGGCCCGCTGGTGGTGGTCCTGGCATTGCATGGTGCACAGGAACTGCTGGTGGCTTGGCCATGCGGTTCATCCAGTCCTGCATGTTCTGTCGCTGAAACCAAGCTGCAGGGGGATGCTTTTTGCCAGGCTGAACCATTCCGTGCTCAAAAGGAACTCCCGGGTCAGCCTCCTCTTCTTCTGTGCCATCTCTTGTCAAGCCAGTCTTTGGCACAGCCATGACATTTCCCTGGAGCGCAAGTGAATGCGTCACTCCAGGAACCACTGTCCTGCGAAGCATCAAGCCCACCTGCGCAAAGTCCATCTCGACCTGCAATCCATTGAGCACACCATATCTGTAGGTCTGCATGGATCCAACCCAACTGGTTTGATCCCACTGGACCCAACGTCCATACGTCAAAGGGATTGTTTGGCCCTGCATCAGCGCTGTCATCACCTGCTGTACATGCTGCGCTGGCGGTGCTGGTGCCATGCCAAAACTTGCCTTTGCCCGCATCTGTTGCCCCAAACTTCCTGGGACCATCGGCGCCATCTCATGCTCCGGGTCGTTGCGCACCACCCTTGAAGGGCGCACAATTCCAACCTCTGTGTCCTGCTCCACATGGACCTCTTCTTCAACGTTCTCTGGCTCTGCGTTGACCTCTTCCTCAACATTCGCTGGGTCACCCGCAGTGGTCGAAGTGATTGCCACCTCGGTTGCTGTGGTAGCTACTGGTGGATCTGTAGCAGGTCCTTCGGCCCCACCATCATCACCTCCACCATCATCTCCATCGTCGCCCTCGTCCTCTTCAGGGATGACCTCCATGTCATTCTCAGAGGCCTCTTCCTCCGCAGTCTCGCTGCCATCTTCATGCAAACCATCTGCCACAGGCTCCAAGGCTTCACTGCCCTTTGCCTTGCCCTTCGCTGCGTAGTGGGCCTGCAGCTCGCCAGCGGTGGCCGGTTTGCCTTTTCCAAGTCGTGCGACAGAGGTGCGACTTCTGCTGCTGCTGCTGCCAGCTTGGCCTGGGGTGGTGCCGCTTTCCGTCATCTCCTGAACATCCGCAGCGTAGTCCACCGCTGCTGTAGCTGCCTCCACCGCCAGAGCCACCTCATTGGAGTCCTCGCTAGTGACATTCACCTGGTCGGCTGTGCGCAACGCCTGGACCGCCTTTGCATTGGCCGTCGCCAGGAGGATGCTTCTCCTCTGTTCAGCCGGCGTATCGCCACGCCCCATCAGCACCGGGGCTGCCTGCGCTGAACCGTTTCCTCCTTGGTCATGTGTGAAGAGCTGGCGGGGTCGACAGCCCTTGGCGAAGATCCTTTGCCAGGACAGGTTGGGACTGAGCACCCCATGGATGATCGTTGACCCATCCTTGCCCGTCTCCACATCCTGCTTGGTGCCTCTGCCACGTCCCCGAAACCAGTATCCAGGGGGTCGCGCCCAAGCCATTCTTTGCCTCTTGACATCCAGGGTTGTGCATGTCCTGCGTGGACTTTCTTCTTCATCTTCATCTTCATCATCCGCTGGAGGATCCGGCCCATGGTCTCGTTCTGGTTCTCGTCGATTTCGACGATCTCGGCCAGGATCATCTCCATCTCCACCTGGTGGGGGCATAGCCATTGCACCGTGCTTGCCCTCCAACTGCACTTGCCTTTCAGTCTGTGGGGGCTGCTCCTCATCCACAGCCTCTGAAACCAACTCATAGCTCCCATCAGACTGCGTTTCATCCACCTGCTGCGCTGGTGGTCTTGGAGGTCGCTCTTGTGGTTCTGGTTCTCGAAGACGTGGATCATAGTTGCGGATCGGCACGTACTCAAACCCAAAGCGACTGCCCCTCATCACTCTTGTTCTCATTGCTGCTTGCCCACGTTGTTGAACTGGTCCAAGCGGTTGGGGTTCTGTTCCAGCCCAAATGGCTGAAGTTGTAGGGCTCAACATTGCCACCCTACCACGTTCAGACACCTTGCCAGTGCCCTTTCCTTTTTGGTCAAACTGACCATCCATCTGGCCTTGTTGGCCCTTGTAGTGGCCTCCTTGGCCTTTTCCATAGCCATGCTGGCCATCATCCTGGCCATTGTGGCCTTTTCCCTTGGTTGCCCTCGAAGCCGGCAGTGAAGAAGTTCCTGTTGCCGAACTTGTGGACGGCCTCGCCGTGTCTTCCATGGCAAATTGCCCGACGCCCGAAACCTCAGTTGGCGGCTCGAGCCCAAGGTCCTCAACAGAGAAGTCCTCAATCGGATCTCCTTCAAGTCCATGCCATTGCTCAGCACGACCAACCAAGTTGCAGTTGAAACCATGCCCATCCCCTTGGCGCCTCTTCGAAAGACCTTGTTGTTGACGTCTCTTCCCATGGCTGACTTTGAGCGCCCGAAGTTGCGGCCCGTGGCAGCCCGAAGGGCAGTTGTCAGGGTTTTGAGATGATCTTTGTGGGGAGGAAACTTGATCCCTTTGAGGATAGTACTCAGCACTAAGACTACGCTCCATGTTTGAAACCCTAAAGTTTCTTTTCCCCTCCACATCGATCATCCCTTTTGGGAAAGGTTGCATGGCCTCCTTTTGGCTCTTGTTGGGCGGTTCATTTTCCCTGCCCTCTTCTCGCATGGTGGGTTCATTTGGGGCCCTCACCATGGTTTTCATCAACCTACGGGGTGGTTCATCTTCCCTACCCTCATGTCTCAACGCCGGTTCATTTGGTGCCCTGACGTTGGCCTCTTCCATGTCAGTTGGTTCATTTTCCCTAACTGACCATGGTGGGGAAGGTTCATTTTCCCTTTCCCTCTTTTTCATCATCCAACATGCAGCAACGATGAGGCCCAGACCAGTTTCTTGACACTGAGAGTCATCTGTCTCCATCAGCGTCTGGCCAGTTGAGAGAAGCCTCACTACTATCTCTTCCTCAGCTCTCAGCTCATCTTCTGCACGTCGTAGATCGTTGAGATCGTCCAGGTAGATGGAGTCCACAAAGTTGTCCATCTTTGGTCCTTGAAGCGGTTTCGTCGCTCCATCAGCTGGAAGCACCAAACCACTGACATGCCTCGCACACCATCGCGAGAGCTCATCTTGAAACGCTTCTCGAAGTCGAGCATACCTGATCCTCAGATGTCTTGTTCTCCAACTACCTGTGTCATTAGTGCACAAGTGAAGTGCACTTTTGGAATCGCAGTTGAGGGTCTTGTTGATGTCCCCAACGCCCATCACCTCCAGGAGTGCTGCAAGGCTTTCTTCACACTGGAAACCTTCTCCACAGCTCACCAGTTCGCTTTCGGCTGTTGAAGTGGTAACAAACGGCTGTCTGCCACTTGCCCATGCGATGGGAGAACCCCCAACACATAGTATCACCCCAGTCACCGACTTGTAGTTCTCATGCTCCAGGGCGTGCGAAGCATCCACAAACACCTCCAAGTTGTTGATCGACACCTGCGTGGCCAACTCATCATTGCGACCATACGGTTTTTGTGCTGAGGTCTTCATATAGTGCAAACCCTTTGAACTTGTCGCACTCAAATACCTCAGTAACTCATCTCCAAGCTTGACCACATGTCTTGCTCGTCGATGCGCAAGACGTGCCATGACACCAACATGATACACCATGTCAGGTCGCGTCCGGGTAACCAACCACTGCAGTTCCCCGATGACTTGTTGAGCTTGACGAAGATCTCCCGTTTGCACCTCCTCAGTGTCGTCTTCGCCCAAGTTGGCAAACAAGTTCTTGACTGGTGCCATGCCAGCCTCCATGCCATGTCGTTTCAGGACGTCCTTGAGGTATCCACATTGATGTAGAAAGAACCCGTCCTTGACCTTGGCAATCTCGTATCCACAAAACTTCATTTGGTGGTCTTCAGTGACCATTTCTGGTGGGCTGCATGTCCACCTCCTTTGTACAGCTTCCAACATCGCATTGGCTTGTTCTTGTGGAGCTCCAACTAGAAAGTCATCAACGTAGGTTGCCAAGAAGCCTTGTGAACCTGGCTTCCAAGAGCTTGTCATCTCCACTGGGGTCACCATCCATAGGTGTAGCTCTTCCGTTTGCACGAGCTTGTACTGTACCCCATCAACGCTCCACCTCAACAGCGGCAGCTCCTGGTCTCTATGCACTGACCAATCTTTCGGAGACTCTACAAGGCCGTACAAAGCTCCCTGCACTGACCACCACTCACCTTGTTGTGCCAGACCAAGCTCTACCAGTAGCCTTGGTGGCTGCACCAGTGTTGTTCTGGTCTTGACTGACCTCTTTGGCGCTTGTAAGAATGCTGCTTTGACGTCAATGGACTTGAGGCACCATTCGCGTTCTGCAGCCAACTTCACCAAAAGTCGAATTGCTATCCCATCCACTCCTCCAGCAGCCACATCTGAGTCTGCATCAAGTGGATCACCATGAACAAAGTTTCCACAAGCCACTATTCTGGCTCGTCTCCTTCCAAGTGGTGCTTTTCTTGTCGCCACCAACTTGCCAGGTATTTTCTCAAGGGCCATCCCTGAGCTTTCCAAGGATGCCACTTCTTCCTTGCTCATCTTGACGATGGTGTTGGTAGACAGCAGGTTGTCTATCTCCTCCTTGATGGCCGGCTTCCATTTGTCTGCTTCCGCACGAACCTCTTTTGCCGCCACCGTGTAGGTCTGGAGAACCTTTTCCTCCTCTCCAAGCACCATCTTGTCAATCTCTTTCGTCAACTGTTGCTGTTGATTCTGTAGCATCATCAACTGGCTATGGATGCTGTTGGCATATTTTGCCAATTCGTTGACGTCTTGGCCTTCTTCTGCTTGTGCCAACATGTACCTCTCTTCATTCCAGAGGTCGCACATCCCTTTGACCAGATGATTGACTGCCATCTCATCCTTGCATAGTTGTTGTAGTTGATGAACATCTTCATCTTGAGCTTGTCCATCTTGTTGATCTTGTTGATCTTGAACTTCATCATCATCCATCTCTGTCCACTCCCCCCCAGCTGGTACAGCTGGTTCATTGCAGAAGTGACACTTGCTAAGTCTGGGCTGTTGCAACCCGCATCCATTGCATTGTTGGTACGCGGAGCTCATCAAACCGCGCACAGCTGGTGGTTGTTTGCCTCGTACTCGTCGTGGTGGTTGTGGTAATGGTGGTAAAGGCCATGGAAGATCTGTTGCATGTTCTTCCATCTCTTGTAGTTCCACCTCCATCGTACCATCCACCAGTCTTTGCATGTCCTCAAACTCCAAGTCCTCCCCCGGTCCCGGTGCATCATCTTCAAGGATGCTCGGTTCATACCCAGGGCTTTCAGGAAGTTGCTCATGAAGTTGTTCTCCATCTGGTTGTTGACCATCATCTGGTAGTGGAGCTTGTCCAGGGTTGAGATCTTGAAGATTGCCCATCTCAGCTGACTTGGTTGGCACCGACACCACTGTAGTGCGAAAACCATTGCCACGTTCATCCACCACCCAGTACCCTCCTGATGTTGGTGACATGTCCGCCGAAGGACCAAGAATCCTCACACGTTGCTTCGGATACTTCAGAGGAACTCCTCTGTTGGCCCACGTCTTTTTGCGAACCACACCCCAAACACCAAATGGTAGTAGAGCTGGTAGTTGAAGTCCAAGCACTGAGAGTTGTCTTCGGCATCTTTGTTCAGCTGCTTGTCTCAACGCTAATGGCCAGAAACTCACATCCAAGCCTGATGACTGCAGCAACGTTCTTGTCACATTCTTGAGAATTTGGATCTCGATCTCCGCAGTGGAGTTCTGAGTAGGTTCATCTCCTGGAGAAACTCGAACTTCCAGATTTCTTGCTGATGCCCATGTTCGAAATCGTTGTGACACAAGTTCTTTGGCGCGGTCAACTCTCACCCTGTAGATTGGCACTTGAAGAGCTCGAAATCTGGTGTAGAGAGAAGCCACTGCATTGATTATTGTTGTTTCACGTCGATCACTCACAGGAACAGCAAAGGTGATGGGTTTGACATTGACATCCTGAAGTTCTGCCATCTTATTTTGAAACGCCTGCTTTGCCACGTCCTCCGCATTCACATCCACCTCTGGCGGATTCTTCTCCAAAACTTGCAAAGGAACTTCAGGCAATGGACATGACTCCAGTTGTTTGACAAGCTCATCATCCTGAGCTCCCCCGTCTCTGCAATCTTGTACATGAACATCACCACGTTGAACTCCATTTTGAGGAACTTCAACAACTTCAACTTGTGCTCCCCCCTTCGAGGAATCTGGAGCTCCCCCCTTCGAGGGATCTGAGGCTTGAACATCATACTTCTCCTCCACCTTCTTGGGACGGCCCGGTCCACGAATCACATCCTCCACCTCCTTGAACGGATCAGGATCCAGAGTCACCTCCGGGAGCAAAGCCTCAAGGTCAGGAAAACCTTCTGGCCGTGGTTTCGGCTTCCAACCCTCCACCAACGCACCAATCTCTGCTAACCATGGGACCTTGACAGTGGCCACCATGAAGTATCTTGCTTTTGCTCTTCCTTGATCTGGTGCTCGTTCAAAAGGTCCTGCCAAATCCACACTCATCTCATAAGTGGATTGAAACTTCTGCCTCCGTCGTGGTCGATCTCGTCCCGCTCCAACTTGACATTGAAGACAATCCTTCCTGTAAGGAATGTGATCCGACATGAGGTGCAAGTACCATGATTCCTCCTCCGTCAGGTTCAAAGTTCGTAGTTGTGGTGGTGAGATTGCGTGGATCTCCCTGATCATCAGATCCTTCAAAGTTGGAGCCCATGCTGCTGTTGACTTGGACAACTCCATAGCCCTTGACAAACTGTCTGGCCATGCTGCATACTTGGTGTCATCCTTCAGGCCATCCAGCGCCTTGATGACTTCCATATTGCTCCACAAACATGTTGGTTTTCGTCGTTGATGTCCAAGAGCTCCTTGATCCACTGTCAACCTTTTCAATCCCACCGCCTTTTCCAACACTGACTTCACCTCGGGCCACACAGTGAAAGAGGCATATTCAACTTCGTCTTGCCTGTACGTCATCGGATCCTCTGGAGTCTCCACTACGGCCTTGACGTCAGGGTTGTAGAGCTTGGCCTCATACATCAAGAGCAGTGTTCTCAGCCAGAGCTGGCTGTCAGTGTCTGCCAACTGTTGCTCCATCATCGTGTTGGTATCCAGGCCAAACCTCTGCAAACCATGTCTCGATCTCACAGGCCGCGGTCCTCCATCAGACCGGTAACGTGCAGCTGATACTGTTCTGCACGGTGGGCCAGCGAGTACTGCAACCACTCGACCCGACCTCACAAACTGCAATAAAAAGTGCCAAACTGCTGAATCCAAAAGATCTTGTCCTTGAAGTAGATCCACATTCACCACTTCGATGTCGTGTGGCATTCTTTTTGACCACCACGCTTGATCTGGACCTGAAAACAAATTCAGCACAATGCCCTTGGCCTTCTTGAAGCGTCGCCGTTGATGGCGATTCCATGGCAATCGAGCCTCATCACCAGCTTTGCTCACCATAGGTTGCAACAACTCCACAGGTGTCTCAGGAAACAACTTGTTGAGCTTGTCGGCCATGTCCTTGTCTTCCTGTTTCCAGCCTGTGACTTCCAAACTTCTCAACATCAACTGCTTGTTCTTCTCAGCAGTTTCCAGCTCTCGAATGAGCTTCATCCCCACATCATTGGTCACGTAGGGACAATTGTCACGAACTGTGACTTTCACTTCACCCAGCTTGCCATGTGTAAGAGCACACCCATCGCGATGCCACCTCATCTTACATCCATGCTGAGTCAACATTCCCAAAGGCACAATTGGCTGCAGATCATCCTTTGTCAACAACGATCTGCTCATCTTTGGCATCCTCAACTGTGTTTTTCCAGTTGCCGTTTGTACCTCTGTTGGGATCGCCTGCATCCACTCAGTCTCATCATAGGGTCCTCTAAGGATATGCGTGGCCCCTGAGTCCAGTAGCACACCCTGATTGCTGTCAGTCACCACCGCCAACACCCTTGGAGTCGTTGACGTTGTTCGCATTGTTTTCAAAAGACTGGCAACTTCACCCATGACTGAGGGCTGAACTTGTTGTTGTACTTGAGCAACTTGAGGCTGCTGTTGTACCTGAGCAACTTGAGGTTGCTGTTGTATCTGAGCAACTTGAGGTTGCTGTTGTATCTGGGCAACTTGAGGTTGCTGTTGTATCTGGGCAACTTGAGGCTGTGAATCCTTTGAAGACTGATCCACTCCCCCGACCGGCTTGTCCCGGTCCTTGCCTTTGCCCTTGTCGTTCTTGCCATCCTTTGTCTTTCCCTTGCCTTTAGGGCTTCCTTTGGAGCTTTTGTCGCCCGGACTTGTCGTAAGCTTGTCACCAGCGGTGCAGTCTTTGGCAATGTGTTCCAAACTGGAACACTTCCAACATCTCTTCTCCTTGTCGTTGAGATTGTTCCACTCATGGGCATAGGTGCATTTGTCACCCTTGAGGCATCCGTAAGGTTTACCCCAATGCTTGCATGCTCCAGCTCCTGCACCATAAGCATTGCCTTCTGCATTGTTGCCATAGCCTTTCTTACCAGGAGATCCCTTCTTGCCACCACCCTTGTCACCAGCAGCATTGACCACGTTGATCTTGGGGTTGCCAGAAGTCGGACTTGCCTTTGTCATTGTTCCATGATGCAAGTGATCCGCTTCGGCAATCAACATCTGCAGATAGTTCTCCGCTGTGAGCTGTGTAGGCGCCACATCCACCATATGGGTCATGCGGAAGTTGCTGATGCGAAAGCTCGCTTGATGCTCCTTCACAACCAGTGTCCGCATCACTTCAGAAAGTGCACTCACCTGCAGCAAGGGATCTGGAACCTGTAGTCCAAGTTCACGAGCTCGCAGGAGTTGACGTCGCCATTGGCGTAGCATCTCACCAGCTTCAGCTGCAGATTTGGCTGCTGTGGTTTGAGTCAAGTTGTTGAGGATGGTGCTTTTCTCGTTGAGACCACCAGGTTGGTACAGCTTCAAGATGCGAAACACCAGCTGCACGCATGTCATCTCTCGCAAAGAGATTGCTTCTTGTTTGACCGTCTGTGGCACTGCAGCTAACAACATTGACAGCACGCGAGACTCCAACCTGACATACTTGTTCTCCACTTGAAGGTCAGGTTGCACAGCCATGCGATCCATTGGACCTGCTGTCAGCCATGTGGCATAGGCATCTTGAGCTCGTTGTACTAATCCGGTCCACCACACTCTTGCGCCTTCTGAGACATCTGAGATCAGCGGCATCAACTCACTTAACCAATCTCCTGCACGAAGAGCAGCTTGAGGCTCTGACACGTCCTTCAAAATTGGCAGTGTAATTGGCACATTTCTCAGCACCTCAGAAGCTTCGCCATCAGGACTTTTTGCTTGTGGTTGAGGTTGTTGCCATTGCAGTGGCATTGAACCATATTGCATTGGTGCCGCATACATTGGTACACCAGAAGGTCCAACTCCATGTCCTTGAGGCGGTTGTGGTGGTGGTTGCGGAACATAACCAAAATCCGCTGGTGGACCACCATGTCTGTGCACCGGTTGCTCCCAGTACTCACCTGTCAACCTTGGTCTTTCGCCATGCATCATCCTGACCTCTCTGTCCAACCATGCAAAACGATCTGCTCCAGGTTGAAGATGATGCTGCTGTTGTGGTTGTTGATCCACTGGAGTCCAAAAATCCTCCAAACCATCAAAACCTGTTCCACCACCCACGTGCTCATCAACTGCAAATGGGTCAAACTGCCATGGTGGAAGTTCTGGAAGATCTGCTACCTCCCGTGGTGGTTGTCCCGGCGGAACTTGAGTTCCTCCAGGTGTTGTTCTTGGTGACAGCGAGTAGTACTGAGGTCGGCGCGGTGGTGTCCTTGGTGGTTCCACGCTTGAACTCTTCTTCTTGAGCTCCTTCTGAAACTCCTCATTCTTCTTTTCAAACTCATCACGCTGGCGTTGCAAGTCCTCAGCATACTTCTTCATCTCTTCCTTTTGTTTCTCCATCTCAAGCTTCTGTCTGTGAAGCTCTTCAACCATTGATTGCTCCAAAGCCCGCTTGAGCTCATCACGCTCATCTCTTCCTTGTTGATTGACATCATCCACAAAGGTAGTTGTGCTACAACCTTGTACTCCGCCTTGTGGTTGTCGACTTGCCTCACGTGGCATCTGTCGTCTCATCTCATACTGTTGCACTCCCATTGGAACTCTTTCCAAGGGTGATCCATCATCTTGCCGATGACCTCGTCTTTGAGATTGATCTCGCAGACCACTTGGTACTGTTCGATGACCTTGAACTTGACGTCGTTCAGGTCCATAGCCATGACTGACTCCTCGGTGGCGTCCAGTCTCTTGCACATTTCCTTCAGACCTTGAGGGTCCATGACGGCTGACTCCTCGATGGTGTCCAGCCTCTTGCACATTAACTTCAGACCTTGAGGGTCCACGGCTGACTCCTCGATGGTGTCCAGCCTCTTGCATGATGTCAGACCTTTGAACTGGTATCTCACCTCCCAGTCCTCCAGTCTTCCCACCTTGTCTTGCAACCCCATGAGATGGTATCTCACCTCCCATCCCATTGGGCTGCACAACTCTTCCTTGACCATGCCCCTTGCCAGAACGTTGCACTTCTCCAGCAAGTAGCCCTGTCGCGACACCTCGATGGTGCCCAACTTGTTCAACACCTTGAGGGTGTTCATCTTGATCGACACCTTGAGGGTGCCTAACTTGATCGACACCTTGAGGGTGCCTAACTTGATCGACACCTTGAGGGTGCCTAACTTGCTCGACACCTTGAGGGTGTCCACATTGTTCGACACCTTGAGGGTGTCCAGCACGTTGACCTTGTCCAGCATCTTGAGGATACCGAAGGTCCACACCTTGAGAGTGTGCAAATTGATCGACACCTTGAGGGTGTCCTGCATGTTGACCTTGTCCAACATCTTGAGGATGTCGAAGGTCCACACCTTGAGGGTGTACTTCACGGCGACCTTGTCCAGCAGCCGAAGGCCTTGACCTTGTCCAGCATCTTGAGGATACCGAAGGTCTTCATCATCATTTGATGGCATAGCCCCTTGAGTCTGCAAGGCCACACCTCGTCTTGTACTCCAACTTGACGGAGCACTCATTCGTCCCATTGCTAGCGGCTCCAACTCTCGCGACGCGTCTGCATCTTCTATCTCCGGAAGGTCCTCCTTGACTGAGACCTCTTCCCTTGGCGTCCACATCGGCTGCTCCATGGCCAACTGACGTGCTTCTCGTAGGTGTTCTTGCTGAACCCCTGCTGACCACCACGGATTCGGCTCGGTGCCCAAGTCCAACAGGTCAGTGCTCACATCCAGTTCTTGCCGTAGAGCCCCTCCATGTTCGCCTCGTAGTAGAGCTCGTCCTCCACCTTGACCATCACTACCATTGGGTAGAGCTCTTTCATCTCCACGCCGAAGGTCTCTGCCATCATGTCCAGCTCGGTCTCTTCCATGCCCTTCTTGGCCTTCTTGATCCAGCCGTAGAGCACGAGGTCCACTTCTGCCAAGTGGCACCGAACACGACCTAGTCCACGACATGGCAGGCGCCCCTCAGCTGAGCGTTGGGCTCATAACCTGTGCAAGGCAGAGCAGCGCGCCTTTTGATCCTAAAAGAGCCTCCAGTCGTCACACTGATAAGAACAGATACTTCACCTGTCAAGCAGTGATAAGACCAGATCCTACACATACCCTATTGTACATGCATGCACATCAACCCTTTTGCAAATACAAATCGTTGGTATTTTGGTAGGTCTCAATTTCCGCCTCCTTCCGATCTGAGGCCGGACGTTTGTGCAACAGGCGGGTGAAGTCATGGGCCCACCAAATGGGTCTTGGAAATTTCCAGAATGACGTGGTTTTGGCAACCAAATGAACCACATAAAGAATTGGAACAAATCAATGAAAACGATGTTTTAAACCAGGGGATTTGGTCGTTTCTCATAGTGCTCGGACCCACCTCAAGTTTTTCACTGGGACTCGGTCATATGACATGGTCAACGGTTCAGAGACTTAAAAGATCTTCAGAGTCATTTTGTTGGGAGTGACCAACAAACCACCGCAGTTGCTTTGTATTTTTCAACAAGCTGAAGTTAGAAGGTGATATTGGTATCAGAAGAGGATGAATTGGATATCAGTATGCATTTCACCAGCGCATTTGCTTCCGTAAGTGCGCAGGGGTGTACGAGTCTCTTTCAAGACTTCAAGGAACATAAGGAACAGTTCTTGAACAAGGCATGCATCATGCCATATTCCAATCATCATGAGATTTACAGTAACTTGTATTGTGATTCCTATATACTGTATTTTTTGTCGTTCCCTTTATAAATAAATGAAAACATATATATATATATAGAGGGGGATGACAATATATATATATATTTACACACACATAGGAGTGCCGGTAGTACCGCACAAGGCTGTGACGGAACTTTCAAAAATAGGAAACCTATATAGGAGAGGTGAGTTGTTGTGATGCATGGATGGCAGCACGAACCCACTGATGGACCGAAAGGTGGTTGTAGTGTCAAACTATCTATCTATCTATCTAATCTAATCTAATCTAATCTAGTCTAGTCTAGCCTAATCTAATCTAATCTAGTCTAGTCTAGTCTAATCTAATCTAATCTAATCTAATCTATCTATCCTAATCTAATCTAATCTAATCTAGTCTAGCCTAGTCTAATCTAATCTAATCTAATCTATTCTATCTATCCTAATCTAATCTAATCTAATCTAATCTAAATCTTGATCTAATCTAATCTAATCTGGTCACGGCCTCGCGTGCGCACGCGCATGCTGGTCTGGTTTAGTGGAACGCAAGGGGGGGTAAGTTTAAATAAAGAAGTAGAATGGTGACAATGGTTTCGTGGAACGCAGGGGGGGGTAAGTTTAAATAAAGAAGTATAATGGTGACAATGGTTTAGTGGAACGCAGGGGGGGGTAAGTTTAAATAAAGAAGTAGAATGGAGACAATGGTTTCGTGGAACGCAGGGGGGGGTAAGTTTAAATAAAGAAGTAGAATGGAGACAATGGTCGAGTGGAACGCAGGGGGGGGTAAGTTTAAATACAGAAGTAGAATGGAGAAAATGGTTTAGTGGAACGCACAAACTCGTGCGCGTGCGCGCGTGAGACTAACAACGCGTCTTGCGCGTGCGCGCGTGAGACCAAAAACGCGTGCTCAGGTGAGGCCTCCGTGCGCGTGCGCACGTGAGCCAAAAAACGCGTGCGCAGGTGAGGCCCAGACCTAATCTAATCTAATCTAATCGAATCTAATCTAATCTATCTATCCGAATCTAATCTAATCTAATCTAATCTAATCTAATCTAATCTATCTAATCTAATCTAATCTAATCTAATCTAATCTATCTATCTATCTCTCTATCTTTCTACCTATCTATCTATCTATCTATCTATCTATCTCTCTCTCTCTCTCTATCTTTCTATCTCTCTATCTTTCTACCTATCTATCTATCTATCTATCTATCTATTTATCTATCTATCTATCTATCTATCTATCTATCTATCTATCTATTCATCTATCTATCTATCTATCTACCTGTCTATCTGTCCTTCTGCTAGTTTGAAAGCGAAGCAAGTCTGCATCAAAAACGAAGCAAGTCTGCGAGATTTCCTCAATTTTCGACGTTGACAAAGTCAAAAACGAAGCAAGTCTGCAAGACTTCCTCATTTTTTAAGTTGGAAACATCAAAAACAAAGAAATTCTGGGAGACTTCCTTCAAAAATGGAATGTTGAGTGCAGCGCTGATGGCCTCGTACCATTGCGTTTTTGCGATTGTTCCACTCCATCTGTCTAAAGTGCTGCGCCTGCCACGAAAAAGTGATGCCAGCTCATACGAAGTGTTGCATCTGTCACGCAAAATTACCTTAGCAAACCTGAAGATCTGATGCTCCAAAATGCAACCCCTCTCAGGAAATCAGCGCCCTGACCTCCTAACATCTCTGGTCTCTTGTGCTGCGCCTGCCACGCGACATGCATCTTTGCAGATCCTCTTCAAATGTCTCACGCTTGCCATCGTTTTTGGAAATGCTCCAAAGTCTTCACGTTTTGCTCACTTTTGGCAAGGTGCAGAACCCCTTGCGCCTGCCACACAACACCACGCTTCAACGTCCAAAAGGGGCGTGAACATGTGGTTTATTTTTCGTTTTGAGTTCGGAATGTGCTTTGCACCACAATGCCGTGCACTTTTTCAACATCTCAATTTCCAAAAGTGGTCCGACACTTGAGGTGTTTTGTACATTTTGGCTTCGAAAGGCGCTTTGCGCCACAACGACGTCCATTTTTTCCACGTCACAACTTCCAAAAGTAGTCCGAGGCTGAGGTGTTTTGTACATTTTGACTTAGAAATGTGCTTCGCGCCACAACGGCGTGCAATTGTTCATCTCTCATCTGGCCAGCTAGCTCCGCACCCGCCGCTTTAGCGAGCCTACTTTTCGACCCTCTGGAACCACAAATCACTGGAAAAATTCTACTTTTTCGCGCACCTGCATCTTCTTTCTTCTGGCTCTTTCTCTTCTCTGATCTTTGTTCTTCTTCGTTTCTCTTCTCTGATTCTTCCCACCTCTGCCTTTCCATCTGTCCATATTGTCAGAAGTTTGACTTCTAAACTTCCTTCGAATATAGAGAAACCAAAACCATTGGTTTCGACACCAGTAGTGTAAAAGGTTCGATCGCTTGGAGCTGCCCCGGAATTAAGAAAGCGCCATATATCAATCAAATGTATGTATAGATATATATAGATATTTAGAGAGAATATACATATATATAGATATACAGACATGTATGTATATATATATATTTAGATATATAGATATATCGATATATAGGGATATAAAGATGTTTAGATCTTTAGATTTATAAATATATAGATAGATAGATATTTAGATATATAGAGATATATAGATATATAGACACATATATATATATAAATAGATATTTAGATTTTTAGTGATATAGATATATCGATATTTAGATATATAGATATTTAGATATACAGATATTTAGACATTTAGATATATAGATATATAGATATAATTATTTAGATTTATAGAGATGTATGTTTTTAGATCTTTATGTATTTATAGATAGATTTTGAGATTTATAGAGATATAGATATATATATATATAGATATATATAGATATATATATATATATAGATATATATATATAGATATATATATATTTTTAGATTTATAGAGATATATATATATACAGATTTTTAGATTTATAGAGATATATATATATTTACAGATTTGTAGATATATAGATATATAGATATATATATATACAGATTTGTAGATATATAGATATAGATATATATATATATATATAGATTTTTAGATTTATATATATATACAGATTTGTAGATATATAGATATAGATATATATATATATAGATTTTTAGATTTATAGAGATATATATATATACAGATTTGTAGATATATAGATATATAGATATATATATATATATTTAGATTTATAGAGATATATATATATATACAGATTTGTAGATATATAGATTTATAGATATATATATATATAGATTTTTAGATTTATAGAGATATATATATATATACAGATTTGTAGATATATAAATATATAGATATATATATATATATAGATTTTTAGATTTATAGAGAGATATATATATATATACAGATTTGTAGATATATAGATATATATATATATATTTAGATTTTTATATATATACAGATTTGTAGATCTATAGATATATAGATATATATATATATATATAGATTTTTAGATTTATAGAGATATATATATATATACAGATTTGTAGATATATAGATATATATATATATATAGATTTTTAGATTTATAGATATATATATATATACAGATTTGTAGATATATAGATATAGATATATATATATATTTTTAGATTTATAGATATATATATATATACAGATTTGTAGATCTATAGATATATAGATATATATATATATATTTAGATTTATAGAGATATATATATATACAGATTTGTAGATATATAGATATATATATATATATTTATATAGATTTTTAGATTTATAGAGATATATATATATATACAGATTTGTAGATATATAGATATATATATATATATAGATTTTTAGATTTATATATATATATACAGATTTGTAGATCTATAGATATATAGATATATATATATATATAGATTTTTAGATTTATAGAGATATATATATATATATACAGATTTGTAGATATATAGATATATAGATATATATATATATATTTAGATTTTTATATATATACAGATTTGTAGATCTATAGATATATAGATATATATATATATATAGATTTTTAGATTTATAGAGATATATATATATACAGATTTGTAGATATATAGATATATAGATATATATATATATTTTTAGATTTATAGATATATATATATATAGATTTTTCGATTTATAGATATATATATATACATATTTGTAGATCTATAGATATATAGATTTACAGATTTACAGATTTACATATACCAATATATTCATGACTTGTCATACATCTCCCAGATAGATATCACGTATATCCGAGAAGGCTCTGGGACGAGGCCGCTGCACGACGAGCTCCCAAAGGCGAGCCAACAAAAACCGGAGATTGAACGAGGAAACGACTGGTATTTTCAGCAAAGGTGAGGAAGACATTTAAGAAAAACATTGAAATGGCCACATGGAAAATGTTGTTTTTTCCCTGAAGAGTCTAGATATGACAAGGAACACTTGGAATTTTATAATAAGAACTGTTGATTTATGTAGTTTTGGGATTGAACCTGCAAGAAATTGTTCCCCGCCAAAGAAAATATTGTATTTTTGCCAGAGCTGTGATTGGCAACTCGCAGCTTAGGAAGTGGAGTCTAGGATGATAATGCCAGAGGATTTATTCATTAATGGAGTGAATAACTCAATAGTTCACATACTGTAAGATTCCCAACAGTAAGTATAGGGTAATCATTGGGATTATCATTCCCAGCTATCAACGATTTTCCCAGATACTGGAGTTAAACTACCTCTAAGCAGAAATGGAAAGATGTAAGTGGACCAAAACGGCCAAGAATCCAACAGGAAAGAAACCAGCTGGTATTAGGTCCTAGGTGTACAAGGGCCGATTTCGCCCTAGCTATGTGACAGACATGGGTTCCCCATTCTGACCAACCTATTTTGATCAGTTTGCCACCGAGTGCAAAGGAAAGTTTTGGTCAGTGTTTTGTGGTGGAATGCTTGCTTTTAGATCTGTTTCAGACAATGTTTGGATCCTTGGAGATTCGAAGGGGCATGTTTAGCCGTTTTCACAGAAGAATCTCTCATCCTCCACTAAAGATCCACCTTGTTTAGCAGTCTTGATGTAGGGGAGAACAAAACAATAATGGGCCCAGCTCCAAGGTACAAGCGAGATTCCAACTTCCCAATTTCTGACGGTCTGTCAATCGGAGTTGGGCATGATGGATTCCTGTCTCGGAGCTGCAGGGCCCATCTAATTTTGGACCGGCCGGCCATAAAATTGATGTTTGCCCCAATCTGAAACAGACTAAATCATATGTTTTCATATGTTTCTTTGTTTCCTCAATCTGAAGCGTATTTCTGGCCAGTGGTTTGGAAGCGCAGGAGCCATGGCTATCCATATTCCCTTTTCACAACGGAAGCCAGGGAGCCACGAATTCAGTTTCCAACCACATGAAAGATTAATAATATGAATTACATTATTGCTGATACTATTCTATGTTGGTTCCCAGTCCCAATGAATGAAAGATGTTCAAATCACATTGTGACATTATTCATCATTAGCCATCATTAATCATCATTAACCATCATTAATCATCATTAATCATCAATAATCATCATAAGCTACCATTAACCATCGTTACTTTCCATAGTCTCTCAGTTTCATCCCATGTTTTCCCAAGTTTCTCCATGGCACCGCACAGGCCCGGCATCAACATCCCTGGAGTCCGATGCGCGGCGGGCGCCCACCCGGGTGCCTGGGCCGCTGCCGCGGCGCCGGAGCACCTCCCCGCAGGCGGATGGTGTGGGATTCGGGATGATATACCAACATCGTCATGGTACATATCACACTGGTATGAACATGTATATATATATATCATATATATATATACATATATCATATATATATGTAATTATATGTGTCATTATTTATGTAAATATATATCATGGAGTATATCTATATTTATATATATATATATACTTATGTTTATACTTATACTTCTGCTTATATTTATATGTTTATCTATTTAATTGTTTAATTTGTTTTGTATTTACGTATAAACCAGGAGCAAAATGATATCATCCGGTAGATAGCTAATGATATACCAATACGTGGGTCGGTTTATGGTTTTGAAAAATCCCCGAACTAAATGGAGGTTTTACTGGGAAAGTCATCTAAAAATGGGGGGTGCCCCAATTAGTTCGATGATTTTCCAATGAAAACCTCCGTTGATGAGGGTTTTCCATTGCCATGTTTGAATGAGGGTGACGATATACTAATATGATCATGGTACAATATCGGAAAAAACATATATATATACTGCACTGATAGATACTTAGGATGTAGTTCCGGATTCTCATATATGAAGTATATGTATAGTACAGTATGATCTGGGTATGTATATGGTTGGGTTGATGTATCGCATATGGTTCTTCTGGCACGGGATTGGTGTATGGTATCAAATCAGTATGCATATGGTGCATTATGGTGTATGTGATATCTTTCATGTTTGTGGTTCATATAGTATGCGTATGGTGTGGTATATTCATTGTATGCCCATACTGTGGGTTTATGTGGTTGTTAGATGGGTGCAAGATCATGAGATAATATTGACATGTAGGTTTTATATACCCATGCCGTCAGGGAAACCACTGCCCAGTTTCATAGTTTGTTTGATTTTGATAGTTGTATTCTGTGTGGTTTGGTTCTCACCAATCCAACTATGGATATATGCACCACGTCAACCCATCCATTCGTTGACATCAAGCCTTTTTGCTGACAGGGCGCTTCCTTGAACTCGGCAGAGGGAAAACCACGGTGGCAGTTCTGAGTCGGCAGAGGGTCACCTGCAGTGGAGGGTTTGGCTAACCCTCCATGATTTCTGGTGTGTGTTATCATGTTTCTATGTTTTCTCATTTTGAGGGACCTCTGAGTTTTTGTGCATACTACAATGGTTTACTGTATGTTTGATGCGGGTGTCTAAGTTTCTTTCGGGGTCAGGTTTAAATCATGTAGTAGGAGGTAGGTATGTGATAGGATGGAAGTGTTTCCCCATTCTTTGGGGTTGGATCCACGTGCAGGGAGTTCTTAAATCATACCATCACCACTTTGATCCCATTGATATCAATGTGGTCACAGATTTTTGGGATACCTGTACATCCATATATCTCTGATTGGGGCTGCGGCTATGCCAAGCCAGCTTCAAGTTTTCCAGGAAAAGATCAACAGCACATGGTCCAGCGAGCCTTTGCCATGGCTAGCGCCGGCTGTTTAGTATTGTGCAGGAGGCTAACGATTGCCTTGATGTTACACACTACCGCCGAGGGATGCTTCATTCCCAGGACAACACATTTGGACCACAACGAGGTCACCACAAATGATGCTTGGTAAAGGTGGAGTATCTCGAAGAGTGTTTATTTGGATGTGTCTTAAAATGAGATATACCCAAAAAAAACGCCGTTTTAATGGAAAATGATGATTAATGGATTTAGGGATACCCTATTTTTAGAGAAACCCATTTCTCCATTTGTGAAGTACAAGAATTGCCCGGTGATATGATTGATCCACGAGACCTCTACACCGCCTCAGCACCAGCGGACCAAAGTGTTCGATGCCCAGCAGATCCCTGGTGTAGCTGCTTCGGTGAGTTGGTGACCTGACGATGGGACTTTTCTTGCGATGCATTGGGGATTTGTTCAGCAACAAGGGTGGATTGGGATTTTACAAAGATTTTTTTGCAATGTTCAGGATTTTGATATTTTTCATAGCCTTTGTTGATTCAATTGGTTGCACATATGCATCAATGACCTTTGGCATAGCCCTTGATTCAATGATTCAATGCCATCTCCGAGGCCATGTGTTTATACATCGAAAGAACACCCCAAAACGAATAGATGTAAAATGTTAAACCAGGCTAATAGATGTGTGTTATGGGCCTATGGTCCACATCCACTCGTCAGCGCACCAGGATAGAGGACTGCAGATTGTTAGATTGAACCCTTGGGACGATGACCGCCGGTCGGGTGTTGTTCCTGAACGGGGGTTGGGTGTCCAACTGCTTAAAATGGGGGTTCCCCAAGTCACCATGGCTTTCAGTACTAAAATGGTCGTTCATGACATATGGAACATCCATTGGGTCCCATCTCAGCATTGTCGCCATATGGATTTGTCCGAGGCACACCAACTTAATGGGGATGACACCATGATTTATTGAATAGTCGGCTTATAAATGCATTATGATGCAAGTTTGTCTGAAAATATAGGGTACACACAAAATTTGCATGTTATCATCATGTTCCCTTTTGAAAAGCTCTTTTGACGGGTATTCCCCATGTTCAAAAATACCCACGAAGTTGTGAATAGGTCGTTGTCCAAGTTCCAACTTCCATTCACAAGTGCAACTTCCCACTGACTGACGACCGTGTCTCAAGGGTTCCTGTTCTCACTAGGTTGGTTGAAATGAGAATTTACAGGAGACCATGCTGGCTGGTTGTTTCAAATGACCTTCCCGCTTTTTGGGGTGATGATCACAACTGACTAAAATGTTTTAAGGAGGGTTGAACGACTATTGAGCATGGCTTTCAGTATAAAAATTCGGAGGACTCCTGTAAATTGTCCTTTAGCCCAGTTCTGCGTTGTTAGACATCGCCATCCGGCACGCCAAAAAAAGTGGGTCCTCTCATCCTGTTGGAGAGTGAGCTCTGAAGTTGACCTTGCATGCCACAGCTTGTGGTTAAACCTCGTCCATCCAATTATGATGGCTTCTTCATACGTATTCGATTTGTTTGTTTACCAACATGTTTTAGCCGATATCTGGAAGTTGATCAAGATCGTAGGGCCATGTATGCGGAATTACAAGTATCGATGCCTGGTAAAGTCATATGTTGGTAAGTTACCACCCAATGGTTGGTAAACAGATTTCCCTACACTGAAACGGTGGATATTCCCTTCATTGTGACATTGCCTTCTTGGGTTCCATACTAAGCTCCTTTTTACCAGGACCCTCCTCTATGACAAGCCACCAACCGCATCAGCTCACACCAAATATGGGGATGGGTCAGCATTCTTCCCCAAAAAATCAACAAGTTGGATGGTAAATCCAAGTTGGATGGTAGATCGTGGTGTTATTGGTGAACTTGGCTGCTAAGTGATCCCATTCCCTACCCCTCTGCAGGGAGTTCTCCGGAGAACCAAGGATACAGCTCATTGGATGAGTATATACGGTATGTCTCTCCTTTTATATACACAATTACACACATATAAAGAGGTGTAAATGTGATTACATGATATTAAATACAACGATTTTGATCCAGATATAGATATGTAGATATCGATTTGTCTGGATATACACTGCCAAACATCTGTAGTTCGAATTGTGGCCCATGTCCCTGAATCCACCGGCCCAGCTTGTAAGTCCTGGAGCTCAAGCGACGTGGAAAAACTCAATGCAACGAGACTGGAAAGTGAACATGTCCTGGTTCCAACATGAAACAAGTAGTTCATGATGTTCATGGATTCTTGTGATCTTTCTGACATGTTCCATTTCTGGAAATGGTAACCTGACATTTTTTTCCATCCCAAAGTTACTATGAGTGTTTCTAAAGTCTCCACTTTTTGCTCCGACGCGGTGGCCGTAGCGCTCAGGACGGATGGGGTCAGTTTCGGGGATGGGATCAGATCTGACCTCCCATCCCGCCACGAGTTGTGGTTTCAGAGACTTCTTTGGTTCGCATCTCTGAGACAATGACGATGTTCCCAATTGAGATATCTGAAAATGAGACATATATGACATATATATGACATATACCCCCAAAAAAATGGTATCTAACTACCAGTGAATGGTGTAAAGTGGTTTCCACAATGGGACCGATCTCCCGAACGGCTGATGATGAACCATGGGAGTCTGTCCAGGAGGGATGGGTCAATGCCACATCATCCCAGTGGGTGGTTACAGTCTCCTTGAGCAGGGGAATCTCAGAGAAGTTGGGTGGGCTTTGAGTGCTAAGATCGAAAGCAACTTGCTGCTAAAGATGCGATGTGTGACAAATAAAAGGATCTTGCTATCAAAAAGGGTGAGTTCACCTACTGATACATGTTTTGTTTTTTATATACTAGAGTTCTGCTCTCTGGTGACTAAACCCAGCTTAAGGATATCGTTCTCCAGCCTCTCGCCGCATCTTTGTCCAACGCGTCTCTATCATTACTTGTTTTGATCAAATTTGTTTGTATCAAAACGAATATTTGCCTTATTTTCTCTATCAAAACTTATCTCTGTCAAACATGCCTCAATCAAACTTGTCTCTCTCGTAACCTATCTCTATCAAACTTATCTCTCTGGCAGTTCCAGTAGCCCCTCTTGTCGCTTTCATTTTGTGTGTCCAGACAACATCCAAGATAGTCGACCATATTTTCATACTTAACTGTTTACATGCGGTTAAAACTGGTAGTTTCTTTTGTCGCCATCACTCTGGAAATCGCAATAGGCCCACTCGAATCAAACAACTCCGTGAAGCAGAAATAGATACTACTCTTGCCACCATTCCGGTACCATCTCAAATCACACTGCATGACTAGCATTTGGCCAGTGGGTGTGCCAGCATTTGGCCAGTTGAGCTAAGCAGTCATCATGTGGTATCTCCTCATTTTACCGTGGAGACTAATGCGTACCAGAAAAGGCTGGAATGGGTTAAGTTTCTGTGTTTCCAATTTTATCCACTGTGACTTTTTGAAGCTGATTTTTTCAAGTTGTGGATTAACAAACTCCCAGGCTCTTTTTGTGGGTTTAATTGATTCTGATAAGGTGTAGGTTTGACTAAACTTCCGAGTGAACCTCAAAGAAGATAGAAAGTTCTAAAGATATGAAGCATTTGGTCATATGACACTTGTCATCACATTCACCTCATTTGAAGACATGGCTATGGATCAATACCTGTAAATAATCATGTTTTTATGGATGACCTCCATTTACCAGTTCCAGCTGGGATCAGGTCCGAATATGATGTGAACTACTTGATCCGTGCGCACGCAGCTCTGCAGAATTCGTCGCGGGATGAGCCATTTTGGTCATTTTGGTTGGGATGTGCCTGCATGATTTGGTAAGAATTTCAGATCTGTTTTTGTTTTGACTTGAATGGAATGACAAATTTGAAACTCCTCTCGGCAAGCCGACTTGAGACTTTCCATGTTTTGTTGGGAAATCCAGCGGTGATTTTCCCATGAGTTTCCCCAGGCGGAGGACCACGTTGCAGCCGGCGCTTTTGGTGAAGTACGAAGGCGATGACATTTGTTTCATCTCAGGGAAATTACCTCTGGTTATTTAACATAGCCATGGAAAATTGCCCATAGAAATAGATGCTTTACCTATTAATAGCATGGTGATTTTCCATGGCTATGTTAAATAACCAGATGGTATATGGAAGTATACAAATATGTGTGTATATAATATGTTTATCTATATATCAATAGGGTTTTCCTAAAATGATGGTACCCCAAATATGGATGGTTTATAATGGAAAATCCTATTGAAATGGATGATTTGGAGGTACTTCCATTTTAGGAAACCTCCAAACAGGTATACTTTTCATAACTACATGTTATGATACATCTGTTTCATTATTGTTACTACTTGATGGTCACTGTTGTTTTTTTGAACCTACAATTACTGGGGATATAAATGATGGTTTCCAAGATATTCGCAAAAAGGATGATACCACCAGCAATAACAGCCATGAAACCAATTTTGGTTTGAGATATGTGCAGGTTCGAAAATGATGAGGGCCCCAGGCAAAGTTTTGGTAGTTGTCTGAGCTGCAAGACGATATTGATGAGCAGAACTGCCATGTTTATACCGACATAGCCATGGTGTCAACCTCTAATCACAAAGAAAAAAAAACTAAAACGCATTGGCTATTTGGGAGGACATGCTTTTTAGGGGGAAAAAACACAGGGAGAGTATCTGTTTTTAACTCTCTGTAGGACTTGCTGTAGTTCGAAGTTGAAGCTGCTGTTCCGGCAAGGTGTACCAACCGCCGATCGCACCAAAGTCGATGCGTGCGCGCCGACAGGATGGAATTGGCAATCCTGTGGTATGTGGATTGTAGTGACCAAAACACTAGTAGACATAGCTAATTACTTCGATGTGCATCCCAATTAGTAATTGATTTTAACCCCATATGGAAGTGGGATATTTCACAAATAGCTGGAGGTATAATGGGGTTTGCTACCCACTTACGATTCCTGTGATGCAACCTCCAAGATACAGCTGGCGGGATTCGAAAATTCTACAGGGCAGAAATTCGAGCAGAAATTTGTTGGTGCAGGTTGCAGGGGCTTCGCTTCTAGGGAGCAACCGACTTGCGGTGCAGAACCCAAGCAGTGAAAATCAATATGAATTGTTGCATCCGAACTATGTTTATAGTGGCATTGCCAACACACACACTTGCAATGGGATAGATGCACCAAGAATCGGCACATACATACATTCATATATATATATATGTAACATATATATATATATATGTATATATATGTATACATGTACATTCATATATGTATACATGTGTGTGTTCAATTTCATTAAGAAGTTATTCATTGATTCATTCATGTGATTATTCATGACTGATTCGTATGTTTATTCAGTGGTTTTCTGTGTTTTCCACGTATTCATGAGTTTGTTCATTTTTTTATGGGACTGATCTACACTCATCACTTTTGAGGTGAATAGAATGGTGGTCAGTTTTCCATGAAGTCATTGATGACAAAAATCTCTGGATGACCCATGGCCAGGTGAAAACCATTCCAAAGAAAGACTGGTTCACCAGAGGCTATGCGTGGAAGCCCAGCTTTTTGAGGACAAAGACTCCAGTTTTTCATGGAAAAATGAGATTGCCAGAGGCTACACCCCATCGGCCATTTACAGGTGATCTTGAAGAGTAGGGGGATGAGTTTCAGAATTGTGGAGATGTGTTCGTGGTTTTCGTGGTTTTCTTACAGTTCTTTGTTTCAAACATTTTTGATTTACCTATCTTTTTTTCTTGGGTAAACCAGTGTTTTTCATGCTTTTACCATGGCGAAACCCCCGATTTTTCATGGTCCACCACCATCATCGAGGTCCTTGAAGAGATCGAGCTTTTGGAGGCGAAATCCACCGGCCTAGGGGACTTGGGGTAGACCAGAACTAATCCATAAATCACGGTATTGTCCCAGTTTTGGGCTCATAATTGATGTTGCAGTTGTAGTGAGAAATGGTCACTACCTTTATAGGTTGGGATGTAGCTCCTATGCCCCATGGTGAAAAATATCCACTTCACTCAACCTGCACCTGCTCCATTGGGCAGATGGTCTCTGGGAAGCATTCGAACATCGTGCAGTTCTTCGAATTTTACGAGGACTCCGACATGAAACACCCAAGGTCCCTACCATTGGTTCAGTCTATGGGGAAAATTCAGATGGGTGCGCTGCCAGCTAAGACTGGTGGGTTCGGTTGCAGTTTCACAGAGTCTGGGACCCTAGCATCCATATGCTTGCAAGGCTTCTGAGGGAGGGATGATTCGTTTGTGTGACTGTTTCTGTCTCCGAGTCATCTTCAGGAAAATCTACAGCCAACTGGATGGTAAAAGCAAAGGCAATTCGGCAAATTTCTCTGAGATCAATCTTGGTATCATCCTCGTGTTTCATTGATTTTGCCACTTTCCTTTGGTCAGACCTGCTGCAACACAAAAATAAATGGTAAGTGGCAGCAGCTGCTCATTGTTCTAGGCTCTATCGGCAGTCAGTCTTGTTGATTAACATCCCATCATGTCTGGCTTGGAATCCCTGAGTAAATTCACTGTTTCATCGCTGTAGAGAGGAATTTGACTGCCTTCATCTCATCTTCGAGTTTGGGGAGCCCAATGATCCTACAGTGACAGTGCTGAATCTAATCCCACCAGTGCTGCAAGCTGTGAACCATCAAAACTGGTCAAGAATGGGACGTAACCATTTTAGGGATTTTTGATTTGACCAAGAAATGAGGCGATGGCTGAGCCCAAGTATGCCAGATATACCCAAATTTATATCAACTCTTTGGGCGAACTTTGATCAGATCGCATCTTGGCGCCTCAGGTTCTGCCCCCTTGGCAGTTTGGACCAGGTCGTTCATTCCAGCAAGTTCCAGTCAGGCGCAGGGTGATATTTGGGATTTCATTGGGATTTCTTTGGGTAATCTCATGTTCTGGAAAAAGACTTTTTTTGAAGAACCCGACTATGAACTCAAATTTGTTTTGCGCTTGTTTTTTGGTTTGGCAACGTTACTTTCCATGATTTCGTCGGGCTGAGGCTTGGCAGCACGGTCTGGCTGGTAGTATTTTCACACCCTGATCAGGGGCATGGCATTCCCAAGCCCATATTACAAGACCTTCCCAGTCTCACGATTTCATACCTTCCAAAAAAATAGAAACCCAGCAAAGGTTATTTAGTTTGTCAAGATTGCAGTCATAGAAAGCGAAAATACGTCTACAGTCACATACAGCCACAATCTTCTCCACCATGGAAAGAAGTGGCATTCACCCAATGTGCCATTTATAGCTATTCATATTCCATATTATTCCATTAGAATATTATCCATTTTTTCATATTAAATTCCATGGATATTCCATACTAAATTCATGGATAATTAATGGAATAATATCCAATGTCACCATTAATAATAAAAAATTCATGGACACTAATATCCAATTATAATATTTCATGGTTCATTAAAATACCATTACAATTAATTAATATTAAAAACACTAGTGAGAAATTCATCCAATGTCACCATCACCAGGTGGCGAGCGCCTGGTGGCCAAATTGCTCTGTCAGGGCGCCAGCGTCGGAAGCTTGGTATTTTCATGGCTTTTTGCCATGATTTGGGTATGGATCAATACCTATTAATACCATTTTTAGTGGGATGAACATCCATTTACCAGCTATTTTGATGTTCACCAGGGGTACAAGGTTTTGACACACTGCCATATTTCAGAAATGTTGGGATTAGATTATCAATATTCATGGCGAAAATCGTACAATTATGTTCCAACATGTTTCGTGTGGCGAAATTCCAGAATCAAAATTTGTTGGTTTTTAAAGGGTTTCAACATGTGATAACATGTGTCAACGACTGGAGGTATGACTGGTTGATGATTGGTTCAGAGTTAATTCTACCCATTGTAATGAATGATGAGGATGATGAGGATGATGAGGATGATGAGGATGATGATAGTGGTTTCAATGTGGAGATGGTTTAGAACCCTATGATACCTTTTTTTGTACATGGATGCACATCAGTCTACCATGTTGGTGTTCACCAGAGTACTGGCTGTGGGAAAAACCGAGTAGTGAACCATTTTTAATTTTGGTCTCACAAATATCGTTGGGTTGTTGGGTCTGCCACACCATGTTCATTCGAGTTTTGCTGCGAGAAACCTGCGCATCATAGAAATAATTGCCATCAAAAGTGTAGTTCCTTTCAAGCAACAAAAACAGGGGTGCAAACCAATCAGGCTTGGAGGATGGAACCAATCTTCATGATAGAAATTTGGTAGATAAGCATAGTTAGTTCCCCCCTGATTTTACAAAAGTACAACTAATAATTATATGGGCGGATTTATTTTTGCCCCTCCCGGCATGGCTTGATGGCCTGAGTTGCTCACGATGCAATCTGGCAAGTTCGATGGTTGGCATTCGGTTTCGCTCACCCCAAACGTCTCTTCGCAAAAAAGTATAGAAATCGGTGGGAATTATGCACCATTGTTTTTGATTTGATTTGCTCATGTTGTTGAATTTTAAGCCCTCACCTTGGATGTGTTTTCCACGTATACCAGATACTTGCTGGAAATTTCTGCCATCCTTCAGTGAGAGTCAAGACTTAATGTCATCAGCCAAAATTTATCAACCATAACGATCATCAAAATCACTCACACAATCCCACCCAGAATCATCCATATTTGGCGCCATTAAAGCATATTAAAGCCGTTAAAGCTCCTTATTTCTACCATTGATCAATGATATTTTCCCCATCGTTTCCCCATATTTCTCAGTGATATCCCCCATATCTGAAACCCGAGGCCTTGGACTTCCTGAAGGAACATGACCTGGTGCATCGCGACGTGAAGCCCAACGGCTAAATTTGATCTTCATGGGATATGGGATTTTACCATCGACATGGGGAGAAAGTTGGTATTTAGATAGGGGGCAATCAAGTTTTTAAGCCATTGGATTGCAGCGGTGGGTGGCTTCAGAGATCTTTTATGGGGGTTGAAACCAGTGGACAAGATCTCTGAAGCCACTGGATGCTGCGTGCCAATTTTTGGGACCAATCCATATCCAGCGTGAAAAACGGTGAGGGTACAGGTCACAGCTTATGATACCATGCTTGGGACGAACATAAGTTTGCTCTTTGCTAAACAAAGCTGGCAATTGAGGATCTATTATGGTTGATTCCCCGGGGGCTGGCTCAACAGAAATTGTAAACTACTGATTGGACAACAAACATGGACTATCAACCAACACGACTTGGAACCAAACCTACAAAACGGAGGAGAAACCTTTTATGCGAACCATGACAAGGATCTCAAGGCTGGCAGTTCCCATTGCTGTTCATGGTGCAGATAGGGACGAAGAGACAATTATAGTTGATTGATGCCAACCACCAAGATGTGGTGTTGAGTGGCGCCAATCAGATATCTCGATACAGCACCAGATATGGACTTATCCTAAACAGGGTATACTCCAAAATGCTTGTTTCACTTGAAAATGTGATAAGAACCCTTCACATTTGGGGGTGCCAAAAATTCTCAGACAAATCCATTCTTGTTCCCCTGGGCACCTCCAGCTGAGCTCAAGCTGAGGCCTGGAAATCTTCTCTTCTCAGAGCAAGAAGTGGTGCCTCCCTTGAGTTGATGTTTCCCAATGGAAGCTGGGAGAAATTGTCTTGATAGTGTGATAGGATGTGATAGGCATGGCTTTGATAGAAACCGATCAGATCGGATGACAAGATGAGTTCCAATAGGTCCAATAGAGATCGGATTCACCTCTGCAAATTTAAGTGAACCTGGCCGTTGAGATGGCTACATTGGCCATAAATGGCCATGCCACACCACGCATGACCCGGGCCGTGATCGCTTTGAGAAATGCAACGGCTACCCTTTTCGGCTTTACACCTTGACCGCAGACGCTCGGGTACTTGAAGAGTTTGACGCGTCGCGAGTTGGGGCCTGTTGGCAAACAGCGAGCAATACCATTAACCAAGGCCTGCTGAGCCTGTGGCTGCCATGCAAAATGCTCAGGCAAAGCAATCATGTTAACACCGCCTTGCCCCTTTGAGTTTGAGCAGACCTTTTGCGCAAACATCAGGCACTTGGTCAATACAAATCGACAGAGCATTTGGTGGCAGCAAAAGCAAGTGCTGAAAATGCTTGCGACTGCCGCGCGCCAACCATAGCAACCAGTGCAGCCACTAATCAGTTTTTGTTGTGAATAACAGGTGGCTGGCACCATCCAGGATTGAAGCAGTCCCTTCCCTAACAGTTAATTAAATAACTATACCCACTTGAACCATGGGCTATCATGTTTTGTAACACTTTCCAGTACACCAGCGATACACCCGACTTTTGGGGGCAAATCCGTAAACCGAATAAGATCAACCATATCATTTTGATGAACCCCCCTTTAGTTCTTCATTCAATATTTGTGTTTGCCCAAGCACGAATGCCCCAAAGTGACATTTGATGCGTTCATCGGAATTGGAGGAACCCCCAATTTTGACCAAAAATCCTTTGGGCGTGGTTTGCTTCCACTAAATAAGGTCGCAATTTATGAACTTCATTCCTCATTGTTTTCATTCATAGACACAGCCCCAACCACAACAAATATTCATGATTCCATTAAAGCCCTAGTATACCCTCATTCAATCCAATTTTTTGTATTGTATTCTTGATGCTTCTCATAAATGCATTGTTTTGATGATATCGCCATTTTGGTTGGCTAAAATCCCAGTAAAACTCTATGAGATTCCGATAATAATGTCATAATGTTCATTAGTCAAGCATCTTTTGGCATTATGAAACTATAAATCCACAATTAATCCACCATTTATGAACCAATCGCTCCAAGGTAAAACTGGCGGACTTCGGTTGCGCCACCATGGCGCCGGAAGGCGTGATGTTGGAGGAGATGTGGCTGCTAAACCCCTGAGGATTCGTTCGGGGATACTACCCTTACATCTTGAGAATTAGAATCCAATTTGGAAATACCATTCTTAACCAGTGAAATGGAATGACAGAGGGATTTTGAACACTGCTCAATTGGGTTTTGATGATGAAAATGGTGATTTTTATGATGAAAAACATTGAACAACTTTGATGTAACTAGAAAAAAAATGTGATGTTCTGCTCAAGTTTGGTGTGATTTTGGAAAGGTGCGATTTAATGAGAGTTTCATATGTCGATTTAACCGAGAAGTGTTCTTGTGCAATTATTGCCAGTGGTTTCATTGGGATTTCACCCCAACTTCTTGCTGACGATCATGACAAACATGTGTAATCTCTGTCCATGACAAATCGAAGGTTTGACTGCCGACAACGGCGAAATTTGATGGAGGTTTTGGACTAACAAGCTCGAAGCGCAGATGGGTTGGTAATTGAAAATCTGACCTACCAAAATGTCAAGGCGAACTAGCAATGGCGTAGCCAAAAAAGTCATGGTGTATAGTTTGTTGGTTGCATTTTGAGCTCTCCAATAAAGATGGCAGATGCACAAATCAATAGTGCTAATGGGAACCGCAGGAGGCCATGGGAACTCCTGGCTACTGGGCACCTGAAGTCCATCAATTGCCTCGAGGTTGGAAAGGATGGACATCATTTGGAATATGACATCTACCAGATAGAATCATTCTATTGGGATGGATATTGTTAAATGAATGTTGGATATTGGAATGATAGTCCCCCTACTTTATGAAATTAATATGAGGTTAATGAAAGGATCTGAAAAAATGATTCGGATGGACATTGAGATGTGCTTGCGAGGAACTGACTACATTACTGGGATGCATATTAGAGCATGACCTTGCTGTTTTAGATTCGCAATCAGTCCTGGACACCCATTGGATCATGCTTTCCAAAGGCTATATCTCAAAGAGGTAGCGCCATGAACCAACAAAGTTATTTACTATTCGACTGTCCATTTTCAATGGCAAATAACGATACTAGATTTTTGATCCCCCGAAAGAATTGCATGGATTCTGCCGCCAGGAAAGGGCTATTCCTTCCCCGTGGACATTTGGGCCCTGGGCATTTGCTTCTACTTCATGCTGTATCAAGGTGCCAGCCGCGGAAAATCCCACTACATCCTTGTTTGTCCTACTCAAAATCCCAAGTCTTTGATGGTACCTCCAAGAGCATAGTTGCTAAGGGAATTACAAATGGTATAGATCATGATAAACCCTTATTATATGAGGTGCATATGCTTATCAACCACTTCCTGGGATGCATACCACATGTCGCCTGTGAAATGATCAACGTTCAGGTACCCATCCATTTCTGGAGAAAGAGACTCTAAGTGGAACTCTCAGCACAGACCGATCGATGTGTTGGAAAAACGGGCATCCATGGCTGATGTGTCCCTGGCTGTTTCAGATCTTTTCCATCCTTTTTGGGTTCCATGAAACTCAGATTCGGGTTGAAACCACCTGGATCAAGGTTGAATGTCTCATGGTCATGACCCAACTCGGAGGGATCACCAAACCCCATCTCCGCTTGCCAAGAACGGCGAGATGTTCAGAGTGGAAACTTTGATGTCCGGTTGCCCAAAGACTTTGAGTCTGGAAAATCATCATGGTCATTATCATTCGAATCGGAAAACTTAATGGCAGAAAGATTTGACAACACATTGGATAATGATCAGATTCTATCTATGTACACAAGAAGACACAAGATGTTATTCACATACAAAAACATATGCGGCCTCAAAAGTCTGCCAGATATCGGGTGCGGCTTCAGGCTGGTTGGTTCACCAGCTGGGGTGCAAAGGCAGATCTGGAGAGATTTCTCCCACCAAGCCAGTGAGTTTTGAGCAGAAAGGCTTAGAAATTGATGATCGGATTTTGGGATCTCTCTGAGAATGGGCTAACTTCCAATGGATTGGAAAATTAATTGTTTTACCCATTAAGATTGCCATTTATCGAGAACAAATCTCCAACAGCTCCACGGACCTAGATAAACATAGATCATAACATATATAATATAGGTATCCAGTCATATAGGTGCACAGGATGTCAGTGGTTCTCATGTATAGGGTATTCCATTAGGGTATTCCATGTTGTTTGTATCACAGTGAGTTTCTTGAAGAAATAGCGATGTCACGAGCGACGCCAGGATCTATTGGAATGGATGCTGATGCCTCACCCTGCTGTGACCTCGGGATTTTCCAACGGGGCGAAAAATGGGCAGGGTAGGGGGGGTGTCCTGTACAACAATCAAGAACCAAGCTGCATACTTGTGCGAAGATAGTAGGTTTTCATGAAGTTTGAACTTGTAGTTTGATGTCGTCCTGATGACATGAATGGATCATCTCATTTGGAATAGCCTTGACCCAGCAATCGATACCGATGCCCAGGGTCAACGCATTGCCGCCAATGAAGTTCCTGAACATCGCTGGTCAGAAAACCCTGGCTGGGTGGAGTGGGATGTCAGGTCATTCAGATGGTTCGGAAACTCTCCCTACTGTGGAATATTTTGGAATTGTTGGGACCCGCAATATGTTTCTGATGCATTTTTAGTATGAACCATCTCAGATTTTGGGAGCCCCCAATCGATTCAGCATTAGTCGATATAGATATGGCAACCCAAAGCAGCACCGGACCCAAAGAGGTGATTTCGAGTCAAAAGCAGCACCCATTTTGACCCAAGCTGCAGTTGATGTTGCCACGGTCGGGTGATCTGGGGCAGCTGGTTGCTGAGCAGAACCTTGAAGGTTGGCATTGGTTGTCTTGGCATTGTCTATGGCCATGGTTTTCCTAACCAATCAGCACCAAAAAATAACTGCAAATCGCCTCCTGTCACTGAAGCCCTTCGACTGAGCCCTTCTTCGACCAACTTTTGGGATCAAATCCATGTTGAGCAAGGAATTGAACAGCCAATGTCAACCTCCAACATACAGCAAAAGTAAATGATAGTAAATGCATGTAAATGCCTGTCCGGCGAATTTGCAGCTTCTTTGTTCTTCGATGTATTTTTTACACAGCAGTATTACTTGGTGGTCGATATGTTTGGCATCATATCACCACATATCATCACTTGGGTGGTGCTATTGAACTCCCGAGAATCATCAGGTTTTATGATTCCACCGTTGAAAACTCTATCCGCGCCCCAGGTGCTATTCCTTCGGCCATGGACAAGGCCCGTGGTGATGAATGGTATAACCCTAGGATGATATATTATGATATATGTTGATATATCAATATACATTAGGACGTAGTATGATATATTGATATACATGTCATGTCAAGCCTGCATTTATATAAACCTCTCTCCGCTGTGTCATTGTGGGATAGCTTTTACACGGCAGATGATCACTATTTTGGAGGAGTAATTCCCTCATGAAACTACCGCGGTTCTTGATCCACATAGACAAATACTATACAGATTGATATACCATAAACACCTGCATGTTTCAAATGAGAGAACCACTTGGCCATCCCGTTGAAACCTTGTATCATCGACCAAACAACACGACCCCATTCCCAAAAGTTTCTCATAAAATCCAAACACTGATTTTGAATGGATTCCACATGGAATGAGTTCCCACCCTTGTGAGGCCCCAAACCTGACAGATTTGAAATAAACCCACCAGGTACCTTCGCTCGAACAATACGTCGCTGAGCAGCAACTCTATTGGCTCCGCCTTGGGATCCTCAAACTGATTTGGGTGCTGAGTAAACCTTGGTTGGGTAGGCTAATAGATTGATTTTAAAAGATTTTAGGGTGTCCATAGATGGGGAAAGACAATTCCCATCGAAGATTTTAACTTTTTATGATGGGGCATGGAAGATTTGCCTTCTTTTGAGACCACTAGAACCAAGATGAATCAAGTCTGAGACATCCTACCAACCTTTGCCAAACATTCATGACCAAAGGGTAGGTTTCAAGCCACAGGCAGATAGATACGTTGTTTTCTGGGATATCGCGGATGATGCATCCAACCCATTCAAAACCACATCAAGAGAGAGAGAGAGAGAGTCTATTTGCCGGGTGGTTAGAAGTTATAACAGTATACAATGTTTTTTGTACCGATATGATTATGTATATGGATATATATGTATATAACCCATGCGTAACCCCGGACATGAAGAATGATGGGTTATTCCCCCATGATTTTGCCGATGTATTCCAAAGTGTTGTTTGGTTATGTCCTCACCATTCTCCATCTGAAGCTTGTGAGTCAGTGCGACCGCCCACATGTTCATCTAATGCACACACCAATCAGGACATTTCTTTGCTGGCTCGTGATTTCAGAGATGGTTTCCTTGTTTGGGAGGGTATCCCAATTCTCCAAAACATCAACCATATTCGTGGCCCAGATAGCTCCACAGCTCAACCACCCAGTTCCAGTCTCTCCTACAAGGTCGCAAGTTGGTCTTGGACAGCCATGGAAATTGGGCCTCCATTTGAAGCCAACACTAGCTGGGCACAGTTGGAAATCTTCGGGGAATCAACCCCTGCATTTGTTGACTCCTGTGAGATGTTGGAAAAAGCCTGCAGTGAATATCAAATCCCTCCTTGGTGGTGTTAAATACGTGTTCTTTTGATCCCTAGAAAAGGGAGGATTATCCGATAATCCCAATTGGCAAAGCTTTTTTGCCCAAACATCAGATTCTGCGAATGTAGATTTTGATTTTAGGAATGATGTTTTTTATTGAAACGGCCAGCTGTGCGGACCAATGCTCCCATGAGAATTTGATTTATTGAGCACCAAACAATGGAGCTCTGCGTGTCGTGCAAGAGCCCACGGCGATTTGCAACACAAAAAGGATATATCTGTCAGAGGGACTTGGGACCAGGGGTTAATGTCATGGTTACAGGATTTCGAACTTCACCCCGGAATGGCAGAGATAATTTCCTCAATGGTTGATTTTAAAATCAGACTTTTCACCGAACTTGTGGGACGCCACTGGTTAAGTGTCGTGGTTGGATATTCTGGATAGTTTCAGAGCAGATGAACGCTGGTTTGAAGACTCCGGGAAATAAAAGGCACAACTAAGGACCAACTTTTTCAGATCGTGTCAAACATTAACCATGTTCCAAGGAGACTCCGATGGTAACATGTTGGAAGGTAGGGCTCTTGAGATAGAAGTTGTGATGGCAAAAGGAGATTAGCACCAGGGCGTGTGACAAGTTGAGGTTGCATTTGCAAGGATCACTCTCAAGCTGTTGTTAAGGTTCAAGGGATACTCAGTGATACTCCAACAATTTCTTGACCTCACCGGATGGGTCCAGGAGTTTCGGAATTGCCGGTTGAGAAACTTTTTTACCACCTCAGCTATGTCATGGGTTATCATCAGTATGCACCATCAGTGTCTTAAACGTTTTGGTTGTGGAAGGCATTTAGGTCCATGTGTCCAGAGGGACTCTCACACTGATTCTGAATCTGCTGCTGTCAGAAGCGTGCTGAAGTTATGGACAAGGAGAGGAAGCAACACGGTTTCGGGTACCACTTTGTCAATCAAGGTAGTCCTCTTTGTACCAACATTGTTGATCTTCTACCAGAGTCAATAGTTTCATCATGAATCTACTGGTTAGCATTTACTCTGACAGCATATCCACCGCTTTGGCAAGGCTGTTCAAAGTGGTCCCCCCAGCCACAAACAGTGGATAGTCAAAATCCATCAGAGGCCCATACCCCAACAACAAAATTGATGATCGTCTGATCCTTGTGGTGACTAGATATCTTTGATAAATACCTTGGGTCATTCCCCAGCCAACAGAGACATCTTGATCTAACCCCAGAGCAAAAAAGCGCCATGGGGAGCTCGATGGTGGATCCCATCTTCGCGGTGCCCTTGAGCTTCCATAACTTCATGGCCACATGGCGCGGTGGATTTGGGGATAACCTGGGTAGCCTTGCCCACCTGAGAAGTACTGAGAGTCTAGAAACAATCAAGGGGCGGTTCATCACTTGCTAAGGGCGGCACTGGTAGATAGTGGTGGAGTTGCAGAGGAAATCCAGTTAGGCCATGAACACCTGGTAGAAAATGCTCAACGTCAATCACTCTTGGGGTTGCTTCCTATGCTGCTTTTCGACAATTTTGCAAACGTTGTAAGGTTCTAATTTGTGGCATCTTCCGAACTTCATCAAAGATGGATTCTCTTGTTGATCTTCTTTTCACAATATCCTGGGCCTTGATTCTGTCCCGCTGGGTCTTCTATTTGGGGCTGAACTGCAGCAAGATGGTACCAATCAAGGAAGACAACTATCAGCTGCAAGGAAGACCGAAGCCACTGAGGTCTTGCTGATTGTGGTCCCGATTCTTCTTTGGATTGCCAAAGTTGCATATCAAATACTGATGATCATGGTGGTATATCGACAGCTCTTCCTGACCAGAACGGTCTTTCTGGATCGCATGAGTGTCTATGTTCCTTGACTGCACTCTTCTCACATGGCAACTGGAAAAATCTCCAATTGGGGTGGCAAGTCTTGGTAGCAATCGACCCAGAAAATTTGTGGCAGCCATGGCCAGTTCAACCCCATTTGGGGGAGGTGTTGCAGCTGCAAATGGCATGGTGAAGTTGACGATGTGCATCCATGATCATCCATGGTTCTCTCAAGGGAACCCCAGAATGCCATGGCTTATCATGGCTTATCATGGCTTATCATCCTGTAAAACTGGCCCTGAATTCCCGTCGTGGCCTGGCAACGATCTCAGGCGCAGGATTTTCAACAACTCATACGACAGCATTTTAATCAGAGACTCGACATACGGGGCACCCCGGGTCGTCATCAGCCAAGGGTTGGATGGGGAACCAGCCCTGAATTCTTAAGGCTCCAGGATTTAAGGTTTGAAAGTGCATTTGCTCGGTTTTGGTGAACTCCCTCAGCCGTTGGTCATATTTCCTATGGTTGTTACTTATAAATTCACAGTTGCTTAGATGTATGATTGATGTTGTGGGTGGGATAATAGCTATGTGGAGGTTTCCTTAGCAGGTACCCCCCAAATCATCTATTTGAAATGATTTTAATGTACTTTTCCATTGTAAACCAACCAGCTATTGGGATCCCCCATTTATGGAAACCCCCAGCGCTGAGGATCCTTCGCATGCGCCGCACGGTGCCACCGAAGGAGGCGAGCCTCTGGGGGGAAGGGAACCCCTCAATTTTTTAATGGCTCGATCGGTTTGGGCTTATGACTGGGTCATTAAATGTCCCCATTGAACATCACCCAACCATTAGGTATATGGTCTATAATGGCTACTGTAAGGTGATGTCCAATATATCCAAAATGGGACAGTTACCAACCCCTGACTTATGACTGGGAACTTGTTCACGACAAATTGCCTTGTTCAGGCTGCATATCAAAACTTCAATCGTGTAGAGAGAGCTCACTAGTGCTGCTGATATACCCAGGTTTGATGGTCGAAAACCCACCGAAGATAGTCTTCTCCCGTGCTTGTAGGTTTAGGCCTTTTCAAATATTCATGGGTGAAAACAAGGCTTTAGCTTCAAACTTGCAGGGTTCAATCATGAAACAGGGAGAAAATGGATGTTCATTTTAGTTAAATAGTTATTGTTTTTGGGGACATGTCACAACACGCAATGTTTTACCTTCCACGCAATGTCGATGTCCTTGCAGGTGCCACAACACCAACTGCGAGTACATTTGCATCCCGCTTCTTGTCGAACCAGGGAGGTGGGCTGGGAATGTCGTGGAGATGGTCCCCCCCAACCGTTCAACAGCCCTGTAGACGCAACAAGCGGAGATCTTGAAGCTGTTTGATGTCCCAAGACCTAAAATCAAAACTCTATGGTGCCAAGCTAGCAGTCAGTTTATAGACATCAAGCTGCATGGGATGCAGATGACATTCCTGGTCAATGTTCTTGAACCAAGGGTTTTAAAGATGTTCAGCCGAGGGACCAACTGATTGATGTTCCACACCAAATGACAGGGTGAACAGAACTGGTTCACATACTTTAAAAGGCCAAATCTGTGGGTGCATTGCTGCCGAAGCTGATTCTCCAAGGAATCTCTCGAGGTGACGACTTCAAAGGACAAGGCCCTGCGGCCCTTCGGCCACCATGTTGTTGGGGCAATGATCACAGCAGAAATGATGGCTACTAAGGGAAGTCACCTGAAAGTTTTTGAATGCAACTTTTCCAATTTGCAGGTTTCGAAGAGTCGCCTCGCTTCAGATTCAACCCATCTTTCAGCTTAGTTGTGTCCTGCAAATTCTCCCATGCACATCGTTTACCTTACCTGAAGCAAGAAAGGAAGTGAAGAAATTTACCAGCTGAAATCGAAATTTTTAATTGTCATTTCTATGATTGCTTCCTGAACGGTAACATAGTAAAAGCCCGCAATAAATCGCTCACACTGCAAACCATCTCAGATTTGAGGTTGATTATTGGGTTCGTCACAGGCTGAATCATCGGCAAAACCTTTGGCTCTCACAGCCTGCTGTGTTCCAGGTGTCTTTGCGGTTCGTCTTCGATGCTTCGGTGGAATGCAACATCAGCTTCTACTGGGGTCCGACCGTGGAAGCCTGTAACAAATTGGTCAAGGCCGGAAATGCTATGCCGGCACAAAGGAAGGGTGCAAAAGCTGAGATACCATGGATATACACCTGCTCTGGGGTTTTGCTGCATATGCCATACCACAGCAACCAGCAGTTCTGTCCTATAGAAATTGACATGTGTTCCAACAGCAAAACGATTGCGCAGATTGGCATTGTTTAGAGGATTGTTCAGACTGGAACTGTTGGAGCAAGATCTGGGTCTGTCAAAGCACTACTGGTGATGCACAATGGTGATGCATAGAGAGGCTTGCGTGGAAAGGGAGAATTCCAATCGGTTGATGCCATGTCTGGAAGGGAACATTGTACCCAAATCTCATGGATCTGCAGGCGTGAATCTTATTTTTCATCATACAATTATGACATTGGAGGATCCCAAAATAGATAAAGAATAATGATTCCTGACAAGTTTCATGGTGAAACGGGCCTTGGTATAAAATCACCATTTCCCACTTTGTTCCAACGTCAGGACTCGGCGCCTTGTGGCAACCGAAGTCCGCGGGAATCTCATGGAGGACTTGGAGTGTTACAATGGAAAATGTCATGTTGCAACTGTGTAGGTGGTGCCCTAATTCATCGTGAACTCGAATCGGCTCCTCCGGTGGTGACCCAATCTCGATCTGGTACCTGGAGAATTTGATCTGATGAAACCAGTATGGCACAGCTCATTGAGAGCCCCGTGTTGTTTCTGCTAATCCCTAGCCCTAGCACTTCGCAGGATCCCTCGAAATGGGTTACCAGCCCCCTTCGTTGGAGGGCAACGGCAGTTCGCGGCCTTTGTTTCCCGAGAACGACTTTCTGCAACGATCCCAGATCTATTGCATGCCAGCTGGGTTGAGGCAAACCTTCAGCATCAATTTGCACGACAAGGTGTCGCTGAAAGCTACCTCAACTGCTCCGGCGGCTGAATCTGGCGATGCCACAGGGGGCAGTTCCAGTTCCGAAACGCCACGAGTGGATTTGGCCATTGTGATTTCGCCATCTTTGTCTGAGAAACAAGCGACTGGTGATATGATCTACAGTGTTTTCTAGTTTTCTATGTTTGTCTTAGCAAGAAATGCCTTGGAATATATCCCTATCAAGAAACTGTCCGTGCCAGAAAGATAACTACTTGCAGGATCTGGGTCGCCTGCTGGTTTGTCTTCATTGCCTCTTTTTGGCGTTGCCATCCTCTTTCTGCTAACCAGCTTGCCCGGAGAAAGATCCAGCTTTATCCGTCCATTTTATTGCCTACTGCACCTTCCAGTCAACAAAGATAGCCATGAAGAATTTCCATGTTTGTAGATGATTTTAATTTCCTTTTGAAAATGTGCGTTTTCCAGATTGGTCCATTGCTATATATTGCTATGCTTCCTTAAAGAGTACAGATGATTCACCTCAAGTCACCTACAGTCATCCGGATGCCATGAGGTGACCTTCGTGCGCTGCGAAAATCGCGCCAAAGCGGAAGTGCTGCAGCAGGTGGTCTTCACGAACCTCGGCCAGGGATGCGGTAAATGGTGGTGTTTTAATGGTATTTTGCCCTGGGATGATGGAGGGCTTAGATATGTCAGAAGTAGGAGATGAGGTCAAAAAATATCAGATATGTATAGATATGTATAGATATGTATAGATATGTATAGATATGTATAGATATGATCATAGCTCCGTGTGAGAAGAGCGTTTTGGGCCACAGTCTTCCGCTGCGACTCAGCGTCAGGAATCACGTGGGACATCGCATCCTCGGTGTTTATGGTTTCGAAGATGAAGAACCCGGAGAAGCTGATTGTATGGTCTGCTACGAAAGGTTCAGGAGTGTGTCTGGCCAAGATTGAGGTGACGGGCGACTCAACGGTAAAAAAGGGTATGTATATAATACAAGCTGGTTGCTGCTTTCAAAGAGATGATGTTCCGACGACTTTCACATTTTGGGATAAAAGCGACCAACCAGTTCTGGCAGACAGAAAAGAGTTGCGGCGCATCCACTCGAGGTCATCATTTTGCCGTGCCGGCACTGCTCGGTGTGCTCCACCTGCTTAAGATCGCTGAGGGACGAGCGGTGTCCCATGTGCGACTTGACATGGCATAGACATCTATGCGTTTCTGTGAAAATTTAGGGAACAAACAGTTACAGCCAACTACTATCATTATTCATTATTATTGTTAGTTGTTATTATTATTGTTAGTATTCTTGTTCTGTCCCATGAAGATTGCTACCCATTTTCAAGTATGTCCCATGTGAGTCATATGAGTCATATGATGTGAATGGATCTATTCTTGAAAGGGTGGCGCAGGAGTGGGAAAGCAAATGTTGTTGAGGTATTGCCAGATCCCAAAAAGATCACTCTCAAGCTTTCTTCCTCATGCCCATCCCATTTGTCGGGACCTTTCGACCTCACCAAACATGATTGTTCATGTTAGGATAGCATCAAAAAGCGGCTCCAAAACTAGGGTTCCACATTTCAGACGTGGGCCTTCCCCGTAGTCTCAACTAACGTGGCGAACCCAAGAATAAACCATCTCCAAAATCACCAACATTATCCCCCGTAAATCCCGAGTGGAATGGATTGGATCTCTCTTCAAGTTGGCCCAAAAAATCAGGGGCGATGGCATTCATCTAATCACTGAGGCAGATCTTCCTTCTCAGCTTATCTGCTGTTGCCCTTGCTGCGTGCAGAAGCTCCTGTCTAGCAAGACCCTCGCCGATACAGCGAGAGCTGGACCCGCAACGGGGCGGGGCGGTTCAATGTTAGGGCGATTTTGGACCATATCCGCATGACCCCAGAGATGAGTGTGGGTAGAAGAGTTAAGACCAAAGAACCCATAGATGTTTGTCACTGTTGATGTGAAACATCGGTGCTTTCGGTACTCCAAGTTTGCAAGTTTGAACCATCTCTATATGTTGGAGATGGTGCAGCCAGGGTTCACTTTCAACCATGCGATCGAGAGTGCCTTCATTTGAACTATGGAGGGTTGATGACATTTTTTGCCCATACATTTGTTGATTTTGGTTCCAACGGGTTTTTGGACAACACTTGCGAGACTGATCCACTCTCTGTGTGGTGCTTGTGTCGTGCGTACTGAGGTCATAGTTTGTGCTCCACGTCGTTTGTTTCACTCGACATGGGGCATGTTGGCGACAAAGGGCTTGGGTCACGTTTGGGATCAGATTGTGCTCTGACTTTTTGGCCTAGTCTACCAGTTCTCATTGGAGTTGAAGATACCAATCCAGATCTGGAAGCTTTCTGTTCGCATGGGGGTTTGCTTGACCACTAGGGTGGCTCAATGTGACGACATATGCGGTTTTTTTCCTGCAGCCATTTCAAGCCAAATATGACTCAAGAGGAGTACACTGGCGACGAGGCCAGAAATCAAAAACGGTCCATGGTTTCAATTTTCAAGGCAAAGTAGTAACACTTGTGGTTTCAGGTGTTGATCGAGGAGGTCCCCAACGGGAAATCCGCTTTCGATCATTCCAAGGCATCCGAGGGAACGATTGGAAGATGAAATTCCCAACACTTGGAGATTTGGGTCACTGATATCCCAAAAGGGAATGGATTACATTCAAAGCGACCAAGATCTGTGAGTGGATGTTGGAATTTGACTTACACCGCAAAAATGATACCCATCTTGCAACTATTTGGTTTTGATTGAGGAAAAGATGAGAGAATCCATTAGGCACTGTAAAAGGTTAGAAGTCAGTTGGCACATCGACACACTCCAAGTCAGCAGGGTTTATGGATGCCATATGTGCTCAGGACAAGGCCAAGGATTTGCCCGGGCGCCCGAATCATGAAATCTGCGCAACAGACATTTCATTACTTGTGTGACTTGTGTGGAAAGAGATGGAGCATGTGTGATAGACATTTAAGTTGAGGAGTGATTCACTGACCTTGCTTGAAAATTGGGTGTGGCTCAGAATTGTACAGCATCTTCAACAAATGGATTGTTTCAGAACCCATAAATTCTGAGAATGGTTTCTCCATTTCTAGCGTCGCCATAGCAAAATCTGCCAAGCGCACTGCCACGCACTGAGTTCGTATTACTATGCTCATCAGCCGGAGTCCACCAAGGGCTTCCCCCCGGAGGCAAAGGTCAGAGAGGAGCGAGTTGGTGGTTTCGGAAATATCCATTTTCCACCCTAAAAATGGGATGATGATCTCCATCGGAGAGCCTTGAGATTTAGTGAACCCACAAACCAAAATTTAAAAGATTAAAGATGTTTAGAAGAATTCAGAAGAGGTGTGTTACATGGGGCTCTTTCCATTTTACAACTTTGAAGTTGTTTGAAACGGCTGTCTCAAGCCGCCCTTCGACAAAAACCCGAGGATGCGGAAAGGTTACCCCCCAATTGTTGGCTTCCCCAGGAGGATCCTCTGACACGAGCAGATGGATGTGGTCCAAAAGCTCTAGGCACCCTGTGCTGCAACAGGAGTTTCCCAGACAAGTGGCACCGAAGAAGATACTTTTTTTGGCAAAGGATCTTCCAAGAATCAAGTCTGATATTCGATTTGCACAATTTATCAACGAAACTGTCCCTGAACTGAACTTGAAACTTGATGTGATTCGTTATCCTTGTAATCTTTCTCCAGGTTGTGCTTCCGAATTATTCTTATTATGTTGAACAAAGTCACAAATGAAACCATTCAAAACTGTTGTTCAACATATTTCGAATCCAAGTATTCTCTCTAAACTCCATCAGATTCTTCAATCCATCCACTGAAAGGGAAGCCTTTCATAAAATTCGCTGCCAGATGAGCAGAAAGAAGTAGTTATGGACAACGTGCCTTGGCAGCTGAGTCTTCAGATTCTCCCTTGGGACACGGACAACCAGACACATAGTGATTTTGTTCCTCAGATGTTCCACCATTGTTGTTGTTCTGGGGTCAAATTCAATCCGCATGTCAAGGGCCAATCTGGTCCTGAAACTACGTTTTGATGTTGAACCTGCAAAGGTGTCAAGATTTGACAATCCTGTTATTTGGTGGTGTGTTTTACCTAAAACTATCATGAACTCATGAACGAGCAAGTATCATTGAAGCAAGTTGCAGTCCGTTGAGGTCAGATGGTTGTCGACGATGTCATTCTCAGACGATGGTAAAGTCGTGAAGGTGCAACCTGGCACCAAAATTGGGACGGAGTTTAGCAATTTTACACGGAGAAATATGAGAGATGTCCCGCTGCGAATAAAGTTGTTGGTGGAGATGCTTAGGTTGGTCGTGATTCCAGACTACACTGCAGATTCCACAGCTCAAGTTTGTTTGAAACATTCTGCAGGATGTGGGAAGTTACTGTGCTCCAAACATTTTTCCACCCTGATCTATCTCTGAGAGAGTTCGGATTTTTCTCTGCCAGGTGTACATTGATTTCCCCGAGGAGATCAAGGACCTTTTTTTTTTGGTGCGCAAATCCCTCCAGCTAAGCCATGCCTCAAACTGAAATGGGAATGAAGAAATGTCGAAAAGATACCATCTTTGGAGGGATGAACTTCCACCTACTGTATCAGCTATTTTGATCTATTTTGATGTTTTCCACTGGATGGAGTGACCCATCAACCCCAAACGCCTCTTGCGGGTCGAGGATGCAAAGATCACCTGCGAGTTCGAACGTCCGGCTGCCAAGATGGCTGGCAGCAAAACTCCCATGGAGGACATTACCCCAACCAAAAATGCCTGCAAGCACTGAAACATACTGGAACACTGGGGTCTGAGCATATCTGCACAAATCATGGGAATCCATATTGATGTCCCATATCGGGCACTTCAAACATCACTTGTGGTTGGAGATGATTTCACTGATAGCCAGAACTGGGCCTGAGAGAATGCAGTTTCGATACCAAATTGGAGCCCAGCTTTTAAAAGCGATATCCGTTTTTGAAGGGTTTGTGACGCATTTTTCTTAGTTTTCTAGTTGGATAGTTGGTTTGGTCGCTTTAAGATGCATGAAATGAAACTTGGTGTCTTTATAGTGGCCACCTTGGGTAGACTTTTTTATCCGTCAGGTCTTGGTCACAGTGAGCGGCGCAGGTTTCGGTGTTGAGCTGATCGCGCGACTACCCAGTGGCCGGCTCTATGGCGTTCGCGTGAAGGACGCTGAGGCGCTTTAGTCGGTTTTTTGGTAGGAAACCACCACAAAATTGGATTTGATCTGCAAAAATATTCAAAATTACACCGGCATAGGCCCCAGACTGAAAAGGTTTCAGAAACGCTTTTTTGTGCCGTGCGAATATGTTGCGGCAATAGCGGCACTGCTGGTTCCCCAGCGTTCGAACCAATGCTTCCCAATTTTGGAACCACAGGTTCCCAGTTCTAGGAACTAGTGGTCCCCAAACCTTGGAACCACTGCTTCCCAATCTTGGAACCTAAGCAGCACCCTGCACAGCAGCCTGGCCAAGCTTTTCAGTCTGGACAGCACTCTCCACAGCACCCTGCACTGACCTTTGAGAAGAAAGAACCCATATAGATTTCAGCTATCCAGCCAGGGAACAAATGGAATCTATTAGGGAGTTCACCAGTGTAAAGATTCGAGGTTGTTTGTTTATGATTGTTGATGGCTTTATGTTTGGATCTAAACCATTGGAAATAAAGTATTTAATCCGCAAATGAGGGACTGTGTTTTTTCGGGTTTGGGACTTGTTCCAATTTGCCGATGATCCCAGATGTATAGCTGTCTTTACACTGGCAACCTAAAGCACATCCGGCAGGGATGGGTCCTGGAGCATGAGCGCAAGAACGGTTGGGCGCATGAGATCGTCCCCGAGAAGTCTTCGACTCAGAGGGTGACCGGTAATTTGTTCATTTTCCTGTCGCTTGATCGGCCTGGGGAACCTGTTCGGCATATCTTTATTTTGTCTGGGGCCCCCCTAAGCAAATCTAAATTTCTTGGGTTTATTCCAGGTTGTCTCTATGACACCACTTGTGATCCATGCAAAGATCAGCCAGTTTGGCAATTTTGGGTTGGCTCCAACACTGCACTATTTGGCGTGTCCGGCTGAGTTGCAAGCATCGTGTCTCATCCAGTTCTCCAAAGATCACCCTGACGCTGGCGAAGAAGGACCGAGGGGGGACAGAGCGTCCTCACATTTGCAGTGCCAAATTGGCGATGGCCAGGATGAGAAGGAAAAATGGTACGAGCTCAGAAAGAAGGACATCAGTTCCAAAGCTCAGTGGGGTCATGACAGTTACGCTTGACGCAAGTTTGGAAAATTTTTCCATGTGATTCAGATGGTAAAATATGTTGGACATATGTTGTTGAAATCAACCACAAATTCTTCAGGCTTGGCATACCAGTAAACTCCGAGCACTGGCATTCAAGGAGCGCTTCTACGAATTCACGTTGCGGTGCCAATGCTGGGTGGACTAAGGATCAACATTCTGAGGCTAAAGCTGCCGAGAAGAGTGAGGAATTCTGAGCTCATGGAATTTTATGGCTATGGGATCAGGATCATGTATGGGCGATTCAAATTTTGAACTGAATATCGCTGCTCATTTCACTGTTTGTCGATCGTTTTCCGTCTATCAGCAAAAGTCCGAGGGGCTTGCGATATGCTACAGCTCAGAATTTGCAGCGATCATCGATGCTTTGCTCCACCGTTGTACAGTGCACAAGAAGTGGAGCCGCTTCAAAAACTCCAAAAAATTATTGGAACGCGTGACGAAAAACGAACGGAAGGAGCCATGGCCTTTTATGACATTGATTGCAATAATAGTAATAATAATCATTATCATCATCATCATTATCATTATCATCATTATCTATATAAACCCTTAAAATCCCTTAAAAATGTTTTGTATTGAACTGATAACACTGGTTCAAATTTCGCGCTTCACCCGAGAAACCGAGAAACCGCAGAGTCTGCCTTTATCGGCTTATCGGCTTATCGGTACCGGCTTCCCGATAAATCGATATATCGACAAAAATAAATATTTACTTCCAATAACTAGTTTTAAATTTTTATAAAAAAATATATATACATCAGATTATATATATATATATATTCTATAAATATTTATATATATATATATCTTGTTGTAATATTATTTTTGTTTTTTTAGGATATTTGGCCTTTTTGGATTTTTATTTTGGCTGGGATTAAGCTTTACTCTTATGTTTGGTAAACCTTATACTATTTCTCGATTATATTTTAATAGTATTTTAATTTAAAAAAAAATGATATCTGGAATTACTATATTATTATACTAACTAAATTTACTAAGAATCATGTTCTTATTGATATCTTATAAAATTATATAAGACAAATTAAATTATTGTTATTATTTTTTATATTGGAATTATAATTAGGAATAAATAAAAAATTAAAGATATTCTAAAATTTTAAATTAAAAATTATATATTTATATTTTTTATTTTTTAATTTTTTAAAATAATAATATTTTATTTAATTAAAATATATTTATAATTAATAAATATTTTCGATATTGACATATGTTATATATATATTTTATTATTATTTTCTGTTATATATATATATATGTTTTTTCCGTATTATTTATTATTATTTATTATTATTTAGTATTATTTAATATTATTTATCATTTTTTATTATTATTTATTATTATTTATCATTATTTATTTGTATTTATTAGTATTTATTATTATTTATTATTTATTATTATTTATTATTATTTATTATTATTTATTATTATTATTTATTATTATTTATTATTTATTATTATTTATTATAATTTATTATAATTGATTATAATTTATTATAATATATATGTTTATTTATTTATGTATTTATATTTATTTATTTATTTATTGATTTATATGTTTATTTATTTATATATTTATTTATTTATATATTTATATATTTATGTATTTATATATGTATATATGTATATATTTATATATTTATATATTTATATTTATATATTTATATATTTATATATTATATATTTATATATTTATATATTTATATATTTATATTATATATTATATATATATTTACATATCTATATTAAATTTATTTATTTATATATATATATATTTATATACACACATATATTATATTTACTAGCTTACTTATTTATTTAATTAATTATTTATTTATTTTCTTACTTATTTATTTTTTATTTTATTCTTATTCCCCACATTGACGTGTGGGGTTTTTGTTTTTAATTCTGTATCCGCCGCCTCCGTCCGCCCGCCGCCCGCCCGTCTTCCTCCTCACTCACACTCACACTCACTCACTCTCACTCACTCACACTCACTCACTCACACACACACACTCACTCACTCTCACTCACTCACACTCACTCACACACACTCACTCACCACTCTCACTCAGACTCACTCACTCACTCACACACTCACTCACTCACACTCACTCACACACTCACTCACTCACACACACTCACTCACTCTCACTCACTCACACTCACTCACTCACACACACTCACTCACCACTCTCACTCAGACTCACTCACTCACTCACACATTCACTCACTCACACTCACTCACTCACCTCACACTCACACTCACTCACTCACACACACTCACTCACACTCACACTCACTCACTCACACACTCACTCACTCACCTCACACTCACTCACTCTCACTCACACACTCACTCACTCACTCATGTGCATTTTGCGTGGCAGGCGTGGGACAATGTGCACTGCCAAGGGGTCTGATGTACGCCCTGGCGTCGCTTGGGGCTCCGCCTCTTTTGCGTGGCAGGCGTGGGACCTCTCCTCTCCTCTCCTCTCTCCTCTCCTCTCTCCTCTCCTC